>OZ024740.1:4549835-4662335 GCA_964016885.1 Eledone cirrhosa
TTGTGTGGGTTAGAAGGTTTCAATAGAGAGAACAGAGGTGGTAGTGTGGGTTAGAAGGTTTCACTAGAGGGAGCAGAGCTTGTTGTGTGGGTTAGAAGGTTTCACTAGAGGGAACAGAGCTGGTTGTGTGGGTTAGAAGGTTTCACTAGAGGGAGCAGAGCTTGTTGTGTGGGTTAGAAGGATTCAATAGAGAGAACAGAGCTGGTTGTGTGGGTTAGAATGTTTCACTGGAGGGAGCAGAGCTCGTTGTGTGGGTTAGAAGGTTTCAATAGAGAGAACAGAGCTGGTGGTGTGGGTTAGAAGGTTTCAGTAGAGGGAGCAGAGCTTGTTGTGTGAGTTAGAAGGTTTCAATAGAGAGAGCAGAGCTGGTGGTGTGGGTTAGAAGGTTTCACTAGAGGGAGCAGAGCTTGTTGTGTGGGTTAGAAGGTTTCAATAGAGAGAACAGAGCTGGTTGTCTGGGTTAGAAGGTTTCACTAGAGGGAACAGAGCTGGTTGTGTGGGTTAGAAGGTTTCACTAGAGGGAGCAGAGCTTGCTGTGTGGGTTAGAAGGTTTCACTAGAGGGACAAGAGCTGGCTGTGTGGGTTGGAAGGTTTCACTAGAGGGAATAGAGCTGGTTGTGTGGGTTAGAAGGTTTCACTAGAAGGAGCAGAGCTCGTTGTGTGGGTTGGAAGGTTTCACTAGAGGGAACAGAGCTGGTTGTGTGGGTTAGAAGGTTTCACTAGTGGGAGCAGAGCTGGTTGTGTGGGTTGGAAGGTTTCACTAGAGGGAATAGAGTTGGTTGTGGGGGTTAGAAGGTTTCACTAGAGGGAGCAGAGCTTGTTGTGTGGGTTAGAAGGTTTCACAAGAGGGACAAGAGCTGGTTGTGTGTGTTGGAAGGTTTCACTAGAGGGATTAGAGCTGGTTGTGTGGGTTAGAAGGTTTCACTAGAAGGAGCAGAGCTGGTTGTGTGGGTTGGAAGGTTTCACTAGAGGGAACAGAGCTGGTTGTGTGGGTTGGAAGGTTTTACTAGAGGGAATAGAGCTGGTTGTGTGGGTTAGAAGGTTTCACTAGAAGGAACAGAGCTGGTGGTGTGGGTTAGAAGGTTTCACTAGAGGGTGCAGAGCTGGTTGTATGGGTTAGAAGTTTTCACTAGAGGGAGCAGAGCTTGTTGTGTGGGTTAGAAGGTTTCACTAGAGGGAGCAGAGCTTGTTGTGTGGGTTAGAAGGTTTCAATAGAGAGAACAGAGGTGGTAGTGTGGGTTAGAAGGTTTCACTAGAGGGAGCAGAGCTTGTTGTGTGGGTTAGAAGGTTTCACTAGAGGGAACAGAGCTGGTTGTGTGGGTTAGAAGGTTTCACCAGAGGGAACAGAGCTGGTTGTGTGGGTTAGAAGGTTTCACTAGAGGGAACAGTGCTGGTATTGTGGGTTAGAAAGTTTAACTAGAGGGAGCAGAGCTTGTTGTGTGGTTTAGAAAGTTTCACTAGATGGAGCAGAGCTTGTTGTGTGGGTTAGAAGGTTTCACTAGAGGGAACAGAGCTTGTTGTGTGGATTAGATTGTTTCATTAGAGGGAACAGACCTGGTTGAGTGGGTTAGAAGGTTTCACTAGACGCAACATAGCTGGTTGTGTGGGTTAGAAGGTTTCACTAGAGGGAGCAGAGCTTGTTGTGTGGGTTAGAAGGTTTCACTAGAGGGAACAGAGCTGGTTGTGTGGGTTAGAAGGTTTCACTAGAGGGAACAGAGCTGGTTGTGTGGGTTAGAAGGTTTCACTAGAGGGAACAGAGCTGGTTGTGTGGGTTAGAAGGTTTCACTAGAGGGAGCAGAGCTTGTTGTGTGGGTTAGAAGGTTTCAATAGAGAGAACAGAGCTGGTTGTGTTGGTTAGAAGGTTTCACTAGAGGGAACAGAGCTGGTTGTGTGGGTTAGAAGGTTTCAATAGAGAGAACAGAGCTGGTGGTGTGGGTTAGAAGGTTTCACTAGAGGGAGCAGAGCTTGTTGTGTGGGTTAGAAGGTTTCAATGGAGAGAACAGAGCTGGTTGTGTGGGTTAGAAGGTTTCACTAGAGGGAACAGAGCTGGTTGTGTGGGTTAGAAAGTTTCACTAGAGGGAGCAGAGCTTGTTGTGTGGGTTAGAAGGTTTCACTAGAGGGACAAGAGCTGGGTGTGTGGGTTGGAAGGTTTCACTAGAGGGAATAGAGCTGGTTGTGTGGGTTAGAAGGTTTCACTAGAAGGAGCACAGCTGGTTGTGTGGGTTGGAAGGTTTCACTAGAGGGAACAGAGCTGGTTGTGTGGGTTAGAAGGTTTCACTAGAGGGAGCAGACCTGGTTGTGTGGGTTGGAAGGTTTCACTAGAGGGAATAGAGCTGGTTGTGGGGGTTAGAAGGTTCCACTAGAGGGAGCAGAGCTTGTGTGGGTTAGAAGGTTTCACTAGAGGGACAAGAGCTGGTTGTGTGGGTTGGAAGGTTTCACTAGAGGGAATAGAGCTGGTTGTGTGGGTTAGAAGGTTTCACTAGAAGGAGCAGAGCTGGTTGTGTGGGTTGGAAGGTTTCACTAGAGGGAACAGAGCTGGTGGTGTGGGTTAGAAGGTTTCACTAGAGGGAGCAGAGCTAGTTGTATGGGTTAGAAGTTTTCACTAGAGGGAATAGAGCTGGTTGTGTGGGTTAGAAGGTTTCACTAGAGGGAACAGAGCTTGTTGTGTGGGTTAGAAGGTTTCAATAGAGAGAACAGAGGTGGTAGTGTGGGTTAGAAGGTTTCACTAGAGGGAGCAGAGCTTGTTGTGTGGGTTAGAAGGTTTCACTAGAGAGAACAGAGCTGGTTGTGTGGGTTAGAAGGTTTCACCAGAGGCAACAGAGCTGGTTGTGTGGGTTAGAAGGTTTCACTAGAGGGAACAGTGCTGGTATTGTGGGTTAGAAAGTTTCACTAGAGGGAGCAGAGCTTGTTGTGTGGTTTAGAAAGTTTCACTAGAGGGAGCAGAGATTGTTGTGTGGATTAGAAGGTTTCACTAGAGGGAACAGAGCTTGTTGTGTGGGTTAGATTGTTTCACTAGAGGGAACAGACCTGGTTGAGTGGGTTAGAAGGTTTCACTAGACGCAACAGAGCTGGTTGTGTGGGTTAGAAGTTTTCACTAGAGGGAGCAGAGCTTGTTGTGTGGTTTAGAAAGTTTCACTCGATGGAGCAGAGCTTGTTGTGTGGGTTAGAAGGTTTCACTAGAGGGAACAGAGCTTGTTGTGTGGGTTAGATTGTTTCACTAGAGGGAACAGACCTGGTTGAGTGGGTTAGAAGGTTTCACTAGACGCAACAGAGCTGGTTGTGTGGGTTAGAAGGTTTCACTAGAGGGAGCAGAGCTTGTTGTGTGGGTTAGATGGTTTCACTAGAGGGAACAGAGCTGGTTGTGTGGGTTAGAAGGTTTCACTAGAGGCAACAGAGCTGGTTGTGTGGGTTAGAAGGTTTCACTAGAGGGAACAGAGCTGGTTGTGTGGGTTAGAAGGTTTCACTAGAGGGAGCAGAGCTTGTTGTGTGGGTTAGAAGGTTTCAATAGAGAGAACAGAGCTGGTTGTGTTGGTTAGAAGGTTTCACTAGAGGGAACAGAGCTGGTTGTGTGGGTTAGAAGGTTTCAATAGAGAGAACAGAGCTGGTGGTGTGGGTTAGAAGGTTTCACTAGAGGGAGCAGAGCTTGTTGTGTGGGTTAGAAGGTTTCAATAGAGAGAACAGAGCTGGTGGTGTGGGTTAGAAGGTTTCACTAGAGGGAGCAGAGCTTGTTGTGTGGGTTAGAAGGTTTCAATGGAGAGAACAGAGCTGGTTGTGTGGGGTAGAAGGTTTCACTAGAGGGAACAGAGCTGGTTGTGTGGGTTAGAAGGTTTCACTAGAGGGAGCAGAGCTTGTTGTGTGGGTTAGAAGGTTTCACTAGAGGGACAAGAGCTGGTTGTGTGGGTTGGAAGGTTTCACTAGAGGGAATAGAGCTGGTTGTGTGGGTTAGAAGGTTTCACTAGAAGGAGCACAGCTGGTTGTGTGGGTTGGAAGGTTTCACTAGAGGGAACAGAGCTGGTTGTGTGGGTTAGAAGTTTCACAAGAGGGAGCAGAGCTGGTTGTGTGGGTTGGAAGCTTTCACTAGAGGAAATAGAGCTGGTTGTGGGGGTTAGAAGGTTCCACTAGAGGGAGCAGAGCATGTGTGGGTTAGAAGGTTTCACTAGAGGGACAAGAGCTGGTTGTGTGGGTTGGAAGGTTTCACTAGAGGGAATAGAGCTGGTTGTGTGGGTTAGAAGGTTTCACTAGAAGGAGCAGAGCTGGTTGTGTGGGTTGGAAGGTTTCAATAAAGGGAACAGAGCTGGTTGTGTGGGTTAGAAGGTTTCACTAGAGGGAGCAGAGCTTGTTGTGTGGGTTAGAAGGTTTCAATAGAGAGAACAGAGCTGGTTGTGTTGGTTAGAAGGTTTCACTAGAGGGAACAGAGCTGGTTGTGTGGGTTAGAAGGTTTCAATAGAGAGAACAGAGCTGGTGGTGTGGGTTAGAAGGTTTCACTAGAGGGAGCAGAGCTTGTTGTGTGGGTTAGAAGGTTTCAATGGAGAGAACAGAGCTGGTTGTGTGGGTTAGAAGGTTTCACTAGAGGGAACAGAGCTGGTTGTGTGGGTTAGAAAGTTTCACTAGAGGGAGCAGAGCTTGTTGTGTGGGTTAGAAGGTTTCACTAGAGGGACAAGAGCTGGGTGTGTGGGTTGGAAGGTTTCACTAGAGGGAATAGAGCTGGTTGTGTGGGTTAGAAGGTTTCACTAGAAGGAGCACAGCTGGTTGTGTGGGTTGGAAGGTTTCACTAGAGGGAACAGAGCTGGTTGTGTGGGTTAGAAGGTTTCACTAGAGGGAGCAGACCTGGTTGTGTGGGTTGGAAGGTTTCACTAGAGGGAATAGAGCTGGTTGTGGGGGTTAGAAGGTTCCACTAGAGGGAGCAGAGCTTGTGTGGGTTAGAAGGTTTCACTAGAGGGACAAGAGCTGGTTGTGTGGGTTGGAAGGTTTCACTAGAGGGAATAGAGCTGGTTGTGTGGGTTAGAAGGTTTCACTAGAAGGAGCAGAGCTGGTTGTGTGGGTTGGAAGGTTTCACTAGAGGGAACAGAGCTGGTGGTGTGGGTTAGAAGGTTTCACTAGAGGGAGCAGAGCTAGTTGTATGGGTTAGAAGTTTTCACTAGAGGGAATAGAGCTGGTTGTGTGGGTTAGAAGGTTTCACTAGAGGGAACAGAGCTTGTTGTGTGGGTTAGAAGGTTTCAATAGAGAGAACAGAGGTGGTAGTGTGGGTTAGAAGGTTTCACTAGAGGGAGCAGAGCTTGTTGTGTGGGTTAGAAGGTTTCACTAGAGAGAACAGAGCTGGTTGTGTGGGTTAGAAGGTTTCACCAGAGGCAACAGAGCTGGTTGTGTGGGTTAGAAGGTTTCACTAGAGGGAACAGTGCTGGTATTGTGGGTTAGAAAGTTTCACTAGAGGGAGCAGAGCTTGTTGTGTGGTTTAGAAAGTTTCACTAGAGGGAGCAGAGATTGTTGTGTGGATTAGAAGGTTTCACTAGAGGGAACAGAGCTTGTTGTGTGGGTTAGATTGTTTCACTAGAGGGAACAGACCTGGTTGAGTGGGTTAGAAGGTTTCACTAGACGCAACAGAGCTGGTTGTGTGGGTTAGAAGTTTTCACTAGAGGGAGCAGAGCTTGTTGTGTGGTTTAGAAAGTTTCACTCGATGGAGCAGAGCTTGTTGTGTGGGTTAGAAGGTTTCACTAGAGGGAACAGAGCTTGTTGTGTGGGTTAGATTGTTTCACTAGAGGGAACAGACCTGGTTGAGTGGGTTAGAAGGTTTCACTAGACGCAACAGAGCTGGTTGTGTGGGTTAGAAGGTTTCACTAGAGGGAGCAGAGCTTGTTGTGTGGGTTAGATGGTTTCACTAGAGGGAACAGAGCTGGTTGTGTGGGTTAGAAGGTTTCACTAGAGGCAACAGAGCTGGTTGTGTGGGTTAGAAGGTTTCACTAGAGGGAACAGAGCTGGTTGTGTGGGTTAGAAGGTTTCACTAGAGGGAGCAGAGCTTGTTGTGTGGGTTAGAAGGTTTCAATAGAGAGAACAGAGCTGGTTGTGTTGGTTAGAAGGTTTCACTAGAGGGAACAGAGCTGGTTGTGTGGGTTAGAAGGTTTCAATAGAGAGAACAGAGCTGGTGGTGTGGGTTAGAAGGTTTCACTAGAGGGAGCAGAGCTTGTTGTGTGGGTTAGAAGGTTTCAATAGAGAGAACAGAGCTGGTGGTGTGGGTTAGAAGGTTTCACTAGAGGGAGCAGAGCTTGTTGTGTGGGTTAGAAGGTTTCAATGGAGAGAACAGAGCTGGTTGTGTGGGGTAGAAGGTTTCACTAGAGGGAACAGAGCTGGTTGTGTGGGTTAGAAGGTTTCACTAGAGGGAGCAGAGCTTGTTGTGTGGGTTAGAAGGTTTCACTAGAGGGACAAGAGCTGGTTGTGTGGGTTGGAAGGTTTCACTAGAGGGAATAGAGCTGGTTGTGTGGGTTAGAAGGTTTCACTAGAAGGAGCACAGCTGGTTGTGTGGGTTGGAAGGTTTCACTAGAGGGAACAGAGCTGGTTGTGGGGGTTAGAAGGTTCCACTAGAGGGAGCAGAGCATGTGTGGGTTAGAAGGTTTCACTAGAGGGACAAGAGCTGGTTGTGTGGGTTGGAAGGTTTCACTAGAGGGAATAGAGCTGGTTGTGTGGGTTAGAAGGTTTCACTAGAAGGAGCAGAGCTGGTTGTGTGGGTTGGAAGGTTTCAATAAAGGGAACAGAGCTGGTTGTGTAGGTTAGAAGGTTTCACTAGAGGGAGCAGACCTGGTTGTGTGGGTTGGAAGGTTTCACTAGAGGGAATAGAGCTGGTTGTGTGGGTTAGAAGGTTTCACTAGAGGGAACAGAGCTGGTGGTGTGGGTTAGAAGGTTTCACTAGAGGGAGCAGAGCTTGTTGTGTGGGTTAGAAGGTTTCACTAGAGGGAACCGAGCTTGTTGTGTGGGTTAGAAGGTTTCACTAGAGGGAGCAGAGCTTGTTGTGTGGGTTAGAAGGTTTCAATAGAGAGAACAGAGGTGGTAGTGTGGGTTAGAAGGTTTCACTAGAGGGAACAGAGCTTGTTGTGTGGGTTAGAAGGTTTCACTAGAGGTAACAGAGCTGGTTGTGTGGGTTAGAAGGTTTCACCAGAGGGAACAGAGCTGGTTGTGTGGGTTAGAAGGTTTCACCAGAGGGAACAGAGCTGGTTGTGTGGGTTAGAAAGTTTCACTAGAGGGAGCAGAGCTTGTTGTGTGGGTTAGAAGGTTTCACTAGAGGGACAAGAGCTGGGTGTGTGGGTTGGAAGGTTTCACTAGAGGGAATAGAGCTGGTTGTGTGGGTTAGAAGGTTTCACTAGAAGGAGCACAGCTGGATTGTGTGGGTTGGAAGGTTTCACTAGAGGGAACAGAGCTGGTTGTGTGGGTTAGAAGGTTTCACTAGAGGGAGCAGACCTGGTTGTGTGGGTTGGAAGGTTTCACTAGAGGGAATAGAGCTGGTTGTGGGGGTTAGAAGGTTCCACTAGAGGGAGCAGAGCTTGTGTGGGTTAGAAGGTTTCACTAGAGGGACAAGAGCTGGTTGTGTGGGTTGGAAGGTTTCACTAGAGGGAATAGAGCTGGTTGTGTGGGTTAGAAGGTTTCACTAGAAGGAGCAGAGCTGGTTGTGTGGGTTGGAAGGTTTCACTAGAGGGAACAGAGCTGGTGGTGTGGGTTAGAAGGTTTCACTAGAGGGAGCAGAGCTAGTTGTATGGGTTAGAAGTTTTCACTAGAGGGAATAGAGCTGGTTGTGTGGGTTAGAAGGTTTCACTAGAGGGAACAGAGCTTGTTGTGTGGGTTAGAAGGTTTCAATAGAGAGAACAGAGGTGGTAGTGTGGGTTAGAAGGTTTCACTAGAGGGAGCAGAGCTTGTTGTGTGGGTTAGAAGGTTTCACTAGAGAGAACAGAGCTGGTTGTGTGGGTTAGAAGGTTTCACCAGAGGCAACAGAGCTGGTTGTGTGGGTTAGAAGGTTTCACTAGAGGGAACAGTGCTGGTATTGTGGGTTAGAAAGTTTCACTAGAGGGAGCAGAGCTTGTTGTGTGGTTTAGAAAGTTTCACTAGAGGGAGCAGAGATTGTTGTGTGGATTAGAAGGTTTCACTAGAGGGAACAGAGCTTGTTGTGTGGGTTAGATTGTTTCACTAGAGGGAACAGACCTGGTTGAGTGGGTTAGAAGGTTTCACTAGACGCAACAGAGCTGGTTGTGTGGGTTAGAAGTTTTCACTAGAGGGAGCAGAGCTTGTTGTGTGGTTTAGAAAGTTTCACTCGATGGAGCAGAGCTTGTTGTGTGGGTTAGAAGGTTTCACTAGAGGGAACAGAGCTTGTTGTGTGGGTTAGATTGTTTCACTAGAGAGAACAGACCTGGTTGAGTGGGTTAGAAGGTTTCACTAGACGCAACAGAGCTGGTTGTGTGGGTTAGAAGGTTTCACTAGAGGGAGCAGAGCTTGTTGTGTGGGTTAGATGGTTTCACTAGAGGGAACAGAGCTGGTTGTGTGGGTTAGAAGGTTTCACTAGAGGCAACAGAGCTGGTTGTGTGGGTTAGAAGGTTTCACTAGAGGGAACAGAGCTGGTTGTGTGGGTTAGAAGGTTTCACTAGAGGGAGCAGAGCTTGTTGTGTGGGTTAGAAGGTTTCAATAGAGAGAACAGAGCTGGTTGTGTTGGTTAGAAGGTTTCACTAGAGGGAACAGAGCTGGTTGTGTGGGTTAGAAGGTTTCAATAGAGAGAACAGAGCTGGTGGTGTGGGTTAGAAGGTTTCACTAGAGGGAGCAGAGCTTGTTGTGTGGGTTAGAAGGTTTCAATAGAGAGAACAGAGCTGGTGGTGTGGGTTAGAAGGTTTCACTAGAGGGAGCAGAGCTTGTTGTGTGGGTTAGAAGGTTTCAATGGAGAGAACAGAGCTGGTTGTGTGGGGTAGAAGGTTTCACTAGAGGGAACAGAGCTGGTTGTGTGGGTTAGAAGGTTTCACTAGAGGGAGCAGAGCTTGTTGTGTGGGTTAGAAGGTTTCACTAGAGGGACAAGAGCTGGTTGTGTGGGTTGGAAGGTTTCACTAGAGGGAATAGAGCTGGTTGTGTGGGTTAGAAGGTTTCACTAGAAGGAGCACAGCTGGTTGTGTGGGTTGGAAGGTTTCACTAGAGGGAACAGAGCTGGTTGTGTGGGTTAGAAGTTTCACAAGAGGGAGCAGAGCTGGTTGTGTGGGTTGGAAGCTTTCACTAGAGGAAATAGAGCTGGTTGTGGGGGTTAGAAGGTTCCACTAGAGGGAGCAGAGCATGTGTGGGTTAGAAGGTTTCACTAGAGGGACAAGAGCTGGTTGTGTGGGTTGGAAGGTTTCACTAGAGGGAATAGAGCTGGTTGTGTGGGTTAGAAGGTTTCACTAGAAGGAGCAGAGCTGGTTGTGTGGGTTGGAAGGTTTCAATAAAGGGAACAGAGCTGGTTGTGTAGGTTAGAAGGTTTCACTAGAGGGAGCAGACCTGGTTGTGTGGGTTGGAAGGTTTCACTAGAGGGAATAGAGCTGGTTGTGTGGGTTAGAAGGTTTCACTAGAGGGAACAGAGCTGGTGGTGTGGGTTAGAAGGTTTCACTAGAGGGAGCAGAGCTTGTTGTGTGGGTTAGAAGGTTTCACTAGAGGGAACCGAGCTTGTTGTGTGGGTTAGAAGGTTTCACTAGAGGGAGCAGAGCTTGTTGTGTGGGTTAGAAGGTTTCAATAGAGAGAACAGAGGTGGTAGTGTGGGTTAGAAGGTTTCACTAGAGGGAACAGAGCTTGTTGTGTGGGTTAGAAGGTTTCACTAGAGGTAACAGAGCTGGTTGTGTGGGTTAGAAGGTTTCACCAGAGGGAACAGAGCTGGTTGTGTGGGTTAGAAGGTTTCACCAGAGGGAACAGAGCTTGTTGTGTGGTTTAGAAAGTTTCACTAGATGGAGCAGAGCTTGTTGTGTGGGTTAGAAGGTTTCACTAGAGGGAACAGAGCTTGTTGTGTGGGTTAGATTGTTTCACTAGAGGGAACAGACCTGGTTGAGTGAGTTAGAAGGTTTCACTAGAGGGAGCAGAGCTCGTTGTGTGGGTTAGAAGGTTTCACTAGAGGGAACAGAGCTGGTTGTGTGGGTTAGAAGGTTTCACTAGAGGGTGCGGAGCTTGTTGTGTGGGTTAGAAAGTTTCACTAGAGGGAACAGAACTGGTTGTGTGGGTTAGAAGGTTTCACTAGAGGGAGCAGAGCTTGTTGTGTGGGTTAGAAGGTTTCAATAGAGAGAACAGAGCTGGTTGTGTGGGTTAGAAGGTTTCACTAGAGGGAGCAGAGCTTGTTGTGTGGGTTAGAAGGTTTCAATAGCGAGAACAGAGCTGGTTGTGTGGGTTAGAAGGTTTCACTAGAGGGAACAGGGCTGATCGTGTGGGTTAGAAGGTTTCACTAGAGGGAGCAGAGCTTGTTGTGTGGGTTAGAAGGTTTCACTAGAGGGACAAGAGCTGGTTGTGTGGGTTGGAAGGTTTCACTAGAAGGAGCAGAGCTGGTTGTGTGGGTTAGAAGGTTTCACTAGAAGGAGCAGAGCTGGTTGTGTGGGTTGGAAGGTTTCACTAGAGGGAGCAGAGCTTGTTGTGTGGGTTTGAATGTTTCACTAGAGGGACAAGAGCTGGATGTGTGGGTTGGAAGGTTTCACTAGAGAGAACAGAGCTGGTTGTGTGGGTTAGAAGGTTTCACTAGAAGGAGCAGAGCTGGTTGTGTGGGTTAGAAGGTTTCACTAGAAGGAGCAGAGCTGGTTGTGTGGGTTAGAAGGTTTCACTAGAGGGAGCAGAGCTTGTTGTGTGGGTTAGAAGGTTTCACTAGAGGGACAAGAGCTGGTTGTGTGGGTTGGAAGGTTTCACCAGAAGGAGCAGAGCTGGTTGTGTGGGTTGGAAGGTTTCACTAGAGGGAACAGAGCTGGTTGTGTGGGTTAGAAGGTTTCACAAGAGGGAGCAGAGCTGGTTGTGTGGGTTGGAAGCTTTCACTAGAGGAAATAGAGCTGGTTGTGGGGGTTAGAAGGTTCCACTAGAGGGAGCAGAGCTTGTGTGGGTTAGAAGGTTTCACTAGAGGGACAAGAGCTGGTTGTGTGGGTTGGAAGGTTTCACTAGAGGGAATAGAGCTGGTTGTGTGGGTTAGAAGGTTTCACTAGAAGGAGCAGAGCTGGTTGTGTGGGTTGGAAGGTTTCAATAAAGGGAACAGAGCTGGTTGTGTAGGTTAGAAGGTTTCACTAGAGGGAGCAGACCTGGTTGTGTGGGTTGGAAGGTTTCACTAGAGGGAATAGAGCTGGTTGTGTGGGTTAGAAGGTTTCACTAGAGGGAACAGAGCTGGTGGTGTGGGTTAGAAGGTTTCACTAGAGGGAGCAGAGCTTGTTGTGTGGGTTAGAAGGTTTCACTAGAGGGAACAGAGCTTGTTGTGTGGGTTAGAAGGTTTCACTAGAGGGAGCAGAGCTTGTTGTGTGGGTTAGAAGGTTTCAATAGAGAGAACAGAGGTGGTAGTGTGGGTTAGAAGGTTTCACTAGAGGGAGCAGAGCTTGTTGTGTGGGTTAGAAGGTTTCACTAGAGGTAACAGAGCTGGTTGTGTGGGTTAGAAGGTTTCACCAGAGGGAACAGAGCTGGTTGTGTGGGTTAGAAGGTTTCACTAGAGGGAACAGTGCTGGTATTGTGGGTTAGAAAGTTTAACTAGAGGGAGCAGAGCTTGTTGTGTGGTTTAGAAAGTTTCACTAGATGGAGCAGAGCTTGTTGTGTGGGTTAGAAAGTTTCACTAGAGGGAACAGAGCTTGTTGTTTGGGTTAGATTGTTTCACTAGAGGGAACAGACCTGGTTGAGTGGGTGAGAAGGTTTCACTAGGCGCAACAGAGCTGGTTGTGTGGGTTAGAAGGTTTCACTAGAGGGAACAGAGCTGGTTGTGTGGGTTAGAAGGTTTCACTAGAGGGTGCGGAGCTTGTTGTGTGGGTTAGAAGGTTTCAATAGAGAGAACAGAGCTGGTTGTGTGGGTTAGAAGGTTTCACTAGAGGGAGCAGAGCTTGTTGTGTGGGTTAGAAGGTTTCAATAGCGAGAACAGAGCTGGTTGTGTGGGTTAGAAGGTTTCACTAGAGGGAACAGGGCTGATCGTGTGGGTTAGAAGGTTTCACTAGAGGGAGCAGAGCTTGTTGTGTGGGTTAGAAGGTTTCACTAGAGGGACAAGAGCTGGTTGTGTGGGTTGGAAGGTTTCACTAGAAGGAGCAGAGCTGGTTGTGTGGGTTAGAAGGTTTCACTAGAAGGAGCAGAGCTGGTTGTGTGGGTTGGAAGGTTTCACTAGAGGGAGCAGAGCTTGTTGTGTGGGTTTGAATGTTTCACTAGAGGGACAAGAGCTGGATGTGTGGGTTGGAAGGTTTCACTAGAGAGAACAGAGCTGGTTGTGTGGGTTAGAAGGTTTCACTAGAAGGAGCAGAGCTGGTTGTGTGGGTTAGAAGGTTTCACTAGAGGGAGCAGAGCTTGTTGTGTTGGTTAGAAGGTTTCACTAGAGGGACAAGAGCTGGTTGTGTGGGTTGGAAGGTTTCACCAGAAGGAGCAGAGCTGGTTGTGTGGGTTGGAAGGTTTCACTAGAGGGAACAGAGCTGGTTGTGTGGGTTAGAAGGTTTCACAAGAGGGAGCAGAGCTGGTTGTGTGGGTTGGAAGCTTTCACTAGAGGAAATAGAGCTGGTTGTGGGGGTTAGAAGGTTCCACTAGAGGGAGCAGAGCTTGTGTGGGTTAGAAGGTTTCACTAGAGGGACAAGAGCTGTTTGTGTGGGTTGGAAGGTTTCACTAGAGGGAATAGAGCTGGTTGTGTGGGTTAGAAGGTTTCACTAGAAGGAGCAGAGCTGGTTGTGTGGGTTGGAAGGTTTCAATAAAGGGAACAGAGCTGGTTGTGTAGGTTAGAAGGTTTCACTAGAGGGAGCAGACCTGGTTGTGTGGGTTGGAAGGTTTCACTAGAGGGAATAGAGCTGGTTGTGTGGGTTAGAAGGTTTCACTAGAGGGAACAGAGCTGGTGGTGTGGGTTAGAAGGTTTCACTAGAGGGAGCAGAGCTTGTTGTGTGGGTTAGAAGGTTTCACTAGAGGGAACAGAGCTTGTTGTGTGGGTTAGAAGGTTTCACTAGAGGGAGCAGAGCTTGTTGTGTGGGTTAGAAGGTTTCAATAGAGAGAACAGAGGTGGTAGTGTGGGTTAGAAGGTTTCACTAGAGGGAGCAGAGCTTGTTGTGTGGGTTAGAAGGTTTCACTAGAGGTAACAGAGCTGGTTGTGTGGGTTAGAAGGTTTCACCAGAGGGAACAGAGCTGGTTGTGTGGGTTAGAAGGTTTCACTAGAGGGAACAGTGCTGGTATTGTGGGTTAGAAAGTTTAACTAGAGGGAGCAGAGCTTGTTGTGTGGTTTAGAAAGTTTCACTAGATGGAGCAGAGCTTGTTGTGTGGGTTAGAAGGTTTCACTAGAGGGAACAGAGCTTGTTGTTTGGGTTAGATTGTTTCACTAGAGGGAACAGACCTGGTTGAGTGTGTGAGAAGGTTTCACTAGGCGCAACAGAGCTGGTTGTGTGGGTTAGAAGGTTTCACTAGAGGGAGCAGAGCTCTTTGTGTGGGTTAGAAGGTTTCACTAGAGGGAGCAGAGCTTGCTGTGTGGGTTAGAAGGTTTCACTAGAGGGAACAGAGCTGGTTGTGTGGGTTAGAAGGTTTCACTAGAGGGAATAGAGCTGGTTGTGTGGGTTAGAAGGTTTCACTAGAGGGAACAGAGCTGGTGGTGTGGGTTAGAAGGATTCACTAGAGGGAGCAGAGCTTGTTGTGTGGGTTAGAAGGTTTCACTAGAGGGAACAGAGCTTGTTGTGTGGGTTAGAAGGTTTCACTAGAGGGAGCAGAGCTTGTTGTGTGGGTTAGAAGGTTTCAATAGAGAGAACAGAGGTGGTAGTGTGGGTTAGAAGGTTTCACTAGAGGGAGCAGAGCTTGTTGTGTGGGTTAGAAGGTTTCACTAGAGGTAACAGAGCTGGTTGTGTGGGTTAGAAGGTTTCACCAGAGGGAACAGAGCTGGTTGTGTGGGTTAGAAGGTTTCACTAGAGGGAACAGTGCTGGTATTGTGGGTTAGAAAGTTTAACCAGAGGGAGCAGAGCTTGTTGTGTGGTTTAGAAAGTTTCACTAGATGGAGCAGAGCTTGTTGTGTGGGTTAGAAGGTTTCACTAGAGGGAACAGAGCTTGTTGTTTGGGTTAGATTGTTTCACTAGAGGGAACAGACCTGGTTGAGTGTGTGAGAAGGTTTCACTAGGCGCAACAGAGCTGGTTGTGTGGGTTAGAAGGTTTCACTAGAGGGAGCAGAGCTCGTTGTGTGGGTTAGAAGGTTTCACTAGAGGGAGCAGAGCTTGCTGTGTGGGTTAGAAGGTTTCACTAGAGGGAACAGAGCTGGTTGTGTGGGTTAGAAGGTTTCACTAGAGGGTGCGGAGCTTGTTGTGTGGGTTAGAAGGTTTCAATAGAGATAACAGAGCTGGTTGTGTGGGTTAGAAGGTTTCACTAGAGGGAACAGAACTGGTTGTGTTGGTTAGAAAGTTTCACTAGAGGGAACAGAACTGGTTGTGTGGGTTAGAAGGTTTCACTAGAGGGAGCAGAGCTTGTTGTGTGGGTTAGAAGGTTTCAATAGAGATAACAGAGCTGGTTGTGTGGGTTAGAAGGTTTCACTAGAGGGAGCAGAGCTTGTTGTGTGGGTTAGAAGGTTTCAATAGCGAGAACAGAGCTGGTTGTGTGGGTTAGAAGGTTTCACTAGAGGGAACAGGGCTGATTGTGTGGGTTAGAAGGTTTCACTAGAGGGAGCAGAGCTTTTTGTGTGGGTTAGAAGGTTTCACTAGAGGGACAAGAGCTGGTTGTGTGGGTTGGAAGGTTTCACTAGAAGGAGCAGAGCTGGTTGTGTGGGTTAGAAGGTTTCACTAGAAGGAGCAGAGCTGGTTGTGTGGGTTGGAAGGTTTCACTAGAGGGAGCAGAGCTTGTTGTGTGGGTTTGAATGTTTCACTAGAGGGACAAGAGCTGGTTGTGTGGGTTGGAAGGTTTCACTAGACGCAACAGAGCTGGTTGTGTGGGTTAGAAGGTTTCACTAGGAGGAGCAGAGCTGGTTGTGTGGGTTAGAAGGTTTCACTAGAAGGAGCAGAGCTGGTTGTGTGGGTTAGAAGGTTTCACTAGAGGGAGCAGAGCTTGTTGTGTGGGTTAGAAGGTTTCACTAGAGGGACAAGAGCTGGTTGTGTGGGTTGGAAGGTTTCACCAGAAGGAGCAGAGCTGGTTGTGTGGGTTAGAAGGTTTCACTAGAAGGAGCAGAGCTGGTTGTGTGGGTTAGAAGGTTTCACTAGAGGGAGCAGAGCTTGTTGTGTGGGTTAGAAGGTTTCACTAGAGGGACAAGAGCTGGTTGTGAGGGTTGGAAGGTTTCACTAGAGGGAACAGAGCTGGTTGTGTGGGTTAGAAGGTTTCACTAGAAGGAGCAGAGCTGGTTGTGTGGGTTGGAAGGTTTCACTAGAGGGAATAGAGCTGGTTGTGTGGGTTAGAAGGTTTCACTAGAAGGAACAGAGCTGGTGGTGTGGGCTAGAAGGTTTCACTAGAGGGAGCAGAGCTGGTTGTATGGGTTAGAAGGTTTCACTAGAGGGAGCAGAGCTTGTGTGGGTTAGAAGGTTCCACTAGAGGGACAAGAGCTGGTTGTGTGGTTTGGAAGGTTTCACTAGAGGGAATAGAGCTGGTTGTGTGGGTTAGAAGGTTTCACTAGAGGGAACAGAGCTTGTTGTGTGGGTTAGAAGGTTTCACTAGAGGGATCAGAGCTGGTTGTGTGGGTTAGAAGGTTTCACTAGAGGGAACAGAGCTTGTTGTGTGGGTTAGAAGGTTTCACTAGAGGGAACAGAGCTGGTTGTGTGGGTTAGAAGGTTTCACTAGAAGGAGCAGAGCTGGTTGTGTGGGTTGGAATGTTTCACTAGAGGGAACAGAGCTGGTTGTGTGGGTTAGAAGGTTTCACTAGAGGGAACAGAGCTGGTTGTGTGGGTTAGAAGGTTTCACTAGAGGGAGCAGAGCTTGTTGTGTGGGTTAGAAGGTTTCACTAGAGGGACAAGAGCTGGTTGTGTGGGTTGGAAGGTTTCACCAGAGGGAATAGAGCTGGTTGTGTGGGTTAGAAGGTTTCACTAGAAGGAGCAGAGCTGGTTGTGTGGGTTAGAACGTTTCACTAGAGGGAACAGAGCTGGTGGTGTGGGTTAGAAGGTTTCACTAGAGGGAACAGAGCTGGTTGTGTCGGTTAGAAGGTTTCACTAGAGGGAGCAGAGCTGGTTGTGTGGGTTGGAAGGTTTCACTAGAGGGAGTAGAGCTGGTTGTGTGGGTTAGAAGGTTTCACTAGAAGGAACAGAGCTGGTGGTGTGGGTTAGAAGGTTTCACTAGAGGGGGCAGAGCTGGTTGTGTGGGATAGAAGGTTTCACTAGAGGAAATAGAGCTGGTTGTGTGGGTTAGAAGGTTTCACTAGATGGAGCAGAGCTGGTTGTGTGGGTTAGAAGGTTTCACCAGAGGGAACAGAGCTTATTGTATGGGTTAGAAGGTTTCACTAGAGGGAACAGAGCTTGTTGTGTGGGTTAGATTGTTTCACTAGAGGGAACAGACCTGGTTGAGTGGGTTAGAAGGTTTCACTAGACGCAACAGAGCTGGTTGTGTGGGTTAGAAGGTTTCACTAGAGGGAGCAGAGCTTGTTGTGTGGGTTCGAAGGTTTCACTAGAGGGAACAGAGCTGGTTGTGTGGGTTAGAAGGTTTCACTAGATGGAACAGAGCTGGTTGTGTGGGTTAGAAGGTTTCACTAGAGGGAACTAAGATGGTTGTGTGGGTTAGAAGGTTTCACTAGAGGGGGCAGAGCTGGTTGTGTGGGATAGAAGGTTTCACTAGAGGAAATAGAGCTGGTTGTGTGGGTTAGAAGGTTTCACTAGATGGAGCAGAGCTGGTTGTGTGGGTTAGAAGGTTTCACCAGAGGGAACAGAGCTGGTTGTATGGGTTAGAAGGTTTCACTAGAGGGAACAGAGCTGGTTGTGTGGGTTAGAAGGTTTCACTAGAGGGAACAGAGCTGGTTGTGTGGGTTAGAAGGTTTCAGTAGAGGGAACAGAGCTTGTTGTGTGGGTTAGAAGGTTTCAATAGAGAGAACAGAGCTGGTAGTGTGGGTTAGAAGGTTTCACTAGAGGGAACAGAGCTGGTTGTGTGGGTTAGAAGGTTTCACTAGAGGGAGCAGAGCTTGTTGTGTGGGTTAGAAGGTTTCACTAGAGGGAACAGAGCTTGTTGTGTGGGTTAGAAGGTTTCACTAGAGGGAACAGAGCTGGTTGTGTGGGTTAGAAGGATTCAATAGAGAGAACAGAGGTGGTGGTGTGGGTTAGAAGGTTTCTCTAGAGGGAGCAGAGCTTGTTGTGTGGGTTAGAAGGTTTCAATAGAGGGAACAGAGCTGGTTGTGTGGGTTAGAAGGTTTTACTAGAGGGAGCAGAGCTTGTTGTGTGGGTTAGAAGGTTTCACTAGAGGGAGCAGAGCTTGTTGTGTGGTTTAGAAAGTTTCACTAGAGGGAGCAGACCTTGTTGTGTGGGTTAGAAGGTTTCAATAGGGAGAACAGAGCTGGTTGTGTGGGTTAGAAGGTTTCACTAGAGGGAACAGAGCTGGTTGTGTGGGTTAGAAGGTTTCACTAGAGGGAACAGAACTGGTTGTGTGGGTTAGAAGGTTTCAGTAGAGGGAACAGAGCTTGTTGTGTGGGTTAGAAGGTTTCAATAGAGAGAACAGAGCTGGTTGTGTGGGTTAGAAGGTTTCACTAGAGGGAACAGAGCTGGTTGTGGGGGTTAGAAGGTTTCACTAGGGGGAACAGAGCTGGTTGGTGGGTTAGAAGGTTTCACTAGAGGGAACAGAGCTGGTTGTGTGGGTTAGAAGGTTTCACTAGAGGGAGCAGAGCTTGTTGTGTGGGTTAGAAGGTTTCACTAGAGGGAGCAGAGCTTGTTGTGTGGGTTAGAAGGTTTCACTAGAGGGAGCAGAGCTTGTTGTGTGGGTTCGAAGGTTTCACTAGAGGGAACAGAGCTGGTTGTGTGGGTTAGAAGGTTTCACTAGAGGGAACAGAGCTGGTTGTGTGGGTTAGAAGGTTTCACTAGAGGGAACAGAGATGGTTGTGTGGGTTAGAAGGTTTCACTAGAGTGGGCAGAGCTGGTTGTGTGGGATAGAAGGTTTCACTAGAGGGAACAGAGATGGTTGTGTGGGTTAGAAGGTTTCACTAGAGGGGGCAGAGCTGGTTGTGTGGGATAGAAGGTTTCACTAGAGGAAATAGAGCTGGTTGTGTGGGTTAGAAGGTTTCACTTGATGGAGCAGACCTGGTTGTGTGGGTTAGAAGGTTTCACCAGAGGGAACAGAGCTTATTGTATGGGTTAGAAGGTTTCACTAGAGGGAACAGAGCTGGTTGTGTGGGTTAGAAGGTTTCACCAGAAGGAACAGAGCTGGTTGTGTGGGTTAGAAGGTTTCACTAGAGGGAACAGTGCCTGTATTGTGGGTTAGAAAGTTTCACTAGAGGGAGCAGAGCTTGTTGTGTGGGTTAGAAGGTTTCACTAGAGGGAATAGAGCTGGTTGTGTGGGTTAGAAGGTTTCACTAGAGGGAACAGAGCTGGTGGTGTGGGTTAGAAGGTTTCACTAGAGGGAGCAGAGCTTGTTGTGTGGGTTAGAAGGTTTCACTAGAGGGAACAGAGCTTGTTGTGTGGGTTAGAAGGTTTCACTAGAGGGAGCAGAGCTTGTTGTGTGGGTTAGAAGGTTTCAATAGAGAGAACAGAGGTGGTAGTGTGGGTTATAAGGTTTCACTAGAGGGAGCAGAGCTTGTTGTGTGGGTTAGAAGGTTTCACTAGAGGTAACAGAGCTGGTTGTGTGGGTTAGAAGGTTTCACCAGAGGGAACAGAGCTGGTTGTGTGGGTTAGAAGGTTTCACTAGAGGGAGCAGAGCTCGTTGTCTGGGTTAGAAGGTTTCACTAGAGGGAACAAAGCTGGTTGTGTGGGTTAGAAGGTTTCACTAGAGGGTGCGGAGCTTGTTGTGTGGGTTAGAAAGTTTCACTAGAGGGAACAGAACTGGTTGTGTGGGTTAGAAGGTTTCACTAGAGGGAGCAGAGCTTGTTGTGTGGGTTAGAAGGTTTCAATAGCAAGAACAGAGCTGGTTGTGTGGGTTAGAAGGTTTCACTAGAGGGAACAGGGCTGGTTGTGTGGGTTAGAAGGTTTCACTAGAGGGAGCAGAGCTTGTTGTGTGGGTTAGAAGGTTTCACTAGAGGCACAAGAGCTGGTTGTGTGGGTTGGAAGGTTTCACTAGAAGGAGCAGAGCTGGTTGTGTGGGTTAGAAGGTTTCACTAGAAGGAACAGAGCTGGTTGTGTGGGTTGGAAGGTTTCACTAGAGGGAGCAGAGCTTGTTGTGTGGGTTTGAAGGTTTCACTAGAGGGACAAGAGCTGGTTGTGTGGGTTGGAAGGTTTCACTAGAGAGAACAGAGCTGGTTGTGTGGGTTAGAAGGTTTCACTAGAAGGAGCAGAGCTGGTTGTGTGGGTTAGAAGGTTTTACTAGAAGGATCAGAGCTGATTGTGTGGGTTAGAAGGTTTCACTAGAGGGAGCAGAGCTTGTTGTGTGGGTTAGAAGGTTTCACTAGAGGGACAAGAGCTGGTTGTGTGGGTTGGAAGGTTTCACCAGAAGGAGCAGAGCTGGTTGTGTGGGTTAGAAGGTTTCACTAGAAGGAGCAGAGCTGGTTGTGTGGGTTAGAAGGTTTCACTAGAGGGAGCAGAGCTTGTTGTGCGGGTTAGAAGGTTTCACTAGAGGGACAAGAGCTGGTTGTGTGGGTTGGAAGGTTTCACTAGAGGGAACAGAGCTGGTTGTGTGGGTTAGAATGTTTCAGTAGAAGGAGCAGAGCTGGTTGTGTGGGTTGGAAGGTTTCACTAGAGGGAATAGAGCTGGTTGTGTGGGTTAGAAGGTTTCACTAGAAGGAACAGAGCTGGTGGTGTGGGCTAGAAGGTTTCACTAGAGGGAGCAGAGCTGATTGTATGGGTTAGAAGGTTTCACTAGAGGGAGCAGAGCTTGTGTGGGTTAGAAGGTTCCACTAGAGGGACAAGAGCTGGTTGTGTGGTTTGGAAGGTTTCACTAGAGGGAATAGAGCTGGTTGTGTGGGTTAGAAGGTTTCACTAGAGGGAACAGAGCTTCTTGTGTGGGTTAGAAGGTTTCACTAGAGGGATCAGAGCTGGTTGTGTGGGTTAGAAGGTTTCACTAGAGGGAACAGAGCTTGTTGTGTGGGTTAGAAGGTTTCACTAGAGGGAACAGAGCTGGTTGTGTGGGTTAGAAGGTTTCACTAGAAGGAGCAGAGCTGGTTGTGTGGGTTGGAATGTTTCACTAGAGGGAACAGAGCTGGTTGTGTGGGTTAGAAGGTTTCACTAGAGGGAACAGAGCTGGTTGTGTGGGTTAGAAGGTTTCACTAGAAGGAGCAGAGCTGGTTGTGTGGGTTAGAAGGTTTCACTAGAGGGAGCAGAGCTTGTTGTGTGGGTTAGAAGGTTTCACTAGAGGGACAAGAGCTGGTTGTGTGGGTTGGAAGGTTTCACTAGAGGGAGTAGAGCTGGTTGTGTGGGTTAGAAGGTTTCACTAGAAGGAACAGAGCTGGTGGTGTGGGTTAGAAGGTTTCACTAGAAGGAGCAGAGCTGGTTGTATGGTTAGAAGTTTTCACTAGAGGGAATAGAGCTGGTTGTGTGGGTTAGAAGGTTTCACTAGAGGGAGCAGAGCTTGTTGTGTGGGTTAGAAGGTTTCAATAGAGAGAACAGAGGTGGTGGTGTGGGTTAGAAGGTTTCACTAGAGGGAGCAGAGCTTGTTGTGTGGGTTAGAAGGTTTCACTAGAGGGAACAGAGCTGGTTGTGTGGGTTAGAAGGTTTCACTAGAGGGAACAGTGCCGGTATTGTGGGTTAGAAAGTTTCACTAGAGGGAGCAGAGCTTGTTGTGTGGGTTAGAAGGTTTCACTAGAGGGAGCAGAGCTTGTTGTGTGGGTTAGAAGGTTTCACTAGAGGGAACAGAGCTTGTTGTGTGGGTTAGATTGTTTCACTAGAGGGAACAGACCTGGTTGAGTGGGTTAGAAGGTTTCACTAGACGCAACAGAGCTGGTTGTGTGGGTTAGAAGGTTTCACTAGAGGGAGCAGAGCTTGTTGTGTGGGTTCGAAGGTTTCACTAGAGGGAACAGAGCTGGTTGTGTGGGTTAGAAGGTTTCACTAGAGGGAACAGAGCTGGTTGTGTGGGTTAGAAGGTTTCACTAGAGGGAACAGAGATGGTTGTGTGGGTTAGAAGGTTTCACTAGAGAGGGCAGAGCTGGTTGTGTGGGATAGAAGGTTTCACCAGAGGAAATAGAGCTGGTTGTGTGGGTTAGAAGGTTTCACTAGATGGAGCAGAGCTGGTTGTGTGGGTTAGAAGGTTTCACCAGAGGGAACAGAGCTTATTGTATGGGTTAGAAGGTTTCACTAGAGGGAACAGAGCTGGTTGTGTGGGTTAGAAGGTTTCACTAGAGGGAACAGAGCTGGTTGTGTGGGTTAGAAGGTTTCAGTAGAGGGAACAGAGCTTGTTGTGTGGGTTAGAAGGTTTCAATAGATAGAACAGAGCTGGTTGTGTGGGTTAGAAGGTTTCACTAGAGGGAACAGAGCTGGTTGTGTGGGTTAGAAGGTTTCACTAGAGGGAGCAGAGCTTGTTGTGTGGGTTAGAAGGTTTCACTAGAGGGAACAGAGCTTGTTGTGTGGGTTAGAAGGTTTCACTAGAGGGAACAGAGCTGGTTGTGTGGGTTAGAAGGTTTCAATAGAGAGAACAGAGGTGGTGGTGTGGGTTAGAAGGTTTCTCTAGAGGGAGCAGAGCTTGTTGTGTGGGTTAGAAGGTTTCACTAGAGGGAACAGAGCTGGTTGTGTGGGTTAGAAGGTTTCACTAGAGGGAGCAGAGCTTGTTGTGTGGGTTAGAAGGTTTCACTAGAGGGAGCAGAGCTTGTTGTGTGGTTTAGAAAGTTTCACTAGAGGGAGCAGAGCTTGTTGTGTGGGTTAGAAGGTTTCAATAGGGAGAACAGAGCTGGTTGTGTGGGTTAGAAGGTTTCACTAGAGGGAACAGAGCTGGTTGTGTGGGTTAGAAGGTTTCACTAGAGGGAACAGAGCTGGTTGTGTGGGTTAGAAGGTTTCAGTAGAGGGAACAGAGCTTGTTGTGTGGGTTAGAAGGTTTCAATAGAGAGAACAGAGCTGGTTGTGTGGGTTAGAAGGTTTCACTAGAGGGAACAGAGCTGGTTGTGGGGGTTAGAAGGTTTCACTAGGGGGAACAGAGCTGGTTGTGTGGGTTAGAAGGTTTCACTAGAGGGAACAGAGCTGGTTGTGTGGGTTAGAAGGTTTCACTAGAGGGAACAGAGCTGGTTGTGTGGGTTAGAAGGTTTCACTAGAGGGAGCAGAGCTTGTTGTGTGGGTTAGAAGGTTTCAATAAAGAGAACAGAGCTGGTGGTGTGGGTTAGAAGGTTTCACTAGAGGGAGCAGAGCTTGTTGTGTGGGTTAGAAGGTTTCAATGGAGAGAACAGAGCTGGTTGTGTGAGTTAGAAGGTTTCACTAGAGGGAACAGAGCTGGTTGTGTGGGTTAGAAGGTTTCACTAGAGGGAGCAGAGCTTGTTGTGTGGGTTAGAAGGTTTCACTAGAGGGACAAGAGCTGGTTGTGTGGGTTGGAAGGTTTCACTAGAGGGAATAGAGCTGGTTGTGTGTGTTAGAAGGTTTCACTAGAAGGAGCACAGCTGGTTGTGTGGGTTGGAAGGTTTCACTAGAGGGAACAGAGCTGGTTGTGTGGGTTAGAAGGTTTCACAAGAGGCAGCAGAGCTGGTTGTGTGGGTTGGAAGCTTTCACTAGAGGAAATAGAGCTGGTTGTGGGGGTTAGAAGGTTCCACTAGAGGGAGCAGAGCTTGTGTGGGTTAGAAGGTTTCACTAGAGGGACAAGAGCTGGTTGTGTGGGTTGGAAGGTTTCAGTAGAGGGAATAGAGCTGGTTGTGTGGGTTAGAAGGTTTCACTAGAAGGAGCAGAGCTGGTTGTGTGGGTTGGAAGGTTTCACTAAAGGGAACAGAGCTGGTTGTGTAGATTAGAAGGTTTCACTAGAGGGAGCAGACCTGGTTGTGTGGGTTGGAAGGTTTCACTAGAGGGAATAGAGCTGGTTGTGTGGGTTAGAAGGTTTCACTAGAGGGAGCAGTGCTGGTTGTGTGGGTTAGAAGGTTTCACTAGAGGGAGCAGAGCTTGTTGTGTGGGTTAGAAGGTTTCACTAGAGGGAACAGAGCTTGTTGTGTGGGTTAGAAGGTTTCACTAGAGGGAGCAGAGCTTGTTGTGTGGGTTAGAAGGTTTCAATAGAGAGAACAGAGGTGGTAGTGTGGGTTAGAAGGTTTCACTAGAGGGAGCAGAGCTTGTTGTGTGGGTTAGAAGGTTTCACTAGAGGTAACAGAGCTGGTTGTGTGGGTTAGAAGGTTTCACCAGAGGGAACAGAGCTGGTTGTGTGGGTTAGAAGGTTTCACTAGAGGGAACAGTGCGGGTATTGTGGGTTAGAAAGTTTAACTAGAGGGAGCAGAGCTTGTTGTGTGGTTTAGAAAGTTTCACTAGATGGAGCAGAGCTTGTTGTGTGGGTTAGAAGGTTTCAATAGAGGGAACAGACCTGGTTGAGTGGGTTAGAAGGTTTCACTAGACGCAACAGAGCTGGTTGTGTGGGTTAGAAGGTTTCACTAGAGGGAGCAGAGCTCGTTGTGTGGGTTAGAAGGTTTCACTAGAGGGAACAGAGCTTGTTGTGTGAGTTAGATTGTTTCACTAGAGGGAACAGACCTGGTTGAGTGGGTTAGAAGGTTTCACTAGACGCAACAGAGCTGGTTGTGTGGGTTAGAAGGTTTCACTAGAGGAAGCAGAGCTCGTTGTGTGGGTTAGAAGGTTTCACTAGAGGGAACAGAGCTGGTTGTGTGGGTTAGAAGGTTTCACTAGAGGGAGCAGAGCTCGTTGTGTGGGTTAGAAGGTTTCAGTAGAGGGAACAGAGCTGGTTGTGTGGGTTAGAAGGTTTCACTAGAGGGTGCGGAGCTTGTTGTGTGGGTTAGAAGGTTTCAGTAGAGAGAACAGAGCTGGTTGTGTGGGTTAGAAGGTTTCACTAGAGGGAGCAGAGCTTGTTGTGTGGGTTAGAAGGTTTCAATAGCGAGAACAGAGCTGGTTGTGTGGGTTAGAAGGTTTCACTAGAGGGAACAGGGCTGGTTGTGTGGGTTAGAAGGTTTCACTAGAGGGAGCAGAGCTTTTTGTGTGGGTTAGAAGGTTTCAATAGAGAGAACAGAGCTGGTTGTGTGGGTTAGAAGGTTTCACTAGAGGGAGCAGAGCTTGTTGTGTGGGTTAGAAGGTTTCAATAGCGAGAACAGAACTGGTTGTGTGGGTTAGAAAGTTTCACTAGAGGGAACAGAACTGGTTGTGTGGGTTAGAAGGTTTCTCTAGAGGGAACAGAGCTTGTTGTGTGGGTTAGAAGGTTTCACTAGAGGGAACAGACCTGGTTGAGTGGGTTAGAAGGTTTCACTAGATGCAACAGAGCTGGTTGTGTGGGTTAGAAGGTTTCACTAGAGGGAGCAGAGCTCGTTGTGTGGGTTAGAAGGTTTCACTAGAGGGAACAGAGCTGGTTGTGTGGGTTAGAAGGTTTCACTAGAGGGTGCGGAGCTTGTTGTGTGGGTTAGAAAGTTTCACTAGAGGGAACAGAACTGGTTGTGTGGGTTAGAAGGTTTCACTAGAGGGAGCAGAGCTTGTTGTGTGGGTTAGAAGGTTTCAATAGAGAGAACAGAGCTGGTTGTGTGGGTTAGAAGGTTTCACTAGAGGGAGCAGAGCTTGTTGTGTGGGTTAGAAGGTTTCAATAGCGAGAACAGAGCTGGTTGTGTGGGTTAGAAGGTTTCACTAGAGGGAACAGGGCTGGTTGTGTGGGTTAGAAGGTTACACTAGAGGGAGCAGAGCTTGTTGTGTGGGTTAGAAGGTTTCACTAGAGGGACAAGAGCTGGTTGTGTGGGTTGGAAGGTTTCACTAGAAGGAACAGAGCTGGTTGTGTGGGTTGGAAGGTTTCACTAGAGGGAGCAGAGCTTGTTGTGTGGGTTTGAAGGTTTCACTAGAGGGATAAGAGCTGGTTGTGTGGGTTGGAAGGTTTCACTAGAGGGACAAGAGCTGGTGTGTGGGTTGGAAGGTTTCACCAGAAGGAGCAGAGCTGGTTGTGTGGGTTAGAAGGTTTCACTAGAAGGAGCAGAGCTGGTTGTGTGGGTTAGAAGGTTTCACTAGAGGGACAAGAGCTGGTTGTGTGGGTTGGAAGGTTTCACTAGATGGAACAGAGCTGGTTGTGTTGGTTAGAATGTTTCACTAGAAGGAGCAGAGCTGGTTGTGTGGGTTGGAAGGTTTCACTAGAGGGAATAGAGCTGGTTGTGTGGGTTAGAAGGTTTCACTAGAAGGAACAGAGCTGGTGGTGTGGGCTAGAAGGTTTCACTAGAGGGAGCAGAGCTGGTTGTATGGGTTAGAAGGTTTCACTAGAGGGAGCAGAGCTTGTGTGGGTTAGAAGGTTCCACTAGAGGGACAAGAGCTGGTTGTGTGGTTTGGAAGGTTTCACTAGAGGTAACAGAGCTGGTTGTGTGGGTTAGAAGGTTTCACCAGAGGGAACAGAGCTGGTTGTGTGGGTTAGAAGGTTTCACTAGAGGGAACAGTGCGGGTATTGTGGGTTAGAAAGTTTAACTAGAGGGAGCAGAGCTTGTTGTGTGGTTTAGAAAGTTTCACTAGATGGAGCAGAGCTTGTTGTGTGGGTTAGAAGGTTTCAATAGAGGGAACAGACCTGGTTGAGTGGGTTAGAAGGTTTCACTAGACGCAACAGAGCTGGTTGTGTGGGTTAGAAGGTTTCACTAGAGGGAGCAGAGCTCGTTGTGTGGGTTAGAAGGTTTCACTAGAGGGAACAGAGCTTGTTGTGTGGGTTAGATTGTTTCACTAGAGGGAACAGACCTGGTTGAGTGGGTTAGAAGGTTTCACTAGACGCAACAGAGCTGGTTGTGTGGGTTAGAAGGTTTCACTAGAGGAAGCAGAGCTCGTTGTGTGGGTTAGAAGGTTTCACTAGAGGGAACAGAGCTGGTTGTGTGGGTTAGAAGGTTTCACTAGAGGGAGCAGAGCTCGTTGTGTGGGTTAGAAGGTTTCAGTAGAGGGAACAGAGCTGGTTGTGTGGGTTAGAAGGTTTCACTAGAGGGTGCGGAGCTTGTTGTGTGGGTTAGAAGGTTTCAGTAGAGAGAACAGAGCTGGTTGTGTGGGTTAGAAGGTTTCACTAGAGGGAGCAGAGCTTGTTGTGTGGGTTAGAAGGTTTCAATAGCGAGAACAGAGCTGGTTGTGTGGGTTAGAAGGTTTCACTAGAGGGAACAGGGCTGGTTGTGTGGGTTAGAAGGTTTCTCTAGAGGGAACAGAGCTTGTTGTGTGGGTTAGATTGTTTCACTAGAGGGAACAGACCTGGTTGAGTGGGTTAGAAGGTTTCACTAGATGCAACAGAGCTGGTTGTGTGGGTTAGAAGGTTTCACTAGAGGGAGCAGAGCTCGTTGTGTGGGTTAGAAGGTTTCACTAGAGGGAACAGAGCTGGTTGTGTGGGTTAGAAGGTTTCACTAGAGGGAGCAGAGCTTTTTGTGTGGGTTAGAAGGTTTCAATAGAGAGAACAGAGCTGGTTGTGTGGGTTAGAAGGTTTCACTAGAGGGAGCAGAGCTTGTTGTGTGGGTTAGAAGGTTTCAATAGCGAGAACAGAACTGGTTGTGTGGGTTAGAAAGTTTCACTAGAGGGAACAGAACTGGTTGTGTGGGTTAGAAGGTTTCTCTAGAGGGAACAGAGCTTGTTGTGTGGGTTAGATTGTTTCACTAGAGGGAACAGACCTGGTTGAGTGGGTTAGAAGGTTTCACTAGATGCAACAGAGCTGGTTGTGTGGGTTAGAAGGTTTCACTAGAGGGAGCAGAGCTCGTTGTGTGGGTTAGAAGGTTTCACTAGAGGGAACAGAGCTGGTTGTGTGGGTTAGAAGGTTTCACTAGAGGGTGCGGAGCTTGTTGTGTGGGTTAGAAAGTTTCACTAGAGGGAACAGAACTGGTTGTGTGGGTTAGAAGGTTTCCCTAGAGGGAACAGACCCGGTTGAGTGGGTTAGAAGGTTTCAATAGAGAGAACAGAGCTGGTTGTGTGGGTTAGAAGGTTTCACTAGAGGGAGCAGAGCTTGTTGTGTGGGTTAGAAGGTTTCAATAGCGAGAACAGAGCTGGTTGTGTGGGTTAGAAGGTTTCACTAGAGGGAACAGGGCTGGTTGTGTGGGTTAGAAGGTTACACTAGAGGGAGCAGAGCTTGTTGTGTGGGTTAGAAGGTTTCACTAGAGGGACAAGAGCTGGTTGTGTGGGTTGGAAGGTTTCACTAGAAGGAACAGAGCTGGTTGTGTGGGTTGGAAGGTTTCACTAGAGGGAGCAGAGCTTGTTGTGTGGGTTTGAAGGTTTCACTAGAGGGATAAGAGCTGCTTGTGTGGGTCGGAAGTTTTCACTAGAGGGACAAGAGCTGGTGTGTGGGTTGGAAGGTTTCACCAGAAGGAGCAGCGCTGGTTGTGTGGGTTAGAAGGTTTCACTAGAAGGAGCAGAGCTGGTTGTGTGGGTTAGAAGGTTTCACTAGAGGGAGCAGAGCTTGCTGTGTGGGTTAGAAGGTTTCACTAGAGGGACAAGAGCTGGTTGTGTGGGTTGGAAGGTTTCACTAGAGGGAACAGAGCTGGTTGTGTTGGTTAGAATGTTTCACTAGAAGGAGCAGAGCTGGTTGTGTGGGTTGGAAGGTTTCACTAGAGGGAATAGAGCTGGTTGTGTGGGTTAGAAGGTTTCACTAGAAGGAACAGAGCTGGTGGTGTGGGCTAGAAGGTTTCACTAGAGGGAGCAGAGCTGGTTGTATGGGTTAGAAGGTTTCACTAGAGGGAGCAGAGCTTGTGTGGGTTAGAAGGTTCCACTAGAGGGACAAGAGCTGGTTGTGTGGTTTGGAAGGTTTCACTAGAGGGAATAGAGCTGGTTGTGTGGGTTAGAAGGTTTCACTAGAGGGAACAGAGCTTGTCGTGTGGCTTAGAAGGTTTCACTAGAGGGATCAGAGCTGGTTGTGTGGGTTAGAAGGTTTCACTAGAGGGAACAGAGCTTGTTGTGTGGGTTAGAATGTTTCACTAGAGGGAACAGAGCTGGTTGTGTGGGTTAGAAGGTTTCACTAGAAGGAGCAGAGCTGGTTGTGTGGGTTGGAATGTTTCACTAGAGGGAACAGAGCTGGTTGTGTGGGTTAGAAGGTTTCACTAGAGGGACAAGAGCTGGTTGTGTGGGTTGGAAGGTTTCACTAGAGGGAACAGAGCTGGTTGTGTGGGTTAGAAGGTTTCACTAGAGGGAACAGAGATGGTTGTGTGGGTTAGAAGGTTTCACTAGAGGGAACAGAGATGGTTGTGTGGGTTAGAAGGTTTCACTAGAGGGGGCAGAGCTGGTTGTGTGGGATAGAAGGTTTCACCAGAGGAAATAGAGCTGGTTGTGTGGGTTAGAAGGTTTCACTAGATGGAGCAGAGCTGGTTGTGTGGGTTAGAAGGTTTCACCAGAGGGAACAGAGCTTATTGTATGGGTTAGAAGGTTTCACTAGAGGGAACAGAGCTGGTTGTGTGGGTTAGAAGGTTTCACTAGAGGGAACAGAGCTGGTTGTGTGGGTTAGAAGGTTTCAGTAGAGGGAACAGAGCTTGTTGTGTGGGTTAGAAGGTTTCAATAGATAGAACAGAGCTGGTTGTGTGGGTTAGAAGGTTTCACTAGAGGGAACAGAGCTGGTTGTGTGGGTTAGAAGGTTTCACTAGAGGGAGCAGAGCTTGTTGTGTGGGTTAGAAGGTTTCACTAGAGGGAACAGAGCTTGTTGTGTGGGTTAGAAGGTTTCACTAGAGGGAACAGAGCTGGTTGTGTGGGTTAGAAGGTTTCAATAGAGAGAACAGAGGTGGTGGTGTGGGTTAGAAGGTTTCTCTAGAGGGAGCAGAGCTTGTTGTGTGGGTTAGAAGGTTTCACTAGAGGGAACAGAGCTGGTTGTGTGGGTTAGAAGGTTTCACTAGAGGGAGCAGAGCTTGTTGTGTGGGTTAGAAGGTTTCACTAGAGGGAGCAGAGCTTGTTGTGTGGTTTAGAAAGTTTCACTAGAGGGAGCAGAGCTTGTTGTGTGGGTTAGAAGGTTTCAATAGGGAGAACAGAGCTGGTTGTGTGGGTTAGAAGGTTTCACTAGAGGGAACAGAGCTGGTTGTGTGGGTTAGAAGGTTTCACTAGAGGGAACAGAGCTGGTTGTGTGGGTTAGAAGGTTTCAGTAGAGGGAACAGAGCTTGTTGTGTGGGTTAGAAGGTTTCAATAGAGAGAACAGAGCTGGTTGTGTGGGTTAGAAGGTTTCACTAGAGGGAACAGAGCTGGTTGTGGGGGTTAGAAGGTTTCACTAGGGGGAACAGAGCTGGTTGTGTGGGTTAGAAGGTTTCACTAGAGGGAACAGAGCTGGTTGTGTGGGTTAGAAGGTTTCACTAGAGGGAACAGAGCTGGTTGTGTGGGTTAGAAGGTTTCACTAGAGGGAGCAGAGCTTGTTGTGTGGGTTAGAAGGTTTCAATAGAGAGAACAGAGCTGGTTGTGTTGGTTAGAAGGTTTCACTAGAGGGAACAGAGCTTGTTGTGTGGGTTAGAAGGTTTCTATAAAGAGAACAGAGCTGGTGGTGTGGGTTAGAAGGTTTCACTAGAGGGAGCAGAGCTTGTTGTGTGGGTTAGAAGGTTTCAATGGAGAGAACAGAGCTGGTTGTGTGAGTTAGAAGGTTTCACTAGAGGGAACAGAGCTGGTTGTGTGGGTTAGAAGGTTTCACTAGAGGGAGCAGAGCTTGTTGTGTGGGTTAGAAGGTTTCACTAGAGGGACAAGAGCTGGTTGTGTGGGTTGGAAGGTTTCACTAGAGGGAATAGAGCTGGTTGTGTGTGTTAGAAGGTTTCACTAGAAGGAGCACAGCTGGTTGTGTGGGTTGGAAGGTTTCACTAGAGGGAACAGAGCTGGTTGTGTGGGTTAGAAGGTTTCACAAGAGGCAGCAGAGCTGGTTGTGTGGGTTGGAAGCTTTCACTAGAGGAAATATAGCTGGTTGTGGGGGTTAGAAGGTTCCACTAGAGGGAGCAGAGCTTGTGTGGGTTAGAAGGTTTCACTAGAGGGACAAGAGCTGGTTGTGTGGGTTGGAAGGTTTCACTAGAGGGAATAGAGCTGGTTGTGTGGGTTAGAAGGTTTCACTAGAAGGAGCAGAGCTGGTTGTGTGGGTTGGAAGGTTTCACTAAAGGGAACAGAGCTGGTTGTGTAGGTTAGAAGGTTTCACTAGAGGGAGCAGACCTGGTTGTGTGGGTTGGAAGGTTTCACTAGAGGGAATAGAGCTGGTTGTGTGGGTTAGAAGGTTTCACTAGAGGGAACAGAGCTGGTGGTGTGGGTTAGAAGGTTTCACTAGAGGGAGCAGAGCTTGTTGTGTGGGTTAGAAGGTTTCACTAGAGGGAACAGAGCTTGTTGTGTGGGTTAGAAGGTTTCACTAGAGGGAGCAGAGCTTGTTGTGTGGGTTAGAAGGTTTCAATAGAGAGAACAGAGGTGGTAGTGTGGGTTAGAAGGTTTCACTAGAGGGAGCAGAGCTTGTTGTGTGGGTTAGAAGGTTTCACTAGAGGTAACAGAGCTGGTTGTGTGGGTTAGAAGGTTTCACCAGATGGAACAGAGCTGGTTGTGTGGGTTAGAAGGTTTCACTAGAGGGAACAGTGCTGGTATTGTGGGTTAGAAAGTTTAACTAGAGGGAGCAGAGCTTGTTGTGTGGTTTAGAAAGTTTCACTAGATGGAGCAGAGCTTGTTGTGTGGGTTAGAAGGTTTCAATAGAGGGAACAGACCTGGTTGAGTGGGTTAGAAGGTTTCACTAGACGCAACAGAGCTGGTTGTGTGGGTTAGAAGGTTTCACTAGAGGGAGCAGAGCTCGTTGTGTGGGTTAGAAGGTTTCACTAGAGGGAACAGAGCTTGTTGTGTGGGTTAGATTGTTTCACTAGAGGGAACAGACCTGGTTGAGTGGGTTAGAAGGTTTCACTAGACGCAACAGAGCTGGTTGTGTGGGTTAGAAGGTTTCACTAGAGGGAGCAGAGCTCGTTGTGTGGGTTAGAAGGTTTCACTAGAGGGAACAGAGCTGGTTGTGTGGGTTAGAAGGTTTCACTAGAGGGAGCAGAGCTCGTTGTGTGGGTTAGAAGGTTTCAGTAGAGGGAACAGAGCTGGTTGTGTGGGTTAGAAGGTTTCACTAGAGGGTGCGGAGCTTGTTGTGTGGGTTAGAAGGTTTCAATAGAGAGAACAGAGCTGGTTGTGTGGGTTAGAAGGTTTCACTAGAGGGAGCAGAGCTTGTTGTGTGGGTTAGAAGGTTTCAATAGCGAGAACAGAGCTGGTTGTGTGGGTTAGAAGGTTTCACTAGAGGGAACAGGGCTGGTTGTGTCGGTTAGAAGGTTTCACTAGAGGGAGCAGAGCTTTTTGTGTGGGTTAGAAGGTTTCAATAGAGAGAACAGAGCTGGTTGTGTGGGTTAGAAGGTTTCACTAGAGGGAGCAGAGCTTGTTGTGTGGGTTAGAAGGTTTCAATAGCGAGAACAGAACTGGTTGTGTGGGTTAGAAAGTTTCACTAGAGGGAACAGAACTGGTTGTGTGGGTTAGAAGGTTTCTCTAGAGGGAACAGAGCTTGTTGTGTGGGTTAGATTGTTTCACTAGAGGGAACAGACCTGGTTGAGTGGGTTAGAAGGTTTCACTAGACGCAACAGAGCTGGTTGTGTGGGTTAGAAGGTTTCACTAGAGGGAGCAGAGCTCGTTGTGTGGGTTAGAAGGTTTCACTAGAGGGAACAGAGCTGGTTGTGTGGGTTAGAAGGTTACACTAGAGGGAGCAGAGCTTGTTGTGTGGGTTAGAAGGTTTCACTAGAGGGACAAGAGCTGGTTGTGTGGGTTGGAAGGTTTCACTAGAGGGAGCAGAGCTTGTTGTGTGGGTTTGAAGGTTTCACTAGAGGGATAAGAGCTGGTTGTGTGGGTTGGAAGGTTTCACTAGAGGGACAAGAGCTGGTTGTGTGGGTTGGAAGGTTTCACCAGAAGGAGCAGAGCTGGTTGTGTGGGTTAGAAGGTTTCACTAGAAGGAGCAGAGCTGGTTGTGTGGGTTAGAAGGTTTCACTAGAGGGAGCAGAGCTTGTTGTGTGGGTTAGAAGGTTTCACTAGAGGGACAAGAGCTGGTTGTGTGGGTTGGAAGGTTTCACTAGAGGGAACAGAGCTGGTTGTGTGGGTTAGAATGTTTCACTAGAAGGAGCAGAGCTGGTTGTGTGGGTTGGAAGGTTTCACTAGAGGGAATAGAGCTGGTTGTGTGGGTTAGAAGGTTTCACTAGAAGGAACAGAGCTGGTGGTGTGGGCTAGAAGGTTTCACTAGAGGGAGCAGAGCTGGTTGTATGGGTTAGAAGGTTTCACTAGAGGGAGCAGAGCTTGTGTGGGTTAGAAGGTTCCACTAGAGGGACAAGAGCTGGTTGTGTGGTTTGGAAGGTTTCACTAGAGGGAATAGAGCTGGTTGTGTGGGTTAGAAGGTTTCACTAGAGGGAACAGAGCTTGTCGTGTGGCTTAGAAGGTTTCACTAGAGGGATCAGAGCTGGTTGTGTGGGTTAGAAGGTTTCACTAGAGGGAACAGAGCTTGTTGTGTGGGTTAGAATGTTTCACTAGAGGGAACTGAGCTGGTTGTGTGGGTTAGAAGGTTTCACTAGAAGGAGCAGAGCTGGTTGTGTGGGTTGGAATGTTTCACTAGAGGGAACAGAGCTGGTTGTGTGGGTTAGAAGGTTTCACTAGAGGGAACAGAGCTGGTTGTGTGGGTTAGAAGGTTTCACTAGAGGGAGCAGAGCTTGTTGTATGGGTTAGAAGGTTTCACTAGAGGGACAAGAGCTGGTTGTGTGGGTTGGAAGGTTTCACTAGAGGGAATAGAGCTGGTTGTGTGGGTTAGAAGGTTTCACTAGAAGGAGCAGAGCTGGTTGTGTGGGTTAGAAGGTTTCACTAGAGGGAACATAGCTGGTGGTGTGGGTTAGAAGGTTTCACTAGAGGGAACAGAGCTGGTTGTGTCGGTTAGAAGGTTTCACTAGAGGGAGCAGAGCTGGTTGTGTGGGTTGGAAGGTTTCACTAGAGGGAGTAGAGCTGGTTGTGTGGGTTAGAAGGTTTCACTAGAAGGAACAGAGCTGGTGGTGTGGCTTAGAAGGTTTCACTAGAAGGAGCAGTGCTGGTTGTATGGTTAGAAGTTTTCACTAGAGGGAATAGAGCTGGTTGTGTGGGTTAGAAGGTTTCACTAGAGGGAGCAGAGCTTGTTGTGTGGGTTAGAAGGTTTCAATAGAGAGAACAGAGGTGGTGGTGTGGGTTAGAAGGTTTCACTAGAGGGAGCAGAGCTTGTTGTGTGGGTTAGAAGGTTTCACTAGAGGGAACAGAGCTGGTTGTGTGGGTTAGAAGGTTTCACCAGAAGGAACAGAGCTGGTTGTGTGGGTTAGAAGGTTTCACTAGAGGGAGCAGAGCTTGTTGTGTGGGTTAGAAGGTTTCAATAGAGAGAACAGAGGTGGTGGTGTGGGTTAGAAGGTTTCACTAGAGGGAGCAGAGCTTGTTGTGTGGGTTAGAAGGTTTCACTAGAGGGAACAGAGCTGGTTGTGTGGGTTAGAAGGTTTCACCAGAAGGAACAGAGCTGGTTGTGTGGGTTAGAAGGTTTCACTAGAGGAAACAGTGCCGGTATTGTGGGTTAGAAAGTTTCACTAGAGGGAGCAGAGCTTGTTGTGTGGGTTAGAAGGTTTCACTAGAGGGAGCAGAGCTGGTTGTGTGGGTTAGAAGGTTTCACTAGAAGGAACAGAGCTTGTTGTGTGGGTTAGATTGTTTCACTAGAGGGAACAGACCTGGTTGAGTGGGTTAGAAGGTTTCACTAGACGCAACAGAGCTGGTTGTGTGGGTTAGAAGGTTTCACTAGAGGGAGCAGAGCTTGTTGTGTGGGTTAGAAGGTTTCACTAGAGGGAACAGAGCTGGTTGTGTGGGTTAGAAGGTTTCACCAGAAGGAACAGAGCTGGTTGTGTGGGTTAGAAGGTTTCACTAGAGGGAACAGTGCCGGTATTGTGGGTTAGAAAGTTTCACTAGAGGGAGCAGAGCTGGTTGTGTGGGTTAGAAGGTTTCACTAGAGGGAGCAGAGCTTGTTGTGTGGGTTAGAAGGTTTCACTAGAGGGAACAGAGCTTGTTGTGTGGGTTAGATTGTTTCACTAGAGGGAACAGACCTGGTTGAGTGGGTTAGAAGGTTTCACTAGACGCAACAGAGCTGGTTGTGTGGGTTAGAAGGTTTCACTAGAGGGAGCAGAGCTTGTTGTGTGGGTTCGAAGGTTTCACTAGAGGGAACAGAGCTGGTTGTGTGGGTTAGAAGGTTTCACTAGAGGGAACAGAGCTGGTTGTGTGGGTTAGAAGGTTTCACTAGAGGGAACAGAGATGGTTGTGTGGGTTAGAAGGTTTCACTAGAGGGGGCAGAGCTGGTTGTGTGGGATAGAAGGTTTCACTAGAGGAAATAGAGCTGGTTGTGTAGGTTAGAAGGTTTCACTAGATGGAGCAGAGCTGGTTGTGTGGGTTAGAAGGTTTCACCAGAGGGAACAGAGCTTATTGTATGGGTTAGAAGGTTTCACTAGACGCAACAGAGCTGGTTGTGTGGGTTAGAAGGTTTCACTAGAGGGAACAGAGCTGGTTGTGTGGGTTAGAAGGTTTCAGTAGAGGGAACAGAGCTTGTTGTGTGGGTTAGAAGGTTTCACTAGAGGGAGCAGAGCTTGTTGTGTGGGTTAGAAGGTTTCACTAGAGGGAACAGAGCTGGTTGTGTGGGTTAGAAGGTTTCACTAGAGGGAGCAGAGGATGTGGTGTGGGTTAGAAGGTTTCAATAGGGAGAACAGAGCTGGTTGTGTGGGTTAGAAGGTTTCACTAGAGGGAACAGAGCTGGTTGTGTGGGTTAGAAGGTTTCACTAGAGGGAGCAGAGCTTGTTGTGTGGGTTAGAAGGTTTCACTAGAGGGAACAGAGCTTGTTGTGTGGGTTAGAAGGTTTCACTAGAGGGAACAGAGCTGGTTGTGTGGGTTAGAAGGTTTCAATAGAGAGAACAGAGGTGGTGGTGTGGGTTAGAAGGTTTCTCTAGAGGGAGCAGAGCTTGTTGTGTGGGTTAGAAGGTTTCACTAGAGGGAACAGAGCTGGTTGTGTGGGTTAGAAGGTTTCACTAGAGGGAGCAGAGCTTGTGGTGTGGGTTAGAAGGTTTCACTAGAGGGAGCAGAGCTTGTTGTGTGGTTTAGAAAGTTTCACTAGAGCGAGCAGAGCTTGTTGTGTGGGTTAGAAGGTTTCAATAGGGAGAACAGAGCTGGTTGTGTGGGTTAGAAGGTTTCACTAGAGGGAACAGAGCTGGTTGTGTGGGTTAGTAGGTTTCACTAGAGGGAACAGAGCTGGTTGTGTGGGTTAGAAGGTTTCAGTAGAGGGAACAGAGCTTGTTGTGTGGGTTAGAAGGTTTCAATAGAGAGAACAGAGCTGGTTGTGTGGGTTAGAAGGTTTCACTAGAGGGAACAGAGCTGGTTGTGGGGGTTAGAAGGTTTCACTAGGGGGAACAGAGCTGGTTGTGTGGGTTAGAAGGTTTCACTAGAGGGAACAGAGCTGGTTGTGTGGGTTAGAAGGTTTCACTAGAGGGAGCAGAGCTTGTTGTGTGGGTTAGAAGGTTTCACTAGAGGGAGCAGAGCTTGTTGTGTGGGTTAGAAGGTTTCACTAGAGGGAGCAGAGCTTGTTGTGTGGGTTCGAAGGTTTCACTAGAGGGAACAGAGCTGGTTGTGTGGGTTAGAAGGTTTCACTAGAGGGAACAGAGCTGGTTGTGTGGGTTAGAAGGTTTCACTAGAGGGAACAGAGATGGTTGTGTGGGTTAGAAGGTTTCACTAGAGGGGGCAGAGCTGGTTCTGTGGGATAGAAGGTTTCACTAGAGGGAACAGAGATGGTTGTGTGGGTTAGAAGGTTTCACTAGAAGGAGCAGAGCTGGTTGTGTGGGTTAGAAGGTTTCACTAGAGGGAGCAGAGCTTGTTGTGTGGGTTAGAAGGTTTCACTAGAGGGACAAGAGCTGGTTGTGTGGGTTGGAAGGTTTCACTAGAGGGAACAGAGCTGGTTGTGTGGGTTAGAATGTTTCACTAGAAGGAGCAGAGCTGGTTGTGTGGGTTGGAAGGTTTCACTAGAGGGAATAGAGCTGGTTGTGTGGGTTAGAAGGTTTCACTAGAAGGAACAGAGCTGGTGGTGTGGGCTAGAAGGTTTCACTAGAGGGAGCAGAGCTGGTTGTATGGGTTAGAAGGTTTCACTAGAGGGAGCAGAGCTTGTGTGGGTTAGAAGGTTCCACTAGAGGGACAAGAGCTGGTTGTGTGGTTTGGAAGGTTTCACTAGAGGGAATAGAGCTGGTTGTGTGGGTTAGAAGGTTTCACTAGAGGGAACAGAGCTTGTCGTGTGGCTTAGAAGGTTTCACTAGAGGGATCAGAGCTGGTTGTGTGGGTTAGAAGGTTTCACTAGAGGGAACAGAGCTTGTTGTGTGGGTTAGAATGTTTCACTAGAGGGAACTGAGCTGGTTGTGTGGGTTAGAAGGTTTCACTAGAAGGAGCAGAGCTGGTTGTGTGGGTTGGAATGTTTCACTAGAGGGAACAGAGCTGGTTGTGTGGGTTAGAAGGTTTCACTAGAGGGAACAGAGCTGGTTGTGTGGGTTAGAAGGTTTCACTAGAGGGAGCAGAGCTTGTTGTATGGGTTAGAAGGTTTCACTAGAGGGACAAGAGCTGGTTGTGTGGGTTGGAAGGTTTCACTAGAGGGAATAGAGCTGGTTGTGTGGGTTAGAAGGTTTCACTAGAAGGAGCAGAGCTGGTTGTGTGGGTTAGAAGGTTTCACTAGAGGGAACATAGCTGGTGGTGTGGGTTAGAAGGTTTCACTAGAGGGAACAGAGCTGGTTGTGTCGGTTAGAAGGTTTCACTAGAGGGAGCAGAGCTGGTTGTGTGGGTTGGAAGGTTTCACTAGAGGGAGTAGAGCTGGTTGTGTGGGTTAGAAGGTTTCACTAGAAGGAACAGAGCTGGTGGTGTGGCTTAGAAGGTTTCACTAGAAGGAGCAGTGCTGGTTGTATGGTTAGAAGTTTTCACTAGAGGGAATAGAGCTGGTTGTGTGGGTTAGAAGGTTTCACTAGAGGGAGCAGAGCTTGTTGTGTGGGTTAGAAGGTTTCAATAGAGAGAACAGAGGTGGTGGTGTGGGTTAGAAGGTTTCACTAGAGGGAGCAGAGCTTGTTGTGTGGGTTAGAAGGTTTCACTAGAGGGAACAGAGCTGGTTGTGTGGGTTAGAAGGTTTCACCAGAAGGAACAGAGCTGGTTGTGTGGGTTAGAAGGTTTCACTAGAGGGAGCAGAGCTTGTTGTGTGGGTTAGAAGGTTTCAATAGAGAGAACAGAGGTGGTGGTGTGGGTTAGAAGGTTTCACTAGAGGGAGCAGAGCTTGTTGTGTGGGTTAGAAGGTTTCACTAGAGGGAACAGAGCTGGTTGTGTGGGTTAGAAGGTTTCACCAGAAGGAACAGAGCTGGTTGTGTGGGTTAGAAGGTTTCACTAGAGGAAACAGTGCCGGTATTGTGGGTTAGAAAGTTTCACTAGAGGGAGCAGAGCTTGTTGTGTGGGTTAGAAGGTTTCACTAGAGGGAGCAGAGCTTGTTGTGTGGGTTAGAAGGTTTCACTAGAAGGAACAGAGCTTGTTGTGTGGGTTAGATTGTTTCACTAGAGGGAACAGACCTGGTTGAGTGGGTTAGAAGGTTTCACTAGACGCAACAGAGCTGGTTGTGTGGGTTAGAAGGTTTCACTAGAGGGAGCAGAGCTTGTTGTGTGGGTTAGAAGGTTTCACTAGAGGGAACAGAGCTGGTTGTGTGGGTTAGAAGGTTTCACCAGAAGGAACAGAGCTGGTTGTGTGGGTTAGAAGGTTTCACTAGAGGGAACAGTGCCGGTATTGTGGGTTAGAAAGTTTCACTAGAGGGAGCAGAGCTGGTTGTGTGGGTTAGAAGGTTTCACTAGAGGGAGCAGAGCTTGTTGTGTGGGTTAGAAGGTTTCACTAGAGGGAACAGAGCTTGTTGTGTGGGTTAGATTGTTTCACTAGAGGGAACAGACCTGGTTGAGTGGGTTAGAAGGTTTCACTAGACGCAACAGAGCTGGTTGTGTGGGTTAGAAGGTTTCACTAGAGGGAGCAGAGCTTGTTGTGTGGGTTCGAAGGTTTCACTAGAGGGAACAGAGCTGGTTGTGTGGGTTAGAAGGTTTCACTAGAGGGAACAGAGCTGGTTGTGTGGGTTAGAAGGTTTCACTAGAGGGAACAGAGATGGTTGTGTGGGTTAGAAGGTTTCACTAGAGGGGGCAGAGCTGGTTGTGTGGGATAGAAGGTTTCACTAGAGGAAATAGAGCTGGTTGTGTAGGTTAGAAGGTTTCACTAGATGGAGCAGAGCTGGTTGTGTGGGTTAGAAGGTTTCACCAGAGGGAACAGAGCTTATTGTATGGGTTAGAAGGTTTCACTAGACGCAACAGAGCTGGTTGTGTGGGTTAGAAGGTTTCACTAGAGGGAACAGAGCTGGTTGTGTGGGTTAGAAGGTTTCAGTAGAGGGAACAGAGCTTGTTGTGTGGGTTAGAAGGTTTCACTAGAGGGAGCAGAGCTTGTTGTGTGGGTTAGAAGGTTTCACTAGAGGGAACAGAGCTGGTTGTGTGGGTTAGAAGGTTTCACTAGAGGGAGCAGAGGATGTGGTGTGGGTTAGAAGGTTTCAATAGGGAGAACAGAGCTGGTTGTGTGGGTTAGAAGGTTTCACTAGAGGGAACAGAGCTGGTTGTGTGGGTTAGAAGGTTTCACTAGAGGGAGCAGAGCTTGTTGTGTGGGTTAGAAGGTTTCACTAGAGGGAACAGAGCTTGTTGTGTGGGTTAGAAGGTTTCACTAGAGGGAACAGAGCTGGTTGTGTGGGTTAGAAGGTTTCAATAGAGAGAACAGAGGTGGTGGTGTGGGTTAGAAGGTTTCTCTAGAGGGAGCAGAGCTTGTTGTGTGGGTTAGAAGGTTTCACTAGAGGGAACAGAGCTGGTTGTGTGGGTTAGAAGGTTTCACTAGAGGGAGCAGAGCTTGTGGTGTGGGTTAGAAGGTTTCACTAGAGGGAGCAGAGCTTGTTGTGTGGTTTAGAAAGTTTCACTAGAGCGAGCAGAGCTTGTTGTGTGGGTTAGAAGGTTTCAATAGGGAGAACAGAGCTGGTTGTGTGGGTTAGAAGGTTTCACTAGAGGGAACAGAGCTGGTTGTGTGGGTTAGTAGGTTTCACTAGAGGGAACAGAGCTGGTTGTGTGGGTTAGAAGGTTTCACTAGAGGGAGCAGAGCTTGTTGTGTGGGTTAGAAGGTTTCACTAGAGGGAGCAGAGCTTGTTGTGTGGGTTAGAAGGTTTCACTAGAGGGAGCAGAGCTTGTTGTGTGGGTTCGAAGGTTTCACTAGAGGGAACAGAGCTGGTTGTGTGGGTTAGAAGGTTTCACTAGAGGGAACAGAGCTGGTTGTGTGGGTTAGAAGGTTTCACTAGAGGGAACAGAGATGGTTGTGTGGGTTAGAAGGTTTCACTAGAGGGGGCAGAGCTGGTTCTGTGGGATAGAAGGTTTCACTAGAGGGAACAGAGATGGTTGTGTGGGTTAGAAGGTTTCACTAGAGGGGGCAGAGCTGGTTGCGTGGGTTAGAAGGTTTCACTAGATGGAGCAGAGCTGGTTGTGTGGGTTAGAAGGTTTCACCAGAGGGAACAGAGCTTATTGTATGGGTTAGAAGGTTTCACTAGAGGGAACAGAGCTGGTTGTGTGGGTTAGAAGGTTTCACCAGAAGGAACAGGGCTGGTTGTGTGGGTTAGAAGGTTTCACTAGAGGGAACAGTGCCGGTATTGTGGGTTAGAAAGTTTCACTAGAGGGAGCAGAGCTTGTTGTGTGGGTTAGAAAGTTTCACTAGAGGGAGCAGAGCTTGTTGTGTGGGTTAGAAGGTTTCACTAGAGGGAACAGAGCTGGTTGTGTGGGTTAGAAGGTTTCTCCAGAAGGAACAGAGCAGGTTGTGTGGGTTAGAAGGTTTCACTAGAGGGAACAGTGCCGGTATTGTGGCTTAGAAAGTTTCACTAGAGGGAGCAGAGCTTGTTGTGTGGGTTAGAAGGTTTCACTAGAGGGAGCAGAGCTTGTTGTGTGGGTTAGAAGGTTTCACTAGAGGGAACAGAGCTTGTTGTGTGGGTTAGATTGTTTCACTAGAGGGAACAGACCTGGTTGAGTGGGTTAGAAGGTTTCACTAGACGCAACAGAGCTGGTTGTGTGGGTTAGAAGGTTTCACTAGAGGGAGCAGAGCTTGTTGTGTGGGTTAGAAGGTTTCACTAGAGGGAACAGAGCTGGTTGTGTGGGTTAGAAGGTTTCACTAGAGGGAACAGAGATGGTTGTGTGGGTTAGAAGGTTTCACTAGAGGGGGCAGAGCTGGTTGTGTGGGATAGAAGGTTTCACTAGAGGGAACAGAGATGGATGTGTGGGTTAGAAGGTTTCACTAGAGGGGGCAGAGCTGGTTGTGTGGGATAGAAGGTTTCACTAGAGGAAATAGAGCTGGTTGTGTGGGTTAGAAGGTTTCACTAGATGGAGCAGAGCTGGTTGTGTGGGTTAGAAGGTTTCACCAGAGGGAACAGAGCTTATTGTATGGATTAGAAGGTTTCACTAGAGGGAACAGAGCTGGTTGTGTGGGTTAGAAGGTTTCACTAGAGGGAACAGAGCTGGTTGTGTGGGTTAGAAGGTTTCACTAGAGGGAACAGAGCTGGTTGTGTGGGTTAGAAGGTTTCACTAGAGGGAGCAGAGCTTGTTGTGTGGGTTAGAAGGTTTCACTAGAGGGAACAGAGCTTGTTGTGTGGGTTAGAAGGTTTCACTAGAGGGAACAGAGCTGGTTGTGTGGGTTAGAAGGTTTCAATAGAGAGAACAGAGGTGGTGGTGTGGGTTAGAAGGTTTCTCTAGAGGGAGCAGAGCTTGTTGTGTGGGTTAGAAGGTTTCACTAGAGGGAACAGAGCTGGTTGTGTGGGTTAGAAGGTTTCACTAGAGGGAGCAGAGCTTGTTGTGTGGGTTAGAAGGTTTCACTAGAGGGAGCAGAGCTTGTTGTGTGGTTTAGAATGTTTCACTAGAGGGAGCAGAGCTTGTTGTGTGGGTTAGAAGGTTTCAATAGGGAGAACAGAGCTGGTTGTGTGGGTTAGAAGGTTTCACTAGAGGGAACAGAGCTGGTTGTGTGGGTTAGAAGGTTTCACTAGAGGGAACAGAGCTGGTTGTGTGGGTTAGAAGGTTTCAGTAGAGGGAACAGAGCTTGTTGTGTGGGTTAGAAGGTTTCAATAGAGAGAACAGAGCTGGTTGTGTGGGTTAGAAGGTTTCACTAGAGGGAACAGAGCTGGTTGTGTGGGTTAGAAGGTTTCACTAGAGGGAACAGAGATGGTTGTGTGGGTTAGAAGGTTTCACTAGAGGGAACAGAGATGGATGTGTGGGTTAGAAGGTTTCACTAGAGGGGGCAGAGCTGGTTGTGTGGGATAGAAGGTTTCACTAGAGGAAATAGAGCTGGTTGTGTGGGTTAGAAGGTTTCACTAGATGGAGCAGAGCTGGTTGTGTGGGTTAGAAGGTTTCACCAGAGGGAACAGAGCTTATTGTATGGGTTAGAAGGTTTCACTAGAGGGAACAGAGCTGGTTGTGTGGGTTAGAAGGTTTCACTAGAGGGAACAGAGCTGGTTGTGTGGGTTAGAAGGTTTCAGTAGAGGGAACAGAGCTTGTTGTGTGGGTTAGAAGGTTTCAATAGAGAGAACAGAGCTGGTTGTGTGGGTTAGAAGGTTTCACTAGAGGGAACAGAGCTGGTTGTGTGGGTTAGAAGGTTTCACTAGAGGGAGCAGAGCTTGTTGTGTGGGTTAGAAGGTTTCACTAGAGGGAACAGAGCTTGTTGTGTGGGTTAGAAGGTTTCACTAGAGGGAACAGAGCTGGTTGTGTGGGTTAGAAGGTTTCAATAGAGAGAACAGAGGTGGTGGTGTGGGTTAGAAGGTTTCTCTAGAGGGAGCAGAGCTTGTTGTGTGGGTTAGAAGGTTTCACTAGAGGGAACAGAGCTGGTTGTGTGGGTTAGAAGGTTTCACTAGAGGGAGCAGAGCTTGTTGTGTGGGTTAGAAGGTTTCACTAGAGGGAGCAGAGCTTGTTGTGTGGTTTAGAATGTTTCACTAGAGGGAGCAGAGCTTGTTGTGTGGGTTAGAAGGTTTCAATAGGGAGAACAGAGCTGGTTGTGTGGGTTAGAAGGTTTCACTAGAGGGAACAGAGCTGGTTGTGTGGGTTAGAAGGTTTCACTAGAGGGAACAGAGCTTGTTGTGTGGGTTAGAAGGTTTCAATAGAGAGAACAGAGCTGGTTGTGTGGGTTAGAAGGTTTCACTAGAGGGAACAGAGCTGGTTGTGGGGGTTAGAAGGTTTCACTAGGGGGAACAGAGCTGGTTGTGTGGGTTAGAAGGTTTCACTAGAGGGAACAGAGTTGGTTGTGTGGGTTAGAAGGTTTCACTAGAGGGAGCAGAGCTTGTTGTGTGGGTTAGAAGGTTTCACTAGAGGGACAAGAGCTGGTTGTGTGTGTTGGAAGGTTTCACTAGAGGGAATAGAGCTGGTTGTGTGGGTTAGAAGGTTTCACTAGAAGGAGCAGAGCTGGTTGTGTGGGTTGGAAGGTTTCACTAGAGGGAACAGAGCTGGTTGTGTGGGTTGGAAGGTTTCACTAGAGGGAACAGACCTGGTTGTGTGGGTTAGAAGGTTTCACTAGAGGGAACAGACCTGGTTGTGTGGGTTAGAAGGTTTCACTAGAGGGAACAGAGATGGTTGTGTGGGTTAGAAGGTTTCACTAGAGGGAACAGAGCTGGTTGTGTGGGTTAGAAGGTTTCAATAGAGGGAACAGAGCTGGTTGTGTGGGTTAGAAGGTTTCACTAGAGGGAACAGAGCTGGTTGTGTGGCTTAGAAGGTTTCACTAGTGGGAACAGAGATGGTTGTGTGGGTTAGAAGGTTTCACTAGAGGAGGCAGAGCTGGTTGTGTGGGATAGAAGGTTTCACTAGAGGGAATAGAGCTGGTTGTGTGGGTTAGAAGGTTTCAATAGAGGGAACTGGTTGTGTTGGTTAGAGGTTTCACTAGAGGGAGCAGAGCTGGTTGTGTGGGTTAGGTTTCACTAGAGGGAACAGCTGGTTGTGTGGGTTAGAAGGTTTCACTAGATGGAGCAGAGCTGGTTGTGTGGGTTAGAAGGTTTCACCAGAGGGAACAGAGCTTATTGTATGGGTTAGAAGGTTTCACTGGAGGGAACAGAGCTGGTTGTGTGGGTTAGAACGTTTCACTAGAGGGAGCAGAGCTGGTTGTGGGGGTTAGAAGGTTTCACTAGGGGGACAGAGCTGGTTGTGTGGGTTAGAAGGTTTCACTAGAGGGTGCAGAGCTTGTTGTGTGGGTTAGAAGGTTTCACTAGAGGGAACAGAGCTTGTTGTGTGGGTTAGAAGGTTTCACTAGAGGGAACAGAGCTGGTTGTGTGGGTTAGAAGTTTTCACTAGAGGCAACAGAGCTGGTTGTGTGGGTTAGAAGGTTTCGCTAGAGGGAGCAGAGCTGGTTGTGTGGGTTAGAAGGTTTCACTAGAGGGAACAGAGCTTGTTGCATAGGTTAGAAGGTTTCACTAGAGGGAACAGAGCTGGTTGTGTGGGTTAGAAGGTTTCACTAGAGGGAACAGAGCTTGATGTGTGGGTTAGAAGGTTTCACTAGAGGGAACAGAGCTGGTTGTGTGGGTTAGAACGTTTCACTAGAGAGAGCAGAGCTTGTTGTGTGGGTTAGAAGGTTTCTATATATAACTAGAGGGAACAGAGCTGGTTGTGCGGGTTAGAAGATTTCACTAGAGGGATCAGTGCTGTTTGTGTGGGTTAGAAGGTTTCACTAAAGGGAACAGAGCTGGTTGTGTGGGTTAGAAGGTTTCACCAGAGGAAACAGATCTGGTTGTGTGGGTTAGAAGGTTTAACTAGAGGGAACAGTGCTGGTATTGTGGGTTAGAAAGTTTCACTAGAGGGAGCAGAGCTTGTTGTGTGGGTTAGAAGGTTTCTATATATAACTAGATGGAACAGAGCTGGTTGTGTGGGATAGAAGATTTCACTAGAGGGAGCAGTGCTGTTTGTGTGGGTTAGAAGGTTTCACTAGAAGGAGCAGTGCTGGTTGTATGGTTAGAAGTTTTCACTAGAGGGAATAGAGCTGGTTGTGTGGGTTAGAAGGTTTCACTAGAGGGAGCAGAGCTTGTTGTGTGGGTTAGAAGGTTTCAATAGAGAGAACAGAGGTGGTGGTGTGGGTTAGAAGGTTTCACTAGAGGGAGCAGAGCTTGTTGTGTGGGTTAGAAGGTTTCACTAGAGGGAACAGAGCTGGTTGTGTGGGTTAGAAGGTTTCACCAGAAGGAACAGAGCTGGTTGTGTGGGTTAGAAGGTTTCACTAGAGGAAACAGTGCCGGTATTGTGGGTTAGAAAGTTTCACTAGAGGGAGCAGAGCTTGTTGTGTGGGTTAGAAGGTTTCACTAGAGGGAGCAGAGCTTGTTGTGTGGGTTAGAAGGTTTCACTAGAAGGAACAGAGCTTGTTGTGTGGGTTAGATTGTTTCACTAGAGGGAACAGACCTGGTTGAGTGGGTTAGAAGGTTTCACTAGACGCAACAGAGCTGGTTGTGTGGGTTAGAAGGTTTCACTAGAGGGAGCAGAGCTTGTTGTGTGGGTTAGAAGGTTTCACTAGAGGGAACAGAGCTGGTTGTGTGGGTTAGAAGGTTTCACCAGAAGGAACAGAGCTGGTTGTGTGGGTTAGAAGGTTTCACTAGAGGGAACAGTGCCGGTATTGTGGGTTAGAAAGTTTCACTAGAGGGAGCAGAGCTTGTTGTGTGGGTTAGAAGGTTTCACTAGAGGGAGCAGAGCTTGTTGTGTGGGTTAGAAGGTTTCACTAGAGGGAACAGAGCTTGTTGTGTGGGTTAGATTGTTTCACTAGAGGGAACAGACCTGGTTGAGTGGGTTAGAAGGTTTCACTAGACGCAACAGAGCTGGTTGTGTGGGTTAGAAGGTTTCACTAGAGGGAGCAGAGCTTGTTGTGTGGGTTCGAAGGTTTCACTAGAGGGAACAGAGCTGGTTGTGTGGGTTAGAAGGTTTCACTAGAGGGAACAGAGCTGGTTGTGTGGGTTAGAAGGTTTCACTAGAGGGAACAGAGATGGTTGTGTGGGTTAGAAGGTTTCACTAGAGGGGGCAGAGCTGGTTGTGTGGGATAGAAGGTTTCACTAGAGGAAATAGAGCTGGTTGTGTAGGTTAGAAGGTTTCACTAGATGGAGCAGAGCTGGTTGTGTGGGTTAGAAGGTTTCACCAGAGGGAACAGAGCTTATTGTATGGGTTAGAAGGTTTCACTAGACGCAACAGAGCTGGTTGTGTGGGTTAGAAGGTTTCACTAGAGGGAACAGAGCTGGTTGTGTGGGTTAGAAGGTTTCAGTAGAGGGAACAGAGCTTGTTGTGTGGGTTAGAAGGTTTCACTAGAGGGAGCAGAGCTTGTTGTGTGGGTTAGAAGGTTTCACTAGAGGGAACAGAGCTGGTTGTGTGGGTTAGAAGGTTTCACTAGAGGGAGCAGAGGATGTGGTGTGGGTTAGAAGGTTTCACTAGAGGGAGCAGAGCTTGTTGTGTGGTTTAGAAAGTTTCACTAGAGGGAGCAGAGCTTGTTGTGTGGGTTAGAAGGTTTCAATAGGGAGAACAGAGCTGGTTGTGTGGGTTAGAAGGTTTCACTAGAGGGAACAGAGCTGGTTGTGTGGGTTAGAAGGTTTCACTAGAGGGAGCAGAGCTTGTTGTGTGGGTTAGAAGGTTTCACTAGAGGGAACAGAGCTTGTTGTGTGGGTTAGAAGGTTTCACTAGAGGGAACAGAGCTGGTTGTGTGGGTTAGAAGGTTTCAATAGAGAGAACAGAGGTGGTGGTGTGGGTTAGAAGGTTTCTCTAGAGGGAGCAGAGCTTGTTGTGTGGGTTAGAAGGTTTCACTAGAGGGAACAGAGCTGGTTGTGTGGGTTAGAAGGTTTCACTAGAGGGAGCAGAGCTTGTGGTGTGGGTTAGAAGGTTTCACTAGAGGGAGCAGAGCTTGTTGTGTGGTTTAGAAAGTTTCACTAGAGCGAGCAGAGCTGGTTGTGTGGGTTAGAAGGTTTCACTAGAGGGAACAGAGCTGGTTGTGTGGGTTAGAAGGTTTCAATAGGGAGAACAGAGCTGGTTGTGTGGGTTAGAAGGTTTCACTAGAGGGAACAGAGCTGGTTGTGTGGGTTAGTAGGTTTCACTAGAGGGAACAGAGCTGGTTGTGTGGGTTAGAAGGTTTCAGTAGAGGGAACAGAGCTTGTTGTGTGGGTTAGAAGGTTTCAATAGAGAGAACAGAGCTGGTTGTGTGGGTTAGAAGGTTTCACTAGAGGGAACAGAGCTGGTTGTGGGGGTTAGAAGGTTTCACTAGGGGGAACAGAGCTGGTTGTGTGGGTTAGAAGGTTTCACTAGAGGGAACAGAGCTGGTTGTGTGGGTTAGAAGGTTTCACTAGAGGGAGCAGAGCTTGTTGTGTGGGTTAGAAGGTTTCACTAGAGGGAGCAGAGCTTGTTGTGTGGGTTAGAAGGTTTCACTAGAGGGAGCAGAGCTTGTTGTGTGGGTTCGAAGGTTTCACTAGAGGGAACAGAGCTGGTTGTGTGGGTTAGAAGGTTTCACTAGAGGGAACAGAGCTGGTTGTGTGGGTTAGAAGGTTTCACTAGAGGGAACAGAGATGGTTGTGTGGGTTAGAAGGTTTCACTAGAGGGGGCAGAGCTGGTTCTGTGGGATAGAAGGTTTCACTAGAGGGAACAGAGATGGTTGTGTGGGTTAGAAGGTTTCACTAGAGGGGGCAGAGCTGGTTGTGTGGGATAGAAGGTTTCACTAGAGGAAATAGAGCTGGTTGCGTGGGTTAGAAGGTTTCACTAGATGGAGCAGAGCTGGTTGTGTGGGTTAGAAGGTTTCACCAGAGGGAACAGAGCTTATTGTATGGGTTAGAAGGTTTCACTAGAGGGAACAGAGCTGGTTGTGTGGGTTAGAAGGTTTCACCAGAAGGAACAGAGCTGGTTGTGTGTGTTAGAAGGTTTCACTAGAGGGAACAGTGCCGGTATTGTGGGTTAGAAAGTTTCACTAGAGGGAGCAGAGCTTGTTGTGTGGGTTAGAAGGTTTCACTAGAGGGAGCAGAGCTTGTTGTGTGGGTTAGAAGGTTTCACTAGAGGGAACAGAGCTGGTTGTGTGGGTTAGAAGGTTTCTCCAGAAGGAACAGAGCAGGTTGTGTGGGTTAGAAGGTTTCACTAGAGGGAACAGTGCCGGTATTGTGGGATAGAAAGTTTCACTAGAGGGAGCAGAGCTTGTTGTGTGGGTTAGAAGGTTTCACTAGAGGGAGCAGAGCTTGTTGTGTGGGTTAGAAGGTTTCACTAGAGGGAACAGAGCTTGTTGTGTGGGTTAGATTGTTTCACTAGAGGGAACAGACCTGGTTGAGTGGGTTAGAAGGTTTCACTAGACGCAACAGAGCTGGTTGTGTGGGTTAGAAGGTTTCACTAGAGGGAGCAGAGCTTGTTGTGTGGGTTAGAAGGTTTCACTAGAGGGAACAGAGCTGGTTGTGTGGGTTAGAAGGTTTCACTAGAGGGAACAGAGATGGTTGTGTGGGTTAGAAGGTTTCACTAGAGGGGGCAGAGCTGGTTGTGTGGGATAGAAGGTTTCACTAGAGGGAACAGAGATGGATGTGTGGGTTAGAAGGTTTCACTAGAGGGGGCAGAGCTGGTTGTGTGGGATAGAAGGTTTCACTAGAGGAAATAGAGCTGGTTGTGTGGGTTAGAAGGTTTCACTAGATGGAGCAGAGCTGGTTGTGTGGGTTAGAAGGTTTCACCAGAGGGAACAGAGCTTATTGTATGGGTTAGAAGGTTTCACTAGAGGGAACAGAGCTGGTTGTGTGGGTTAGAAGGTTTCACTAGAGGGAACAGAGCTGGTTGTGTGGGTTAGAAGGTTTCACTAGAGGGAACAGAGCTGGTTGTGTGGGTTAGAAGGTTTCACTAGAGGGAGCAGAGCTTGTTGTGTGGGTTAGAAGGTTTCACTAGAGGGAACAGAGCTTGTTGTGTGGGTTAGAAGGTTTCACTAGAGGGAACAGAGCTGGTTGTGTGGGTTAGAAGGTTTCAATAGAGAGAACAGAGGTGGTGGTGTGGGTTAGAAGGTTTCTCTAGAGGGAGCAGAGCTTGTTGTGTGGGTTAGAAGGTTTCACTAGAGGGAACAGAGCTGGTTGTGTGGGTTAGAAGGTTTCACTAGAGGGAACAGAGCTGGTTGTGTGGGTTAGAAGGTTTCAATAGAGAGAACAGAGGTGGTGGTGTGGGTTAGAAGGTTTCTCTAGAGGGAGCAGAGCTTGTTGTGTGGGTTAGAAGGTTTCACTAGAGGGAACAGAGCTGGTTGTGTGGGTTAGAAGGTTTCACTAGAGGGAGCAGAGCTTGTGGTGTGGGTTAGAAGGTTTCACTAGAGGGAGCAGAGCTTGTTGTGTGGGTTAGAAGGTTTCACTAGAGGGAGCAGAGCTTGTTGTGTGGTTTAGAATGTTTCACTAGAGGGAGCAGAGCTTGTTGTGTGGGTTAGAAGGTTTCAATAGGGAGAACAGAGCTGGTTGTGTGGGTTAGAAGGTTTCACTAGAGGGAACAGAGCTGGTTGTGTGGGTTAGAAGGTTTCACTAGAGGGAACAGAGCTGGTTGTGTGGGTTAGAAGGTTTCAGTAGAGGGAACAGAGCTTGTTGTGTGGGTTAGAAGGTTTCAATAGAGAGAACAGAGCTGGTTGTGTGGGTTAGAAGGTTTCACTAGAGGGAACAGAGCTGGTTGTGTGGGTTAGAAGGTTTCACTAGAGGGAACAGAGATGGTTGTGTGGGTTAGAAGGTTTCACTAGAGGGGGCAGAGCTGGTTGTGTGGGATAGAAGGTTTCACTAGAGGGAACAGAGATGGATGTGTGGGTTAGAAGGTTTCACTAGAGGGGGCAGAGCTGGTTGTGTGGGATAGAAGGTTTCACTAGAGGAAATAGAGCTGGTTGTGTGGGTTAGAAGGTTTCACTAGATGGAGCAGAGCTGGTTGTGTGGGTTAGAAGGTTTCACCAGAGGGAACAGAGCTTATTGTATGGGTTAGAAGGTTTCACTAGAGGGAACAGAGCTGGTTGTGTGGGTTAGAAGGTTTCACTAGAGGGAACAGAGCTGGTTGTGTGGGTTAGAAGGTTTCAGTAGAGGGAACAGAGCTTGTTGTGTGGGTTAGAAGGTTTCAATAGAGAGAACAGAGCTGGTTGTGTGGGTTAGAAGGTTTCACTAGAGGGAACAGAGCTGGTTGTGTGGGTTAGAAGGTTTCACTAGAGGGAACAGAGCTGGTTGTGTGGGTTAGAAGGTTTCACTAGAGGGAGCAGAGCTTGTTGTGTGGGTTAGAAGGTTTCACTAGAGGGAGCAGAGCTTGTTGTGTGGTTTAGAATGTTTCACTAGAGGGAGCAGAGCTTGTTGTGTGGGTTAGAAGGTTTCAATAGGGAGAACAGAGCTGGTTGTGTGGGTTAGAAGGTTTCACTAGAGGGAACAGAGCTGGTTGTGTGGGTTAGAAGGTTTCACTAGAGGGAACAGAGCTGGTTGTGTGGGTTAGAAGGTTTCAGTAGAGGGAACAGAGCTTGTTGTGTGGGTTAGAAGGTTTCAATAGAGAGAACAGAGCTGGTTGTGTGGGTTAGAAGGTTTCACTAGAGGGAACAGAGCTGGTTGTGGGGGTTAGAAGGTTTCACTAGGGGGAACAGAGCTGGTTGTGTGGGTTAGAAGGTTTCACTAGAGGGAACAGAGCTGGTTGTGTGGGTTAGAAGGTTTCACTAGAGGGAGCAGAGCTTGTTGTGTGGGTTAGAAGGTTTCACTAGAGGGACAAGAGCTGGTTGTGTGTGTTGGAAGGTTTCACTAGAGGGAATAGAGCTGGTTGTGTGGGTTAGAAGGTTTCACTAGAAGGAGCAGAGCTGGTTGTGTGGGTTGGAAGGTTTCACTAGAGGGAACAGAGCTGGTTGTGTGGGTTGGAAGGTTTCACTAGAGGGAACAGACCTGGTTGTGTGGGTTAGAAGGTTTCACTAGAGGGAACAGACCTGGTTGTGTGGGTTAGAAGGTTTCACTAGAGGGAACAGAGATGGTTGTGTGGGTTAGAAGGTTTCACTAGAGGGAACAGAGCTGGTTGTGTGGGTTAGAAGGTTTCACTAGAGGGAGCAGAGCTGGTTGTGTGGGTTAGAAGGTTTCATTAGAGGGAACAGAGCTGGTTGTGTGGGTTAGAAGGTTTCACTAGAGGGAACAGAGATGGTTGTGTGGGTTAGAAGGTTTCACTAGAGGAGGCAGAGCTGGTTGTGTGGGATAGAAGGTTTCACTAGAGGGAATAGAGCTGGTTGTGTGGGTTAGAAGGTTTCAATAGAGGGAACTGGTTGTGTTGGTTAGAGGTTTCACTAGAGGGAGCAGAGCTGGTTGTGTGGGTTAGGTTTCACTAGAGGGAACAGCTGGTTGTGTGGGTTAGAAGATTTCACTAGATGGAGCAGAGCTGGTTGTGTGGGTTAGAAGGTTTCACCAGAGGGAACAGAGCTTATTGTATGGGTTAGAAGGTTTCACTGGAGGGAACAGAGCTGGTTGTGTGGGTTAGAACGTTTCACTAGAGGGAGCAGAGCTGGTTGTGGGGGTTAGAAGGTTTCACTAGGGAGACAGAGCTGGTTGTGTGGGTTAGAAGGTTTCACTAGAGGGAACAGAGCTCGTTGTGTGGGTTAGAAGGTTTCACTAGAGGGTGCAGAGCTTGTTGTGTGGGTTAGAAGGTTTTACTAGAGGGAACAGAGCTTGTTGTGTGGGTTAGAAGGTTTCACTAGAGGGAACAGAGCTGGTTGTGTGGGTTAGAAGTTTTCACTAGAGGCAACAGAGCTGGTTGTGTGGGTTAGAAGGTTTCGCTAGAGGGAGCAGAGCTGGTTGTGTGGGTTAGAAGGTTTCACTAGAGGGAACAGAGCTTGTTGCATAGGTTAGAAGGTTTCACTAGAGGGAACAGAGCTGGTTGTGTGGGTTAGAAGGTTTCACTAGAGGGAACAGAGCTTGATGTGTGGGTTAGAAGGTTTCACTAGACGGAACAGAGCTGGTTGTGTGGGTTAGAACGTTTCACTAGAGAGAGCAGAGCTTGTTGTGTGGGTTAGAAGGTTTCTATATATAACTAGAGGGAACAGAGCTGGTTGTGCGGGTTAGAAGATTTCACTAGAGGGATCAGTGCTGTTTGTGTGGGTTAGAAGGTTTCACTAAAGGGAACAGAGCTGGTTGTGTGGGTTAGAAGGTTTCACCAGAGGAAACAGATCTGGTTGTGTGGGTTAGAAGGTTTCACTAGAGGGAACAGTGCTGGTATTGTGGGTTAGAAAGTTTCACTAGAGGGAGCAGAGCTTGTTGTGTGGGTTAGAAGGTTTCTATATATAACTAGATGGAACAGAGCTGGTTGTGTGGGATAGAAGATTTCACTAGAGGGAGCAGTGCTGTTTGTGTGGGTTAGAAGGTTTCACTAGAGGGAACAGAGCTGGTTGTGTGGGTTAGAAGTTTTCACTAGAGGCAACAGAGCTGGTTGTGTGGGTTAGAAGGTTTCGCTAGAGGGAGCAGAGCTGGTTGTGTGTTGTTAGAATGTTTCACTAGAGGTAACATTGCTGGTTGTGTGGGTTAGAAGGTTTCATTAGAGGGAACAGAGCTGGTTGTGTGGGTTTGAAAGTTTCACTAGAGGGAGCAGAGCTGGTTGTGTGGGTTAGAAAGTTTCACTAGAGGGAACAGAGCTGGTTGTGTGGGTTAGAAGGTTTCACTAGAGGGAACAGAGCTGGTTGTGTGGGTTAGAAGGTTTCACTAGAGGGAACAGACCTGTTTGTGTGGGTTAGAAGGTTTCACTAGAGGGAACAGAGCTGGTTGTGTGGGTTAGAAGGTTTCACTAGAGGCAACAGAGCTGGTTGTCTGGGTTAGAAGATTTCACTAGATGGAGCAGAGGTGGTTGTGTGTTGTTAGAAGGTTTCACTAGAGGGAACAGAGCTGGTTGTGTGGGTTAGAAGGGTTCACTAGAGGGAACAGAGTTGGTTGTATGGGTTAGAAGGTTTCACTAGAGGGAGCAGAGCTGGTTGTGTTGGTTCGAAGGTTTAACTAGAGGGAACAGACCTGTTTGTGTGGGTTAGAACGTTTCACTAGAGGGAACAGAGCTGGTTGTGTGGGTTAGAAGGTTTCACTAGAGGGAACAGACCTGGTTGTGTGGGTTAGAACGTTTCACTAGAGGGAACAGAGCTTGTTGTGTGGTTTACAAGGTTTCACTAGAGGGAACAGAGCTTGTGTGGGTTAGAAGGTTTAACTAGAGGGAACAGAGCTTGTTGTGTGGATTAGAAGGTTTCACTAGAGGGAGCAGAGCTTGTTGTGTGGGTTAGAAGGTTTCACTAGAGGGAGCAGAGCTGGTTGTGTGGGTTAGAAGGTTTCACTAGAGGGAACAGAGCTGGTTGTGTGGGTTAGAAGTTTTCACTAGAGGCAACAGAGCTGGTTGTGTGGGTTAGAAGGTTTCGCTAGAGGGAGCAGAGCTGGTTGTGTGTTGTTAGAATGTTTCACTAGAGGTAACATTGCTGGTTGTGTGGGTTAGAAGGTTTCACTAGAGGGAACAGAGCTGGTTGTGTGGGTTAGAAAGTTTCACTAGAGGGAGCAGAGCTGGTTGTGTGGGTTAGAAAGTTTCACTAGAGGGAACAGAGCTGGTTGTGTGGGTTAGAAGGTTTCACTAGAGGGAACAGAGCTGGTTGTGTGGGTTAGAAGGTTTCACTAGAGGGAACAGAGCTTGTTGTGTGGGTTAGAAGGTTTCACTAGAGGGACAAGAGCTGGTTGTGTGGGTTGGAAGGTTTCACTAGAAGGAGCAGAGCTGGTTGTCTGGGTTAGAAGATTTCACTAGAGGGAGCCGAGCTTGTTGTGTGGGTTAGAAGGTTTCACCAGAGGGAACAGAGCTTGTTGTATTGGTTAGAAGGTTTCACTAGAGAGAACAGAGCTGGTTGTGTTGGTTAGAAGGTTTAACTAGAGGCAACAGAGCTGTTTGTGTGGGTTAGAAGGTTTCACTAGATGGAACAGAGCTGGTTGTGTGGGTTAGAATGTTTCACTAGAGGGAGCAGAGCTGGTTGTGTGGGTTAGAAGGTTTCACTAGAGGGAACAGAGCTTGTTGTGTGGGTTAGAAGGTTTCACTAGAGGGAGCAGAGCTTGTTGTGTGGGTTAGAAGGTTTCACTAGAGGGAGCAGAGCTGGTTGTGTGGGTTAGAAGGTTTCACTAGAGGGAACAGAGCTGGTTGTGTGGGTTAGAAGATTTCACCAGAGGGAACAGAGATGGTTGTGTGGGTTAGAAAGTTTCACTAGAGGGAGCCGAGCTTGTTGTGTGGGTTAGAAGGTTTCACCAGAGGGAACAGAGCTTGTTGTATTGGTTAGAAGGTTTCACTAGAGAGAACAGAGCTGGTTGTGTTTGTTAGAAGGTTTCACTAGAGGCAACAGAGCTGTTTGTGTGGGTTAGAAGGTTTCACTAGATGGAACAGAGCTGGTTGTGTGGGTTAGAATGTTTCACTAGAGGGAGCAGAGCTGGTTGTGTGGGTTAGAAGGTTTCACTAGAGGGAACAGAGCTGGTTGTGTGGGTTAGAAGGCTTAACTAGACGGAACAGAGCTGGTTGTGTGTGTTAGAAGTTTTCACGAGAAGGAACAGAGCTTGTTGTGTGGGTTAGAAGGTTTCACTAGAGGGAACAGAGCTGGTTGTGTGGGCTAGAAGGTTTCACTAGTAGGAACAGAGCTGGTTGTGTGGGTTAGAAGGTTTCACTAGAGGCAACAGAGCTGGTTGTGTGGGTTAGAAGGTTTCACTAGAGGGACAGTGCTGGTTGTGTGGGTTAGAAGGTTTCGCTAGAGGGAACAGAGCTGGTTTTGTCGGTTAGAAGATTTCACTAGAGGGACAGTGGTGGTCGTGTGGGTTAGAAGGTTTCACTAGAGGGAACAGAGCTGGTTGTGTGGGTTAGAAGGTTTCACTAGAGGGAACAGAGCTGGTTGTGTGGGTTAGAAGGTTTCACTAGAGGGAGCAGTGCTGGTTGTGTGGGTTAGAAGGTTTCACTAGAGGCAACAGAGCTGGTTGTGTGGGTTAGAAGGTTTCACTAGAGGGAACAGAGCTGGTTGTGTGGGTTAGAAGGTTTAACTAGAGGGAGCAGTGCTGGTTGTGTGGGTTGGAAGGTTTCACTAGAGGGAACAGAGCTGGTTGTGTGGGTTAGAAGGTTTCACTAGAGGGAGCAGTGCTGGTTGTGTTGGTTAGAAGATTTCACTAGAGGGAGCAGTGCTGGTTGTGTGGGTTAGGAGGTTTCACTAGAGGGAACAGAGCTGGTTGTGTGGGTTAGAAGGTTTCACTAGAGGGAACAAAGCTGGTTGTGTGGGTTAGAAGGTTTCACTAGAGGGAGCAGTGCTGGTTGTGTGGGTTAGAAGGTTTCACTAGAGGGAACAGAGCTGGTTGTGTCGGTTAGAAGATTTCACTAGAGGGAGCAGTGCTGGTTGTGTGGGCTAGAAGGTTTCACTAGAGGGAGCAGAGCTTGTTGTGTGGGTTAGAAGGTTTCACTAGAGGGAACAGAGCTGGTTGTGTGGGTTAGAAGGTTTCACCAGAAGGAACAGACCTGATTGTGTTGGTTAGAAGGTTTCACTAGAGGGAACAGACCTGTTTGTGTGGGTTAGAACGTTTCACTAGAGGGAACAGAGCTGGTTGTGTGGGTTAGAAGGTTTCACTAGAGGGAACAGAGCTGGTTGTGTGGGCTAGAAGGTTTCACTAGTAGGAACAGAGCTGGTTGTGTGGGTTAGAAGGTTTCACTAGAGGCAACAGAGCTGGTTGTGTGGGTTAGAAGGTTTCACTAGAGGGAGCAGAGCTTGTTGTGTGGGTTAGAAGGTTTCACTAGAGGGAACAGAGCTGGTTGTGTGGGTTAGAAGGTTTCACCAGAAGGAACAGACCTGCTTGTGTTGGTTAGAAGGTTTTACTAACTAGAGGGAACAGACCTGTTTGTGTGGGTTAGAACGTTTCACTAGAGGGAACAGAGCTGGTTGTGTGGGTTAGAAGGTTTCACTAGAGGGAACAGAGCTGGTTGTGTGGGCTAGAAGGTTTCACTAGTAGGAACAGAGCTGGTTGTGTGGGTTAGAAGGTTTCACTAGAGGCAACAGAGCTGGTTGTGTGGGTTAGAAGGTTTCACTAGAGGGACAGTGCTGGTTGTGTGGGTTAGAAGGTTTCACTAGAGGGAACAGAGCTGGTTTTGTCGGTTAGAAGATTTCACTAGAGGGACAGTGGTGGTCGTGTGGGTTAGAAGGTTTCACTAGAGGGAACAGAGCTGGTTGTGTGGGTTAGAAGGTTTCACTAGAGGGAACAGAGCTGGTTGTGTGGGTTAGAAGGTTTCACTAGAGGGAGCAGTGCTGGTTGTGTGGGTTAGAAGGTTTCACTAGAGGGAACAGAGCTGGTTGTGTGGGTTAGAAGGTTTCACTAGAGGGAACAGAGCTGGTTGTGTGGGTTAGAAGGTTTAACTAGAGGGAGCAGTGCTGGTTGTGTGGGTTAGAAGGTTTCACTAGAGGGAACAGAGCTGGTTGTGTGGGTTAGAAGGTTTCACTAGAGGGAGCAGTGCTGGTTGTGTGGGTTAGAAGATTTCACTAGAGGGAGCAGTGCTGGTTGTGTGGGTTAGAAGGTTTCACTAGAGGGAACAGAGCTGGTTGTGTGGGTTAGAAGGTTTCACTAGAGGGAACAAAGCTGGTTGTGTGGGTTAGAAGGTTTCACTAGAGGGAGCAGTGCTGGTTGTGTGGGTTAGAAGGTTTCACTAGAGGGAACAGAGCTGGTTGTGTCGGTTAGAAGATTTCACTAGAGGGAGCAGTGCTGGTTGTGTGGGTTAGAAGGTTTCACTAGAGGGAACAGAGCTGGTTGTGTGGGTTAGAAGGTTTCACTAGAGGGAACAGACCTGTTTGTGTGGGTTAGAACGTTTCACTAGAGGGAACAGAGCTGGTTGTGTGGGTTAGAAGGTTTCACTAGAGGGAACAGACCTGGTTGTGTGGGTTAGAACGTTTCCCTAGAGGGAACAGACCCGGTTGAGTGGGTTAGAAGGTTTCACTAGAGGGAACAGAGCTGGTTGTGTGGGTTAGAAGGTTTCACTAGAGGGAACAGAGCTGGTTGTGTGGGTTAGAAGGTTTCACTAGAGGGAGCAGTGCTGGTTGTGTGGGTTAGAAGGTTTCACTAGAGGCAACAGAGCTGGTTGTGTGGGTTAGAAGGTTTCACTAGAGGGAACAGAGCTGGTTGTGTGGGTTAGAAGGTTTAACTAGAGGGAACAGTGCTGGTTGTGTGGGTTAGAAGGTTTCACTAGAGGGAACAGAGCTGGTTGTGTGGGTTAGAAGGTTTCACTAGAGGGAGCAGTGCTGGTTGTGTTGGTTAGAAGATTTCACTAGAGGGAGCAGTGCTGGTTGTGTGGGTTAGAAGGTTTCACTAGAGGGAACAGAGCTGGTTGTGTGGGTTAGAAGGTTTCACTAGAGGGAACAAAGCTGGTTGTGTGGGTTAGAAGGTTTCACTAGAGGGAGCAGTGCTGGTTGTGTGGGTTAGAAGGTTTCACTAGAGGGAACAGAGCTGGTTGTGTCGGTTAGAAGATTTCACTAGAGGGAGCAGTGCTGGTTGTGTGGGCTAGAAGGTTTCACTAGAGGGAGCAGAGCTTGTTGTGTGGGTTAGAAGGTTTCACTAGAGGGAACAGAGCTGGTTGTGTGGGTTAGAAGGTTTCACCAGAAGGAACAGACCTGCTTGTGTTGGTTAGAAGGTTTCACTAGAGGGAACAGACCTGTTTGTGTGGGTTAGAACGTTTCACTAGAGGGAACAGAGCTGGTTGTGTGGGTTAGAAGGTTTCACTAGAGGCAACAGAGCTGGTTGTCTGGGTTAGAAGATTTCACTAGATGGAGCAGAGGTGGTTGTGTGTTGTTAGAAGGTTTCACTAGAGGGAACAGAGCTGGTTGTGTGGGTTAGAAGGGTTCACTAGAGGGAACAGAGTTGGTTGTATGGGTTAGAAGGTTTCACTAGAGGGAGCAGAGCTGGTTGTGTTGGTTCGAAGGTTTAACTAGAGGGAACAGACCTGTTTGTGTGGGTTAGAACGTTTCACTAGAGGGAACAGAGCTGGTTGTGTGGGTTAGAAGGTTTCACTAGAGGGAACAGACCTGGTTGTGTGGGTTAGAACGTTTCACTAGAGGGAACAGAGCTTGTTGTGTGGTTTACAAGGTTTCACTAGAGGGAACAGAGCTTGTGTGGGTTAGAAGGTTTAACTAGAGGGAACAGAGCTCGTTGTGTGGGTTAGAAGGTTTCACTAGAGGGAGCAGAGCTTGTTGTGTGGGTTAGAAGGTTTCACTAGAGGGAGCAGAGCTGGTTGTGTGGGTTAGAAGGTTTCACTAGAGGGAACAGAGCTGGTTGTGTGGGTTAGAAGTTTTCACTAGAGGCAACAGAGCTGGTTGTGTGGGTTAGAAGGTTTCGCTAGAGGGAGCAGAGCTGGTTGTGTGTTGTTAGAATGTTTCACTAGAGGTAACATTGCTGGTTGTGTGGGTTAGAAGGTTTCACTAGAGGGAACAGAGCTGGTTGTGTGGGTTAGAAAGTTTCACTAGAGGGAGCAGAGCTGGTTGTGTGGGTTAGAAAGTTTCACTAGAGGGAACAGAGCTGGTTGTGTGGGTTAGAAGGTTTCACTAGAGGGAACAGAGCTGGTTGTGTGGGTTAGAAGGTTTCACTAGAGGGAACAGACCTGTTTGTGTGGGTTAGAAGGTTTCACTAGAGGGAACAGAGCTGGTTGTGTGGGTTAGAAGGTTTCACTAGAGGCAACAGAGCTGGTTGTCTGGGTTAGAAGATTTCACTAGAGGGAGCCGAGCTTGTTGTGTGGGTTAGAAGGTTTCACCAGAGGGAACAGAGCTTGTTGTATTGGTTAGAAGGTTTCACTAGAGAGAACAGAGCTGGTTGTGTTGGTTAGAAGGTTTCACTAGAGGCAACAGAGCTGTTTGTGTGGGTTAGAAGGTTTCACTAGATGGAACAGAGCTGGTTGTGTGGGTTAGAATGTTTCACTAGAGGGAGCAGAGCTGGTTGTGTGGGTTAGAAGGTTTCACTAGAGGGAACAGAGCTTGTTGTGTGGGTTAGAAGGTTTCACTAGAGGGAGCAGAGCTTGTTGTGTGGGTTAGAAGGTTTAACTAGAGGGAGCAGAGCTGGTTGTGTGGGTTAGAAGGTTTCACTAGAGGGAACAGAGCTGGTTGTGTGGGTTAGAAGATTTCACCAGAGGGAACAGAGATGGTTGTGTGGGTTAGAAAGTTTCACTAGAGGGAGCCGAGCTTGTTGTGTGGGTTAGAAGGTTTCACCAGAGGGAACAGAGCTTGTTGTATTGGTTAGAAGGTTTCACTAGAGAGAACAGAGCTGGTTGTGTTGGTTAGAAGGTTTCACTAGAGGCAACAGAGCTGTTTGTGTGGGTTAGAAGGTTTCACTAGATGGAACAGAGCTGGTTGTGTGGGTTAGAATGTTTCACTAGAGGGAGCAGAGCTGGTTGTGTGGGTTAGAAGGTTTCACTAGAGGGAACAGAGCTGGTTGTGTGGGTTAGAAGGCTTAACTAGACGGAACAGAGCTGGTTGTGTGTGTTAGAAGTTTTCACGAGAAGGAACAGAGCTTGTTGTGTGGGTTAGAAGGTTTCACTAGAGTGAACAGAGCTGGTTGTGTGGGCTAGAAGGTTTCACTAGTAGGAACAGAGCTGGTTGTGTGGGTTAGAAGGTTTCACTAGAGGCAACAGAGCTGGTTGTGTGGGTTAGAAGGTATCACTAGAGGGACAGTGCTGGTTGTGTGGGTTAGAAGGTTTCGCTAGAGGGAACAGAGCTGGTTTTGTCGGTTAGAAGATTTCACTAGAGGGACAGTGGTGGTCGTGTGGGTTAGAAGGTTTCACTAGAGGGAACAGAGCTGGTTGTGTGGGTTAGAAGGTTTCACTAGAGGGAACAGAGCTGGTTGTGTGGGTTAGAAGGTTTCACTAGAGGGAGCAGTGCTGGTTGTGTGGGTTAGAAGGTTTCACTAGAGGCAACAGAGCTGGTTGTGTGGGTTAGAAGGTTTCACTAGAGGGAACAGAGCTGGTTGTGTGGGTTAGAAGGTTTAACTAGAGGGAGCAGTGCTGGTTGTGTGGGTTAGAAGGTTTCACTAGAGGGAACAGAGCTGGTTGTGTGGGTTAGAAGGTTTCACTAGAGGGAGCAGTGCTGGTTGTGTTGGTTAGAAGATTTCACTAGAGGGAGCAGTGCTGGTTGTGTGGGTTAGAAGGTTTCACTAGAGGGAACAGAGCTGGTTGTGTGGGTTAGAAGGTTTCACTAGAGGGAACAAAGCTGGTTGTGTGGGTTAGAAGGTTTCACTAGAGGGAGCAGTGCTGGTTGTGTGGGTTAGAAGGTTTCACTAGAGGGAACAGAGCTGGATGTGTCGGTTAGAAGATTTCACTAGAGGCAGCAGTGCTGGTTGTGTGGGCTAGAAGGTTTCACTAGAGGGAGCAGAGCTTGTTGTGTGGGTTAGAAGGTTTCACTAGAGGGAACAGAGCTGGTTGTGTGGGTTAGAAGGTTTCACCAGAAGGAACAGACCTGCTTGTGTTGGTTAGAATGTTTCACTAGAGGGAACAGACCTGTTTGTGTGGGTTAGAACGTTTCACTAGAGGGAACAGAGCTGGTTGTGTGGGTTAGAAGGTTTCACTAGAGGGAACAGAGCTGGTTGTGTGGGCTAGAAGGTTTCACTAGTAGGAACAGAGCTGGTTGTGTGGGTTAGAAGGTTTCACTAGAGGCAACAGAGCTGGTTGTGTGGGTTAGAAGGTTTCACTAGAGGGAGCAGAGCTTGTTGTGTGGGTTAGAAGGTTTCACTAGAGGGAACAGAGCTGGTTGTGTGGGTTAGAAGGTTTCACCAGAAGGAACAGACCTGCTTGTGTTGGTTAGAAGATTTTACTAACTAGAGGGAACAGACCTGTTTGTGTGGGTTAGAACGTTTCACTAGAGGGAACAGAGCTGGTTGTGTGGGTTAGAAGGTTTCACTAGAGGGAACAGAGCTGGTTGTGTGGGCTAGAAGGTTTCACTAGTAGGAACAGAGCTGGTTGTGTGGGTTAGAAGGTTTCACTAGAGGCAACAGAGCTGGTTGTGTGGGTTAGAAGGTTTCACTAGAGGGACAGTGCTGGTTGTGTGGGTTAGAAGGTTTCACTAGAGGGAACAGAGCTGGTTTTGTCGGTTAGAAGATTTCACTAGAGGGACAGTGGTGGTCGTGTGGGTTAGAAGGTTTCACTAGTAGGAACAGAGCTGGTTGTGTGGGTTAGAAGGTTTCACTAGAGGCAACAGAGCTGGTTGTGTGGGTTAGAAGGTTTCACTAGAGGGACAGTGCTGGTTGTGTGGGTTAGAACGTTTCACTAGAGGGAACAGAGCTGGTTGTGTGGGTTAGAAGGTTTCACTAGAGGCAACAGAGCTGGTTGTCTGGGTTAGAAGATTTCACTAGATGGAGCAGAGGTGGTTGTGTGTTGTTAGAAGGTTTCACTAGAGGGAACAGAGCTGGTTGTGTGGGTTAGAAGGGTTCACTAGAGGGAACAGAGTTGGTTGTTTGGGTTAGAAGGTTTCACTAGAGGGAGCAGAGCTGGTTGTGTTGGTTCGAAGGTTTAACTAGAGGGAACAGACCTGTTTGTGTGGGTTAGAACGTTTCACTAGAGGGAACAGAGCTGGTTGTGTGGGTTAGAAGGTTTCACTAGAGGGAACAGACCTGGTTGTGTGGGTTAGAACGTTTCACTAGAGGGAACAGAGCTTGTTGTGTGGTTTACAAGGTTTCACTAGAGGGAACAGAGCTTGTGTGGGTTAGAAGGTTTAACTAGAGGGAACAGAGCTTGTTGTGTGGGTTAGAAGGTTTCACTAGAGGGAGCAGAGCTTGTTGTGTGGGTTAGAAGGTTTCACTAGAGGGAGCAGAGCTGGTTGTGTGGGTTAGAAGGTTTCACTAGAGGGAACAGAGCTGGTTGTGTGTTGTTAGAATGTTTCACTAGAGGTAACATTGCTGGTTGTGTGGGTTAGAAGGTTTCACTAGAGGGAACAGAGCTGGTTGTGTGGGTTAGAAAGTTTCACTAGAGGGAGCAGAGCTGGTTGTGTGGGTTAGAAAGTTTCACTAGAGGGAACAGAGCTGGTTGTGTGGGTTAGAAGGTTTCACTAGAGGGAACAGAGCTGGTTGTGTGGGTTAGAAGGTTTCACTAGAGGGAACAGACCTGTTTGTGTGGGTTAGAAGGTTTCACTAGAGGGAACAGAGCTGGTTGTGTGGGTTAGAAGGTTTCACTAGAGGCAACAGAGCTGGTTGTCTGGGTTAGAAGATTTCACTAGAGGGAGCCGAGCTTGTTGTGTGGGTTAGAAGGTTTCACCAGAGGGAACAGAGCTTGTTGTATTGGTTAGAAGGTTTCACTAGAGAGAACAGAGCTGGTTGTGTTGGTTAGAAGGTTTCACTAGAGGCAACAGAGCTGTTTGTGTGGGTTAGAAGGTTTCACTAGATGGAACAGAGCTGGTTGTGTGGGTTAGAATGTTTCACTAGAGGGAGCAGAGCTGGTTGTGTGGGTTAGAAGGTTTCACTAGAGGGAACAGAGCTTGTTGTGTGGGTTAGAAGGTTTCACTAGAGGGAGCAGAGCTTGTTGTGTGGGTTAGAAGGTTTCACTAGAGGGAGCAGAGCTGGTTGTGTGGGTTAGAAGGTTTCACTAGAGGGAACAGAGCTGGTTGTGTGGGTTAGAAGATTTCACCAGAGGGAACAGAGATGGTTGTGTGGGTTAGAAAGTTTCACTAGAGGGAGCCGAGCTTGTTGTGTGGGTTAGAAGGTTTCACCAGAGGGAACAGAGCTTGTTGTATTGGTTAGAAGGTTTCACTAGAGAGAACAGAGCTGGTTGTGTTGGTTAGAAGGTTTCACTAGAGGCAACAGAGCTGTTTGTGTGGGTTAGAAGGTTTCACTAGATGGAACAGAGCTGGTTGTGTGGGTTAGAATGTTTCACTAGAGGGAGCAGAGCTGGTTGTGTGGGTTAGAAGGTTTCACTAGAGTGAACAGAGCTGGTTGTGTGGGCTAGAAGGTTTCACTAGTAGGAACAGAGCTGGTTGTGTGGGTTAGAAGGTTTCACTAGAGGCAACAGAGCTGGTTGTGTGGGTTAGAAGGTATCACTAGAGGGACAGTGCTGGTTGTGTGGGTTAGAAGTGTTTCGCTAGAGGGAACAGAGCTGGTTTTGTCGGTTAGAAGATTTCACTAGAGGGACAGTGGTGGTCGTGTGGGTTAGAAGGTTTCACTAGAGGGAACAGAGCTGGTTGTGTGGGTTAGAAGGTTTCACTAGAGGGAACAGAGCTGGTTGTGTGGGTTAGAAGGTTTCACTAGAGGGAGCAGTGCTGGTTGTGTGGGTTAGAAGGTTTCACTAGAGGCAACAGAGCTGGTTGTGTGGGTTAGAAGGTTTCACTAGAGGGAACAGAGCTGGTTGTGTGGGTTAGAAGGTTTAACTAGAGGGAGCAGTGCTGGTTGTGTGGGTTAGAAGGTTTCACTAGAGGGAACAGAGCTGGTTGTGTGGGTTAGAAGGTTTCACTAGAGGGAGCAGTGCTGGTTGTGTTGGTTAGAAGATTTCACTAGAGGGAGCAGTGCTGGTTGTGTGGGTTAGAAGGTTTCACTAGAGGGAACAGAGCTGGATGTGTCGGTTAGAAGATTTCACTAGAGGGAGCAGTGCTGGTTGTGTGGGCTAGAAGGTTTCACTAGAGGGAGCAGAGCTTGTTGTGTGGGTTAGAAGGTTTCACTAGAGGGAACAGAGCTGGTTGTGTGGGTTAGAAGGTTTCACCAGAAGGAACAGACCTGCTTGTGTTGGTTAGAATGTTTCACTAGAGGGAACAGACCTGTTTGTGTGGGTTAGAACGTTTCACTAGAGGGAACAGAGCTGGTTGTGTGGGTTAGAAGGTTTCACTAGAGGGAACAGAGCTGGTTGTGTGGGCTAGAAGGTTTCACTAGTAGGAACAGAGCTGGTTGTGTGGGTTAGAAGGTTTCACTAGAGGCAACAGAGCTGGTTGTGTGGGTTAGAAGGTTTCACTAGAGGGAGCAGAGCTTGTTGTGTGGGTTAGAAGGTTTCACTAGAGGGAACAGAGCTGGTTGTGTGGGTTAGAAGGTTTCACCAGAAGGAACAGACCTGCTTGTGTTGGTTAGAAGATTTTACTAACTAGAGGGAACAGACCTGTTTGTGTGGGTTAGAACGTTTCACTAGAGGGAACAGAGCTGGTTGTGTGGGTTAGAAGGTTTCACTAGAGGGAACAGAGCTGGTTGTGTGGGCTAGAAGGTTTCACTAGTAGGAACAGAGCTGGTTGTGTGGGTTAGAAGGTTTCACTAGAGGCAACAGAGCTGGTTGTGTGGGTTAGAAGGTTTCACTAGAGGGACAGTGCTGGTTGTGTGGGTTAGAAGGTTTCACTAGAGGGAACAGAGCTGGTTTTGTCGGCTAGAAGATTTCACTAGAGGGACAGTGGTGGTCGTGTGGGTTAGAAGGTTTCACTAGAGGGAACAGAGCTGGTTGTGTGGGTTAGAAGGTTTCACTAGAGGGAACAGAGCTGGTTGTGTGGGTTAGAAGGTTTCACTAGAGGGAGCAGTGCTGGTTGTGTGGGTTAGAAGGTTTCACTAGAGGGAACAGAGCTGGTTGTGTGGGTTAGAAGGTTTCACTAGAGGGAACAGAGCTGGTTGTGTGGGTTAGAAGGTTTAACTAGAGGGAGCAGTGCTGGTTGTGTGGGTTAGAAGGTTTCACTAGAGGGAACAGAGCTGGTTGTGTGGGTTAGAAGGTTTCACTAGAGGGAGCAGTGCTGGTTGTGTGGGTTAGAAGATTTCACTAGAGGGAGCAGTGCTGGTTGTGTGGGTTAGAAGGTTTCACTAGAGGGAACAGAGCTGGTTGTGTGGGTTAGAAGGTTTCACTAGAGGGAACAAAGCTGGTTGTGTGGGTTAGAAGGTTTCACTAGAGGGAGCACTGCTGGTTGTGTGGGTTAGAAGGTTTCACTAGAGGGAACAGAGCTGGTTGTGTCGGTTAGAAGATTTCACTAGAGGGAGCAGTGCTGGTTGTGTGGGTTAGAAGGTTTCACTAGAGTGAACAGAGCTGGTTGTGTGGGTTAGAAGGTTTCACTAGAGGGAGCAGACCTGCTTGTGTTGGTTAGAAGGTTTCACTAGAGGGAACAGACCTGTTTGTGTGGGTTAGAACGTTTCGCTAGAGGGAACAGAGCTGGTTGTGTGGGTTAGAAGGTTTCACTAGAGGGAACAGACCTGGTTGTGTGGGTTAGAACGTTTCCCTAGAGGGAACAGACCCGGTTGAGTGGGTTAGAAGGTTTCACTAGAGGGAACAGAGCTGGTTGTGTGGGTTAGAAGGTTTCACTAGAGGGAACAGAGCTGGTTGTGTGGGTTAGAAGGTTTCACTAGAGGGAGCAGTGCTGGTTGTGTGGGTTAGAAGGTTTCACTAGAGGCAACAGAGCTGGTTGTGTGGGTTAGAAGGTTTCACTAGAGGGAACAGAGCTGGTTGTGTGGGTTAGAAGGTTTAACTAGAGGGAGCAGTGCTGGTTGTGTGGGTTAGAAGGTTTCACTAGAGGGAACAGAGCTGGTTGTGTGGGTTAGAAGGTTTCACTAGAGGGAGCAGTGCTGGTTGTGTTGGTTAGAAGATTTCACTAGAGGGAGCAGTGCTGGTTGTGTGGGTTAGAAGGTTTCACTAGAGGGAACAGAGCTGGTTGTGTGGGTTAGAAGGTTTCACTAGAGGGAACAAAGCTGGTTGTGTGGGTTAGAAGGTTTCACTAGAGGGAGCAGTGCTGGTTGTGTGGGTTAGAAGGTTTCACTAGAGGGAACAGAGCTGGTTGTGTCGGTTAGAAGATTTCACTAGAGGGAGCAGTGCTGGTTGTGTGGGCTAGAAGGTTTCACTGGAGGGAGCAGAGCTTGTTGTGTGGGTTAGAAGGTTTCACTAGAGGGAACAGAGCTGGTTGTGTGGGTTAGAAGGTTTCACCAGAAGGAACAGACCTGCTTGTGTTGGTTAGAAGGTTTCACTAGAGGGAACAGACCTGTTTGTGTGGGTTAGAACGTTTCACTAGAGGGAACAGAGCTGGTTGTGTGGGTTAGAAGGTTTCACTAGAGGGAACAGAGCTGGTTGTGTGGGCTAGAAGGTTTCACTAGTAGGAACATAGCTGGTTGTGTGGGTTAGAAGGTTTCACTAGAGGCAACAGAGCTGGTTGTGTGGGTTAGAAGGTTTCACTAGAGGGAGCAGAGCTTGTTGTGTGGGTTAGAAGGTTTCACTAGAGGGAACAGAGCTGGTTGTGTGGGTTAGAAGGTTTCACCAGAAGGAACAGACCTGCTTGTGTTGGTGAGAAGGTTTTACTAACTAGAGGGAACAGACCTGTTTGTGTGGGTTAGAACGTTTCACTAGAGGGAACAGAGCTGGTTGTGTGGGTTAGAAGGTTTCACTAGAGGGAACAGAGCTGGTTGTGTGGGCTAGAAGGTTTCACTAGTAGGAACAGAGCTGGTTGTGTGGGTTAGAAGGTTTCACTAGAGGCAACAGAGCTGGTTGTGTGGGTTAGAAGGTTTCACTAGAGGGACAGTGCTGGTTGTGTGGGTTAGAAGGTTTCACTAGAGGGAACAGAGCTGGTTTTGTCGGTTAGAAGATTTCACTAGAGGGACAGTGGTGGTCGTGTGGGTTAGAAGGTTTCACTAGAGGGAACAGAGCTGGTTGTGTGGGTTAGAAGGTTTCACTAGAGGGAACAGAGCTGGTTGTGTGGGTTAGAAGGTTTCACTAGAGGGAGCAGTGCTGGTTGTGTGGGTTAGAAGGTTTCACTAGAGGGAACAGAGCTGGTTGTGTGGGTTAGAAGGTTTCACTAGAGGGAACAGAGCTGGTTGTGTGGGTTAGAAGGTTTAACTAGAGGGAGCAGTGCTGGTTGTGTGGGTTAGAAGGTTTCACTAGAGGGAACAGAGCTGGTTGTGTGGGTTAGAAGGTTTCACTAGAGGGAGCAGTGCTGGTTGTGTGGGTTAGAAGATTTCACTAGAGGGAGCCGTGCTGGTTGTGTGGGTTAGAAGGTTTCACTAGAGGGAACAGAGCTGGTTGTGTGGGTTAGAAGGTTTCACTAGAGGGAACAAAGCTGGTTGTGTGGGTTAGAAGGTTTCACTAGAGGGAGCAGTGCTGGTTGTGTGGGTTAGAAGGTTTCACTAGAGGGAACAGAGCTGGTTGTGTCGGTTAGAAGATTTCACTAGAGGGAGCAGTGCTGGTTGTGTGGGTTAGAAGGTTTCACTAGAGGGAACAGAGCTGGTTGTGTGGGTTAGAAGGTTTCACTAGAGGGAGCAGACCTGCTTGTGTTGGTTAGAAGGTTTCACTAGAGGGAACAGACCTGTTTGTGTGGGTTAGAACGTTTCACTAGAGGGAACAGAGCTGGTTGTGTGGGTTAGAAGGTTTCACTAGAGGGAACAGACCTGGTTGTGTGGGTTAGAACGTTTCCCTAGAGGGAACAGACCCGGTTGAGTGGGTTAGAAGGTTTCACTAGAGGGAACAGAGCTGGTTGTGTGGGTTAGAAGGTTTCACTAGAGGGAACAGAGCTTGTTGTGTGGTTTAGAAGGTTTCACTAGAGGGAACAGAGCTTGTGTGGGTTAGAAGGTTTAACTAGAGGGAACAGAGCTTGTTGTGTGGGTTAGAAGGTTTCACTAGAGGGAGCAGACCTGTTTGTGTGGGTTAGAAGGTTCCACTAGAGGGAACAGAGCTGGTTGTGTGGGTTAGAAGGTTTCACTAGAGGCAACAGAGCTGGTTGTGTGGGTTAGAAGATTTCACTTGAGGGAGCAGAGGTGGTTGTGTGTTGTTAGAAGGTTTCACTAGAGGGAACAGAGCTGGTTGTGTGGGTTAGAAGGGTTCACTAGAGGGAACAGAGTTGGTTGTATGGGTTAGAAGGTTTCACTAGAGGGAGCAGAGCTGGTTGTGTTGGTTCGAAGGTTTAACTAGAGGGAACAGACCTGTTTGTGTGGGTTAGAAGGTTTCACTAGAGGGAACAGAGCTGGTTGTGTGGGTTAGAAGGTTTCACTAGAGGGAACAGACCTGGGTGTGTGGGTTAGAACGTTTCACTAGAGGGAACAGACCCGGTTGAGTGGGTTAGAAGGTTTCACTAAAGGGAACAGAGCTGGTTGTGTGGGTTAGAAGGTTTCACTAGAGGGAACAGAGCTTGTTGTGTGGTTTAGAAGGTTTCACTAAAGGGAACAGAGCTTGTGTGGGTTAGAAGGTTTAACTAGAGGGAACAGAGCTTGTTGTGTGGGTTAGAAGGTTTCACTAGAGGGAGCAGAGCTTGTTGTGTGGGTTAGAAGGTTTCACTAGAGGGAGTAGAGCTGGTTGTGTGGGTTAGAAGGTTTCACTAGAGGGAACAGAGCTGGTTGTGTGGGTTAGAAGATTTCACCAGAGGGAACAGAGATGGTTGTGTGGGTTAGAAAGTTTCACTAGAGGGAGCCGAGGTTGTTGTGTGGGTTAGAAGGTTTCACCAGAGTGAACAGAGCTTGTTGTATTGGTTAGAAGGTTTCACTAGAGAGAACAGAGCTGGTTGTGTTGGTTAGAAGGTTTCACTAGAGGCAACAGAGCTGTTTGTGTGGGTTAGAAGGTTTCACTAGATGGAACAGAGCTGGTTGTGTGGGTTAGAATGTTTCACTAGAGGGTGCAGAACTTGTTGTGTGGGTTAGAAGGTTTCACTAGAGGCAACAGAGCTGGTTGTGTGGGTTAGAAGGTTTCACTAGAGGGAGCAGAGCTGGTTGTGTGGGTTAGAAGGTTTCACTAGAGGGAACAGAGCTGGTTGTGTGGGTTAGAAGGCTTAACTAGACGGAACAGAGCTGGTTGTGTGGGTTAGAAGGTTTCACTAGAAGGAACAGAGCTTGTTGTGTGGGTTAGAAGGTTTCACTAGAGGGAACAGAGCTGGTTGTGTGGGCTAGAAGGTTTCACTAGTAGGAACAGAGCTGGTTGTGTGGGTTAGAAGGTTTCACTAGAGGCAACAGAGCTGGTTGTGTGGGTTAGAAGGTTTCACTAGAGGGACAGTGCTGGTTGTGTGGGTTAGAAGGTTTCACTAGAGGGAACAGAGCTGGTTTTGTCGGTTAGAAGATTTCACTAGAGGGACAGTGGTGGTCGTGTGGGTTAGAAGGTTTCACTAGAGGGAACAGAGCTGGTTGTGTGGGTTAGAAGGTTTCACTAGAGGGAACAGAGCTGGTTGTGTGGGTTAGAAGGTTTCACTAGAGGGAGCAGTGCTGGTTGTGTGGGTTAGAAGGTTTTACTAGAGGGAACAGAGCTGGTTGTGTGGGTTAGAAGGTTTCACTAGAGGGAACAGAGCTGGTTGTGTGGGTTAGAAGGTTTAACTAGAGGGAGCAGTGCTGGTTGTGTGGGTTAGAAGGTTTCACTAGAGGGAACAGAGCTGGTTGTGTGGGTTAGAAGGTTTCACTAGAGGGAGCAGTGCTGGTTGTGTGGGTTAGAAGATTTCACTAGAGGGAGCAGTGCTGGTTGTGTGGGTTAGAAGGTTTCACTAGAGGGAACAGAGCTGGTTGTGTGGGTTAGAATGTTTCACTAGAGGGAACAGAGCTGGTTGTGTGGGTTAGAAGGTTTCACTAGAGGGAGCAGTGCTGGTTGTGTGGGTTAGAAAGTTTCACTAGAGGGAACAAAGCTGGTTGTGTGGGTAGAAGGTTTCACTAGAGGGAGCAGTGCTGGTTGTGTGGGTTAGAAGGTTTCACTAGAGGGAACAGAGCTGGTTGTGTCGGTTAGAAGATTTCACTAGAGGGAGCAGTGCTGGTTGTGTGGGTTAGAAGGTTTCACTAGAGGGAACAGAGCTGGTTGTGTGGGTTAGAAGGTTTCACTAGAGGGAGCAGACCTGCTTGTGTTGGTTAGAAGGTTTCACTAGAGGGAGCAGATCTGGTTGTGTGGGTTAGAATGTTATGGTATTATATTAGTGTCAAAGGGCAGTGAATTAGCAGTATTGGTAGAGGGTTGGACGCCATGCTATGATGCATAGAGTTACGCCCTTTCCATTCTGAGTTCAAATCCTGCTGAGATTAACTTTGCGTTTCATCCTTATGGGGTCGATAAAATAAAGTACCAGTAATGTACTGGGTAATTGCTGGCCTTGTGCCAAAAGTAAAAATAATTATATTAGTGTCAACCATGTCACCAATAACGTCACCAAAAACAACCATGATACTATATTAACTACTACCAAATATATTTTTCTTAAGCAATTGGTAAACATGGAAGATAGCCATAAATAATGGAATAAAAAGATGAATCTAAGATAGATGATATGCTTCTAGTAAATCAAATAATATAAAAAGTAAGATACTACTATGTCTGAAGTACAGAGTGTTTCGACCTGTGTGTCATACAAGTAATTACTTATGGTTGATGACTGAAAACATGGAACAGAAGCTCAGAACATATCAAAGAAATATGAAAAGATTCATTGGTGAAAAAGGTAGTGCTTGAATTTGAACAGTGAATGCAACCAGCCCTGACAGTAAGGTATTCTGGAAATATGTACACTCAAAGCAGGGACCTCACGCTCCAGTTGGTCCTCGTCACAATCTCCACACAAGCCAGATTACTGACGATCCCAAGGAATGCGCAGAACTCATTAGTGAATGCTATGCTGGCATTTTCACTGTTGAAGACCAGAGTGTACCATCTCCAACACCTCTGACATTGGATTCTATTACAACTATGGAATCTACACCTGCAATGCTGCGACGTCACCTTAAAAATAAACACAACCATGCCTCTCCTGGTCTTGATGTTGTTACGTACCTGCTTCTCAAACGTGGTGGGTACTTCCTTCTACACCAGCTTTCAATTTTGTCGGAACAACAGTGCTACTCCAGAACAGTGAAAAACTGCCAGTGTCATTCCTCTGTTCAAAAAGGGTGACCGCACATCACCTGTGAACTGTCGTCCAGTCAGTCTTATTAGCTGCATTGCCAAACTGATGGAATCCTGTGTCAGAGAAACACTCTAGAACTTCTGGAATTCTCACAGTCTTATCCGGCCCTAGCAATTTGGATTTATCCCTAACTCAAGATGCTGTGATCAACTTATCAAGTTTGTTGAAGACATCACCCGGATCACTGATGGCAGCTCATGGGTGGATGTTGTTTACCTTGACTTTGCTAAAGCTTTCAATTCTGTGCCACACAAAAGACTTATGGCAAAACTCTCTGCAATGGGTGTGAAAGATGATCTTTCCTGAGACATTCTAACCATATGCTCATAGTATTGGAGCTGTAATCTCTTAATTCGGAGAAGTAGCAGCTCTACCTGGAATGACTCTCTAACCTCTGAGCTATGCACTCTATCAAGTAACGTCACTCCAAAGACCCTTCGGAGGAATCCCATTTTGGCTGCTTGAATTCATGATTGTATTCTTTTGGTCATTACCTAAGATTCATGACCATAGGTAAGGGCTGGCATGAATACCCAATTGAAGATAGCGAGTTTGGCTTTATGCCTACCTCCCTTCTGATTACTGAATATTGAAGCTGGCACATTACTGCAGCAGCTCCTGCAATTCTTGCACTGAATTCAGCCTCCTGCCTTCCATCACTTGTGAACACAGCTCTGAGATACTTGAACTTCTTTATCTGCTTCAATGGAACTCCATTCACATGTAGAGTGCTCTGCACTGGCTTCCTTGAGAGGACAAGTGTCTCAGTTTTCACAGCACTGATTTTCCTTCCAGCCATGCAGCACTTGGCATCAAATCTATCAAGTGCAAATCAAAGATCACCTATTGGATATCAAATATCTAACTCTTTCATTAATTACCTAAAAATTAGAACATTACTAATAATTTCTTTGTTTTCTAGTTCTTAGTAAGTACTAGCAAAATAAAAACAAAGAAAAAGAAGTAATTTATTGCAAGAAGAGAAGAGAATATTGAAAAACCATTGATAAAGAATGGTAGCTGAATGTTGTATCATTGATGTTGTATCAGTGATGAGTAGTTTAGAGAAAGTTGGACATCATATTACTGAATTATGCAAATATTAACAACTAGCTGAACCAGTTAATAACAACAACAACAAAAAGAAAATCTATTTCTACATGAAATATTATTAAGCAAGGAATAATCATCGTTAGAATTAATGGTGTCATTACATCTAAGAAATGATTGTCGGCAGAGGAAGTTTTACCGAAAAAGTTGGCTGCGGAGAATAATTTTCACTTAAGTTGATTCTCATGTTTGTTTAAAAAAAAAAACAAAAGTAAAAAAACTCACCAGTGAATATAGAAAAATCAATATCTTTAAATTCAGTGAAATAAATCAAATATTAATGGATTTTCTTGTCCTCCACCTCCTACAATTGCCTCTAATAATAATAATAATGGTGATGATGTTGGTGATGATGATGTTGATGATGATCATCAAGATCATGATGATGGTTGTGGTGGTGGTTTTGATAATGATGATGATGATGTTGATGATTCCTTTATTAACCACAAGAAGTTTTGCAAAAGCACATTAAGGACTGTACAATAGGATGCAGCACTGTGGTTTTATGAAAACATGTAAAAAATGGAAATAATAAGAACAAAATCAAAAATGGGTAACCATAAAAATACAATTCCACAGTATGGGGGAGACTTCCAAGATGTAGACATGGAAAGCCCCTCCCCCACAAAATGTCATGGTAATCTTGACCAACAAGACAGGAAGTGCCCTCTTCTCCCAGTTGTATTCTTCAGATCCAGAGTTATCTCTTGTTTAGAAAGTTGAACTGCTTTGTTATGATCACTTTAAAAGTTATCAAATAGGACACTCCCATTTCAGAAATACTAATAAAAACCATTGCTATCTTGCAAGTAAAAATATTTGTTAATCCTGTATACCTTCATAATTATGTACATATCTTCATAATCCTGTATGTACCTTTATAATCCTGTATGTACCTTTATAATCCTGTATGTACCTTTATAAATTGTTCAAATAATGTTTAGATTGACTTTGTTGGGGACTTAATTGACCTGACTAGTGCTGGTATCAATAATACATCATGTACAGTCTAGAAAGGGGTTGACATGAGGAAGGGCAACCAGATGTGGAAACCCTGCCCTAAATGGAAGGTATGGACAAAATGTAGCTTTACAACCCAAGTCAGGGACCATGATGTCCTGTCAATTGGAAAACGGATATAAACACGATGAGGATTTTATATATATAAATTAATTTTATTTATCTATCTATATATTTATTTATCCTTATAAATTTCCTAAAGCCTCATTAATAAAATTTAAGAAAATTAGACTAATAAATGCCATTAATAAAATAAGAGAAACCATAAAAATGTATTCAATATTTTGTTTTTGAGAAGATTTTAAGAATGTAAAAAAAAAATAAGGAAAAAAAAACAATTCTATAACGAGAAAGACATTCTTGAAGATTTTCAACACACATACACACACAAACTACATACACACATATGTATATATGTAGTTTGTGGGTGTCTGTGTATATATATATATTTATACATACATGATGATGACATACATATATAAATATATATCTATCTATATATATATATGTAGGAGGTGAGTTTTATTGTAGTACAATAAAGCAATGCAAATATCGGATAAGTAGAGACAATATATATTTTTCTCAGTTGTAAAGGCTATATCTCTCTCTCTATCACCCATCTCTCCTCCTCTCTCCTCCTTCCTTCTTATACTCCTCCCCAACCATTCTCTACTCTCATCTCCTCTTTCTCACCCTTTCCAACCCCTCCAACCCCCTCACTTTTTCCCAATCTCATACATCAATCTTAAATTATTTTTCATATGTTGATTTAAAACTTCACTATTCACAAGTGTTTTTTAACCTTCATATCATGTATCCCTATTTTATCTGATGAAAACTCAGATATCATCTCATGATGATATTTGTTTTTGAAATGCGCATAATAAAATACTTGGAACTCTTTTAACCATCTTTTGATCTTATATTATATATATATATATATATATATATATATATATATATATATATATATATATATATATATATATATTAGAAAGTGAGGTTTTTTTTACAAAATGAAAAATAACAGACGTGTCCTACACGAGTGAAAGTATAAAGAAAAAGAGATGAAATCGAAAATGCAACTGGAGTCTTATTTTTAAAAAAAATATATATATTTATTTGGTTCCTTTACCGGTTTCGCAGTTCTTCTGCTTTTCAAAAGGTGAGTTGAGATGGAGGGTCTGTGGTTTTTCTCACATCTGGTTGGTCTCTGAATGTTACTTGTTTTATATGGAAAAAGTGGCTCGAAATTCCAGGTTTTTCGAGAAGTAATTTGATTGGTTTGTCAATAATTATAATAAATTTTGCGTCAGTTCGCGTTACAATAGTTCTTCAAATAAGAGAGGGGGGGGGGGGGGGTTGTCACAGGTTGTTTTTTCATATATGAGTGTTTGAATTTCTTTTTACTTGAAAAAAGGAGGCTCACGAAGGCTTTTTTTTGGTTGGTTATAAATGAAATTTGGCTGTCACATGAACAAGTTTTCATTACATTTTTGCGCCCTTATTTGGAAAACTATTCTGTAGTCTTTATAGTGAATGTTATGACAATGGAGAGATAGTGGTCAAGAGAAAAGGGATTGGGAGAAATGTTCTGGTTCAGTGAATATGGCCAGCTCGCCGGGGTGTCAGAGTTCAGATTTTCTATTGCACTGGCAATACAACAGCAAACACGAAAAACTAAGGAAAATATGTTCATTCAAAAATATTCCTACTAAAGGAATCACTTTCCTACACACACACATACACACACACACAATATATATATATATATATTCTCTTCATCTTAACATGCTAACCATACTCCCACACACATAACACCCATACACACATAACAACCCCCACACCTACAACTCTCTCCCCATTTCTACTAATAGAACCACTTTCCTACACACATATATATATATACACACACACAAAATATATATTCTCTCCATCTTAACATACTCGCACACACACACATAACACCCATATACACACACACACAACTCCCTCCCCCATCTCTACTAATAGAATCATCTTCCAATACACACATACACACACAAAAGCACACAAATAAACATACATATCATCAGTCTCAATAGAAAATCTGAACTCTGACACCCCCCCCCCCCCCCGCGAGCTGGCCATATTCACTGAACCAGAACATTTCTCCCAATCCCTTTTCTCTTGACCACTATCTCTCCATTGTCATAACATTCACTATAAAGACTACAGAATAGTTTTCCAAATAAGGGCGCAAAAATGTAATGAAAACTTGTTCATGTGACAGCCAAATTTCATTTATAACCAACCAAATAAAAGCCTTCGTGAGCCTCCTTTTTTCAAGTAAAAAGAAATTCAAACACTCATATATGAAAAAACAACCTGTGACAACCCCCCCCCGCCCTTCTTATTTGAAGAACTATTGTAACGCGAACTGACGCAAAATTTATTATAATTATTGACAAACCAATCAAATTACTTCTCGAAAAACCTGGAATTTCGAGCCACTTTTTCCATATAAAACAAGTAACATTCAGAGACCAACCAGATGTGAGAAAAACCACAGACCCTCCATCTCAACTCACCTTTTGAAAAGCAGAAGAACTGCGAAACCGGTAAAGGAACCAAATAAATATATATATTTTTTTTTAAAATAAGACTTCAGTTGCATTTTCGATTTCATCTCTTTTTCTTTATATATATATATATATATATATATATATATATATATATATGCAGAGGTTATATTTAATTTGTTGGGATTCAACAAGCTTAACAATTCAGGAAGCTCCAACCGTTAAGGTTGTCTTTTTTTTCCGGGTATGTCAATATTTATTTATAAAACAATCTGTATTTTATCTGATGAAAGCGCACCATAATTTGCCTTGGTTGCCCTTGAAATATGTATAATAAAATAAATATGGTTTTATAAATATAGTTTCCATTTATTAATATATTGTGTATATATATATATTTATACATACATGGTGGATCCGACAGAGGGACCAGCTATTGAGATTGACGAATATAGGGTCCAAGAGGCAATTAGGGAAATGAAAAATGGTAAGGCTGCCGGACCATCGGGAATAGTTGCTGAGATGCTGAAGGCATCAGGGGACGTAGGCACTAAACTGGTTGCACGCATCATCAATCAGACTATATATGGTGGTGTCATACCCAAAGACTGGTGCAGCAGTATTCTCATAAATTGCTACAAAGGTAAAGGGATGCTCTGGAGAGGAGCAATTATAGGGGTATAAAACTGATAGATCACGTTATGAAAGTGGCAGAAAGGATATTAGCACAACTAATTAGAGAAAGGGTCAAACTAGATGAGATGCAGTTTGGTTTTGTGCCTAGGAAGAGTACAACAGATGCCCTCTTCTTGGTGAAACAACTACAAGAGAGGTTCTTAGAGAAGAATAAGTCACTATACTTAGCCTTTGTTGACCTAGAGAAGGCCTTTAATAGGGTACCCCGATCTGTCATCTGGTGGTCCTTAAGGAAGCTAGGTGTTGAGGAATGGCTCGTGAGGACAGTGCAAACTTTGTACAGAGGTACTCTCAGTAAAGTCAGGGTAGGAATGGAGTTTAGTGAGGAATTCCAGATACAAGCAGGAGTACATCAAGGTTCGGTCCTCAGCCCGCTCTTGTTCATTATAGTCCTCCAAGCCACAACAGAGGAGTTTAAGACTGGCTCTCCATGGGAACTTCTCTACGCTGATGATCTGGTTCTTATAGCAGAATCAGTAGAGGAGCTAGAGAATAAATTCTGGCTATGGAAACAGCAGTTGGAAGCCTGAGAGTGAACCTAGCTAAGACAAAAGTGTTGATGAGTAGAAAAGAGGACAAAACTCTGATTCCGTCAGGGAAATGGCCATGTTCGATATGCAGAAAAGGAACTGGCATAAATTCTATAAAATGCACACAATGCAGATGCTGGGTACACAAGAGATGTAGTGGGATAGCAGGCAAACTAACAGGTAGGGAGAAATATGTATGCAGTAGATGTACAGGGAAATTAGACAGTAGAAGTCGCATTGATAGACATATTTTTCAAATGCAGGAGGGCGCTATAGAAGTGGTGGATAGCTTCCAGTTCCTAGGAGATCAGATTAGCATGGGAGGAGGGTGTTCCGAGGCCATAGTATCTAGAATAAGGACAGGTTGGAAGAAGTTTAGGGAGCTGCTTCCTCTGCTGATGAAGAAGGGTTTATCCCTGCTTACGAAAGGCCAGTTGTATGATGCCTGTGTGAGGAGCGCGATGCTGCATGGTAGTGAGACATGGGCAGCAACTGCAGAGGATATGCGACGGCTGGAGAGAAATGAGGCAAGTATGCTCTGTTGGATGTGCAGTGTCAATGTGCGTAAACGACCCAGCATGAATGTGTTGAGAGAGAAACTGTGTCTGAGAGGGATAGAATGTAGTGTACGGGAGAGGAGACTGAGGTGGTATGGACATGTAATGCGCATGGAGGATGACCGATCGGTGAAGAAGTGCTAGGAAATGCCAGTTGAAGGAAGACGTGGTAGAGGTAGACCACGAAAAACATGGGCGGAGGTGGTGAGAACAGACCTCAGATCGCTGAAGCTCACGGAGAAGGTGGATCGTGACGATTCGAGAGATGCTGTGCTGAATAAGACCCGTCCCACCCTTGCAAGCAGGGAAAAGCGGACGTATGATGATGATGATGATGATGATATATATAAATATATATATAAATATATAAATATATATATATATATATATATAAATATATATATATATATATATAAATATAAATAAAGTGAGAATCTAATTTCGGTGGGTAGCAAAAGTGAAACGAAACGCAAAATCAGAGTTCTGCTGACAAGGGCTCCATAGTTAAAAAAGCAGAGCTAAACAATATGTGAAGAGGCCATAGGAAACTGAAAAAGTGGTCAACAAAGCATTAACCACCTAAGCCAAAAAACAAGTCAAGCTAAACAGGTCACACAAAATAAATGATAAAATCATATATATATATATATATATATATATATATATACACACACACATATATATATATCTATATATATATATATATAGTAGAATAATCGAGTATCGAAAAATCGGCGCACGAGTTCACGATAAACAAAATTCGAAAATGAGCGGCAGAGGGCTCAATAATTCAGATAAATCAGAGCTATAACTATCGTTAAAATACCGTCACACATAGAACAAGTCTATAATCAACCGTACGACCGAAAAATTGCGATCTGGAAGATTCGGAACACTCAGAAAAAATATCAATAAATCAATAAATCAAATGAATGCACACACACATATATATATATATATATATATATATATATACACATATACATATATATATATATATATATATATATATATATATAAGAACAAAAGATGGTTAAAAGAGTTCCATGTATTTTATTATGCGCATTTCAAAAACAAATATCATCATGCAATAATATTTGTGTTTTCATCAGATAAAACAGGAGGACATGATATGAAGGCTAAAAAACACTTGTGGATAGTGCAGTTTTAAATCAACTCACCTCCTACATATATATATATATATATATATATATAAACACATATATATATATATATATACACACATATATATACATATATACATGATGATGACATATAAATATATATATAAATGTCATCATCACCATTGTCATTATTAGCATTTAACAATACTGTCATCACTCTCGCACTTCCATCACCCTCCCCTTTACCTCACCCTTCCACCACTCCTCCCATCACCTTCACCCTTCCATCACTCTCCCCCTCCATGACTCTCACCCTTCCACCACTCACCCCCTCCATCACTTCACCCTTCCATCACTCTCCTCCCTCCATCACCTCTACCACTCTCCCCCTCCATCCCCTTCACCCTTACATCACTCTCCTCCTGCATCCCCTTCAGCCCCCCCCCCCCCTCCACCCCCTTCCACCACTCTCCTCCTGCATCCCCTTCACCCTTCCATCACTCTTCACCCTTCCATCACTCTCACCCTTCCATCACTCTGCCCCTCCATCACCTTCACCCCTCCATCACTCCCTCCCCTCCATCCCCTTCACCCTTCCATCACTCTGCCCCTCCATCACCTTCACCCCTCCATCACTCCCTCCCCTCCATCCCCATCACCCCTCCATCACCTTCACCCCTCCATCACCTTCACCCCTCCATCACCTTCACCCCTCCATCACCTTCACCCCTCCATCACCTTCACCCCTCCATCACTCTCCCCCCTCCACCACTCTCCCCCCTACCATTGCCTCTCTCTCCCATTAATCCTATCCCCTGACACACTAAGACACAAAGGTTACCTTAATGTTAATCCTACTCTGTAAAGCTGTGGCATTGATGTCATGATATAATACACCCAGTCCACTCTGTAAAGTGGTGGCATTGATGTCATGATATAATACACCCAGTCCACTCTGTAAAGTGGTGGCATGGATGACATGATAAAATACACCCAGTCCACTCTGTAAAGCTGTGGCATTGATGACATGATATAATACACCCAGTCCACTCTGTAAAGTGGTGGCATTGATGACATGATAAAATACACCCAGTCCACTCTGTAAAGCTGTGGCATTGATGACATGATATAATACACCCAGTCCACTCTGTAAAGTGGTGGCATTGATGACATGATAAAATACACCCAGTCCACTCTGTAAAGTGGTGGCATTGATGACATGATAAAATACACCCAGTCCACTCTGTAAAGTGGTGGCATTGATGACATGATAAAATACACCCAGTCCACTCTGTAAAGTGGTGGCATTGATGTCATGATATAATACACCCAGTCCACTCTGTAAAGTGGTGGCATTGATGTCATGATATAATACACCCAGTCCACTCTGTAAAGTGGTGGCATTGATGACATGATAAAATACACCCAGTCCACTCTGTAAAGTGGTGGCATTGATGACATGATAAAATACACCCAGTCCACTCTGTAAAGTGGTGGCATTGATGTCATGATATAATACACCCAGTCCACTCTGTAAAGTGGTGGCATTGATGTCATGATAAAATACACCCAGTCCACTCTGTAAAGTGGTGGCATTGATGACATGATAAAATACACCCAGTCCACTCTGTAAAGTGGTGGCATTGATGACATGATAAAATACACCCAGTCCACTCTGTAAAGTGGTGGCATTGATGTCATGATATAATACACCCAGTCCACTCTGTAAAGTGGTGGCATTGATGACATGATATAATACACCCAGTCCACTCTGTAAAGTGGTGGCATTGATGTCATGATATAATACACCCAGTCCACTCTGTAAAGTGGTGGCATTGATGTCATGATATAATACACCCAGTCCACTCTGTAAAGCTGTGGCATTGATGTCATGATAAAATACACCCAGTCCACTCTGTAAAGTGGTGGCATTGATGGCATGATAAAATACACCCAGTCCACTCTGTAAAGTGGTGGCATTGATGACATGATATAATACACCCAGTCCACTCTGTAAAGTGGTGGCATTGATGACATGATAAAATACACCCAGTCCACTCTGTAAAGTGGTGGCATTGATGTCATGATATAATACACCCAGTCCACTCTGTAAAGTGGTGGCATTGATGTCATGATATAATACACCCAGTCCACTCTGTAAAGCTGTGGCATTGATGTCATGATAAAATACACCCAGTCCACTCTGTAAAGTGGTGGCATTGATGGCATGATAAAATACACCCAGTCCACTCTGTAAAGTGGTGGCATTGATGACATGATATAATACACCCAGTCCACTCTGTAAAGTGGTGGCATTGATGACATGATAAAATACACCCAGTCCACTCTGTAAAGTGGTGGCATTGATGACATGATAAAATACACCCAGTCCACTCTGTAAAGTGGTGGCATTGATGGCATGATATAATACACCCAGTCCACTCTGTAAAGTGGTGGCATTGATGGCATGATATAATACACCCAGTCCACTCTGTAAAGTGGTGGCATTGATGACATGATAAAATACACCCAGTCCACTCTGTAAAGTGGTGGCATTGATGACATGATATAATACACCCAGTCCACTCTGTAAAGTGGTGGCATTGATGTCATGATATAATACACCCAGTCCACTCTGTAAAGCTGTGGCATTGATGTCATGATAAAATACACCCAGTCCACTCTGTAAAGTGGTGGCATTGATGGCATGATATAATACACCCAGTCCACTCTGTAAAGTGGTGGCATTGATGACATGATAAAATACACCCAGTCCACTCTGTAAAGTGGTGGCATTGATGACATGATAAAATACACCCAGTCCACTCTGTAAAGTGGTGGCATTGATGGCATGATATAATACACCCAGTCCACTCTGTAAAGTGGTGGCATTGATGGCATGATATAATACACCCAGTCCACTCTGTAAAGTGGTGGCATTGATGACATGATAAAATACACCCAGTCCACTCTGTAAAGTGGTGGCATTGATGACATGATAAAATACACCCAGTCCACTCTGTAAAGTGGTGGCATTGATGTCATGATAAAATACACCCAGTCCACTCTGTAAAGTGGTGGCATTGATGACATGATAAAATACACCCAGTCCACTCTGTAAAGTGGTGGCATTGATGTCATGATAAAATACACCCAGTCCACTCTGTAAAGTGGTGGCATTGATGACATGATAAAATACACCCAGTCCACTCTGTAAAGTGGTGGCATTGATGACATGATAAAATACACCCAGTCCACTCTGTAAAGTGGTGGCATTGATGACATGATAAAATACACCCAGTCCACTCTGTAAAGTGGTGGCATTGATGACATGATAAAATACACCCAGTCCACTCTGTAAAGTGGTGGCATTGATGACATGATAAAATACACCCAGTCCACTCTGTAAAGTGGTGGCATTGATGGCATGATAAAATACACCCAGTCCACTCTGTAAAGTGGTGGCATTGATGACATGATATAATACACCCAGTCCACTCTATAAAGTGGTGGCATTGATGACATGATAAAATACACCCAGTCCACTCTGTAAAGTGGTGGCATTGATGTCATGATAAAATACACCCAGTCCACTCTGTAAAGTGGTGGCATTGATGACATGATAAAATACACCCAGTCCACTCTGTAAAGTGGTGGCATTGATGACATGATAAAATACACCCAGTCCACTCTGTAAAGTGGTGGCATTGATGGCATGATAAAATACACCCAGTCCACTCTGTAAAGTGGTGGCATTGATGACATGATATAATACACCCAGTCCACTCTGTAAAGTGGTGGCATTGATGACATGATAAAATACACCCAGTCCACTCTGTAAAGTGGTGGCATTGATGTCATGATAAAATACACCCAGTCCACTCTGTAAAGTGGTGGCATTGATGACATGATAAAATACACCCAGTCCACTCTGTAAAGTGGTGGCATTGATGACATGATAAAATACACCCAGTCCACTCTGTAAAGTGGTGGCATTGATGACATGATAAAATACACCCAGTCCACTCTGTAAAGTGGTGGCATTGATGACATGATAAAATACACCCAGTCCACTCTGTAAAGTGGTGGCATTGATGTCATGATATAATACACCCAGTCCACTCTGTAAAGTGGTGGCATTGATGTCATGATATAATACACCCAGTCCACTCTGTAAAGTGGTGGCATTGATGACATGATAAAATACACCCAGTCCACTCTGTAAAGTGGTGGCATTGATGACATGATAAAATACACCCAGTCCACTCTGTAAAGTGGTGGCATTGATGTCATGATATAATACACCCAGTCCACTCTGTAAAGTGGTGGCATTGATGTCATGATAAAATACACCCAGTCCACTCTGTAAAGTGGTGGCATTGATGACATGATAAAATACACCCAGTCCACTCTGTAAAGTGGTGGCATTGATGACATGATAAAATACACCCAGTCCACTCTGTAAAGTGGTGGCATTGATGTCATGATATAATACACCCAGTCCACTCTGTAAAGTGGTGGCATTGATGACATGATATAATACACCCAGTCCACTCTGTAAAGTGGTGGCATTGATGTCATGATATAATACACCCAGTCCACTCTGTAAAGTGGTGGCATTGATGTCATGATATAATACACCCAGTCCACTCTGTAAAGCTGTGGCATTGATGTCATGATAAAATACACCCAGTCCACTCTGTAAAGTGGTGGCATTGATGGCATGATAAAATACACCCAGTCCACTCTGTAAAGTGGTGGCATTGATGACATGATATAATACACCCAGTCCACTCTGTAAAGTGGTGGCATTGATGACATGATAAAATACACCCAGTCCACTCTGTAAAGTGGTGGCATTGATGTCATGATATAATACACCCAGTCCACTCTGTAAAGTGGTGGCATTGATGTCATGATATAATACACCCAGTCCACTCTGTAAAGCTGTGGCATTGATGTCATGATAAAATACACCCAGTCCACTCTGTAAAGTGGTGGCATTGATGGCATGATAAAATACACCCAGTCCACTCTGTAAAGTGGTGGCATTGATGACATGATATAATACACCCAGTCCACTCTGTAAAGTGGTGGCATTGATGACATGATAAAATACACCCAGTCCACTCTGTAAAGTGGTGGCATTGATGACATGATAAAATACACCCAGTCCACTCTGTAAAGTGGTGGCATTGATGGCATGATATAATACACCCAGTCCACTCTGTAAAGTGGTGGCATTGATGGCATGATATAATACACCCAGTCCACTCTGTAAAGTGGTGGCATTGATGACATGATAAAATACACCCAGTCCACTCTGTAAAGTGGTGGCATTGATGACATGATATAATACACCCAGTCCACTCTGTAAAGTGGTGGCATTGATGTCATGATATAATACACCCAGTCCACTCTGTAAAGCTGTGGCATTGATGTCATGATAAAATACACCCAGTCCACTCTGTAAAGTGGTGGCATTGATGGCATGATATAATACACCCAGTCCACTCTGTAAAGTGGTGGCATTGATGACATGATAAAATACACCCAGTCCACTCTGTAAAGTGGTGGCATTGATGACATGATAAAATACACCCAGTCCACTCTGTAAAGTGGTGGCATTGATGGCATGATATAATACACCCAGTCCACTCTGTAAAGTGGTGGCATTGATGGCATGATATAATACACCCAGTCCACTCTGTAAAGTGGTGGCATTGATGACATGATAAAATACACCCAGTCCACTCTGTAAAGTGGTGGCATTGATGACATGATAAAATACACCCAGTCCACTCTGTAAAGTGGTGGCATTGATGTCATGATAAAATACACCCAGTCCACTCTGTAAAGTGGTGGCATTGATGACATGATAAAATACACCCAGTCCACTCTGTAAAGTGGTGGCATTGATGTCATGATAAAATACACCCAGTCCACTCTGTAAAGTGGTGGCATTGATGACATGATAAAATACACCCAGTCCACTCTGTAAAGTGGTGGCATTGATGACATGATAAAATACACCCAGTCCACTCTGTAAAGTGGTGGCATTGATGACATGATAAAATACACCCAGTCCACTCTGTAAAGTGGTGGCATTGATGACATGATAAAATACACCCAGTCCACTCTGTAAAGTGGTGGCATTGATGACATGATAAAATACACCCAGTCCACTCTGTAAAGTGGTGGCATTGATGGCATGATAAAATACACCCAGTCCACTCTGTAAAGTGGTGGCATTGATGACATGATATAATACACCCAGTCCACTCTGTAAAGTGGTGGCATTGATGACATGATAAAATACACCCAGTCCACTCTGTAAAGTGGTGGCATTGATGTCATGATAAAATACACCCAGTCCACTCTGTAAAGTGGTGGCATTGATGACATGATAAAATACACCCAGTCCACTCTGTAAAGTGGTGGCATTGATGACATGATAAAATACACCCAGTCCACTCTGTAAAGTGGTGGCATTGATGGCATGATAAAATACACCCAGTCCACTCTGTAAAGTGGTGGCATTGATGACATGATATAATACACCCAGTCCACTCTGTAAAGTGGTGGCATTGATGACATGATAAAATACACCCAGTCCACTCTGTAAAGTGGTGGCATTGATGTCATGATAAAATACACCCAGTCCACTCTGTAAAGTGGTGGCATTGATGACATGATAAAATACACCCAGTCCACTCTGTAAAGTGGTGGCATTGATGACATGATAAAATACACCCAGTCCACTCTGTAAAGTGGTGGCATTGATGGCATGATAAAATACACCCAGTCCACTCTGTAAAGTGGTGGCATTGATGACATGATATAATACACCCAGTCCACTCTGTAAAGTGGTGGCATTGATGACATGATAAAATACACCCAGTCCACTCTGTAAAGTGGTGGCATTGATGTCATGATACAATACACCCAGTCCACTCTGTAAAGTGGTGGCATTGATGACATGATAAAATACACCCAGTCCACTCTGTAAAGTGGTGGCATTGATGACATGATAAAATACACCCAGTCCACTCTGTAAAGTGGTGGCATTGATGACATGATAAAATACACCCAGTCCACTCTGTAAAGTGGTGGCATTGATGGCATGATAAAACACACCCAGTCCACTCTGTAAAGTGGTGGCATTGATGGCATGATAAAACACACCCAGTCCACTCTGTAAAGTGGTGGCATTGATGTCATGATAAAACACACCCAGTCCACTCTGTAAAGTGGTGGCATTGATGGCATGATAAAATACACCCAGTCCACTCTGTAAAGTGGTGGCATTGATGGCATGATAAAATACACCCAGTCCACTCTGTAAAGTGGTGGCATTGATGGCATGATAAAATACACCCAGTCCACTCTGTAAAGTGGTGGCATTGATGACATGATAAAACACACCCAGTCCACTCTGTAAAGTGGTGGCATTGATGGCATGATAAAATACACCCAGTCCACTCTGTAAAGTGGTGGCATTGATGACATGATAAAATACACCCAGTCCACTCTGTAAAGTGGTGGCATTGATGTCATGATAAAATACACCCAGTCCACTCTGTAAAGTGGTGGCATTGATGACATGATAAAATACACCCAGTCCACTCTGTAAAGTGGTGGCATTGATGGCATGATAAAATACACCCAGTCCACTCTGTAAAGTGGTGGCATTGATGACATGATAAAATACACCCAGTCCACTCTGTAAAGTGGTGGCATTGATGACATGATAAAATACACCCAGTCCACTCTGTAAAGTGGTGGCATTGATGTCATGATAAAACACACCCAGTCCACTCTGTAAAGTGGTGGCATTGATGGCATGATAAAATACACCCAGTCCACTCTGTAAAGTGGTGGCATTGATGGCATGATAAAATACACCCAGTCCACTCTGTAAAGTGGTGGCATTGATGGCATGATAAAATACACCCAGTCCACTCTGTAAAGTGGTGGCATTGATGACATGATAAAACACACCCAGTCCACTCTGTAAAGTGGTGGCATTGATGTCATGATAAAACACACCCAGTCCACTCTGTAAAGTGGTGGCATTGATGGCATGATAAAATACACCCAGTCCACTCTGTAAAGTGGTGGCATTGATGGCATGATAAAATACACCCAGTCCACTCTGTAAAGTGGTGGCATTGATGGCATGATAAAATACACCCAGTCCACTCTGTAAAGTGGTGGCATTGATGACATGATAAAACACACCCAGTCCACTCTGTAAAGTGGTAGCATTGATGTCATGATAAAACACACCCAGTCCACTCTGTAAAGTGGTGGCATTGATGGCATGATAAAATACACCCAGTCCACTCTGTAAAGTGGTGGCATTGATGGCATGATAAAATACACCCAGTCCACTCTGTAAAGTGGTGGCATTGATGTCATGATAAAACACACCCAGTCCACTCTGTAAAGTGGTGGCATTGATGGCATGATAAAATACACCCAGTCCACTCTGTAAAGTGGTGGCATTGATGACATGATAAAATACACCCAGTCCACTCTGTAAAGTGGTGGCATTGATGACATGATAAAATACACCCAGTCCACTCTGTAAAGTGGTGGCATTGATGTCATGATAAAATACACCCAGTCCACTCTGTAAAGTGGTGGCATTGATGACATGATAAAATACACCCAGTCCACTCTGTAAAGTGGTGGCATTGATGACATGATAAAATACACCCAGTCCACTCTGTAAAGTGGTGGCATTGATGATAAAATACACCCAGTCCACTCTGTAAAGTGGTGGCATTGATGACATGATAAAATACACCCAGTCCACTCTGTAAAGTGGTGGCATTGATGACATGATAAAATAACACCCAGTCCACTCTGTAACGTGCTGCATTGATGACATGATAAAATACACCCAGTCCACTCTGTAAAGTGGTGGCATTGATGGCATGATAAAATACACCCAGTCCACTCTGTAAAGTGGTGGCATTGATGTCATGATAAAATACACCCAGTCCACTCTGTAAAGTGGTGGCATTGATGACATGATAAAATACACCCAGTCCACTCTGTAAAGTGGTGGCATTGATGACATGATAAAATACACCCAGTCCACTCTGTAAAGTGGTGGCATTGATGACATGATAAAATACACCCAGTCCACTCTGTAAAGTGGTGGCATTGATGACATGATAAAATACACCCAGTCCACTCTGTAAAGTGGTGGCATTGATGACATGATAAAATACACCCAGTCCACTCTGTAAAGTGGTGGCATTGATGACATGATAAAATACACCCAGTCCACTCTGTAAAGTGGTGGCATTGATGTCATGATAAAATACACCCAGTCACTCTGTAAAGTGGTGGCATTGATGACATGATAAAATACACCCAGTCCACTCTGTAAAGTGGTGGCATTGATGGCATGATAAAATACACCCAGTCCACTCTGTAAAGTGGTGGCATTGATGTCATGATAAAATACACCCAGTCCACTCTGTAAAGTGGTGGCATTGATGACATGATAAAATACACCCAGTCCACTCTGTAAAGTGGTGGCATTGATGGCATGATAAAATACACCCAGTCCACTCTGTAAAGTGGTGGCATTGATGACATGATAAAATACACCCAGTCCACTCTGTAAAGTGGTGGCATTGATGACATGATAAAATACACCCAGTCCACTCTGTAAAGTGGTGGCATTGATGACATGATAAAATACACCCAGTCCACTCTGTAAAGTGGTGGCATTGATGACATGATAAAATACACCCAGTCCACTCTGTAAAGTGGTGGCATTGATGGCATGATAAAATACACCCAGTCCACTCTGTAAAGTGGTGGCATTGATGGCATGATAAAATACACCCAGTCCACTCTGTAAAGTGGTGGCATTGATGACATGATAAAATACACCCAGTCCACTCTGTAAAGTGGTGGCATTGATGTCATGATAAAATACACCCAGTCCACTCTGTAAAGTGGTGGCATTGATGTCATGATAAAATACACCCAGTCCACTCTGTAAAGTGGTGGCATTGATGTCATGATAAAATACACCCAGTCCACTCTGTAAAGTGGTGGCATTGATGTCATGATAAAATACACCCAGTCCACTCTGTAAAGTGGTGGCATTGATGTCATGATAAAATACACCCAGTCCACTCTGTAAAGTGGTGGCATTGATGTCATGATAAAATACACCCAGTCCACTCTGTAAAGTGGTGGCATTGATGTCATGATATAATACACCCAGTCCACTCTGTAAAGTTGGTGGCATTGATGTCATGATAAAATACACCCAGTCCACTCTGTAAAGTTGGTGGCATTGATGTCATGATAAAATACACCCAGTCCACTCTGTAAAGTGGTGGCATTGATGTCATGATAAAATACACCCAGTCCACTCTGTAAAGTGGTGGCATTGATGTCATGATAAAAATACACCCAGTCCACTCTGTAAAGTGGTGGCATTGATGTCATGATATAATACACCCAGTCCACTCTGTAAAGTGGTGGCATTGATGTCATGATAAAATACACCCAGTCCACTCTGTAAAGTGGTGGCATTGATGTCATGATAAAATACACCCAGTCCACTCTGTAAAGTGGTGGCATTGATGTCATGATAAAATACACCCAGTCCACTCTGTAAAGTGGTGGCATTGATGTCATGATATAATACACCCAGTCCACTCTGTAAAGTGGTGGCATTGATGTCATGATAAAATACACCCAGTCCACTCTGTAAAGTGGTGGCATTGATGGCATGATATAATACACCCAGTCCACTCTGTAAAGTGGTGGCATTGATGTCATGATAAAATACACCCAGTCCACTCTGTAAAGTGGTGGCATGATGGCATGATATAATACACCCAGTCCACTCTGTAAAGTGGTGGCATTGATGGCATGATAAAATACACCCAGTCCACTCTGTAAAGTGGTGGCATTGATGTCATGATATAATACACCCAGTCCACTCTGTAAAGTGGTGGCATTGATGTCATGATAAAATACACCCAGTCCACTCTGTAAAGTGGTGGCATTGATGGCATGATAAAATACACCCAGTCCACTCTGTAAAGTGGTGGCATTGATGTCATGATAAAATACACCCAGTCCACTCTGTAAAGTGGTGGCATTGATGTCATGATATAATACACCCAGTCCACTCTGTAGAGTGGTGGCATTGATGTCATGATAAAATACACCCAGTCCACTCTGTAAAGTGGTGGCATTGATGGCATGATAAAATACACCCAGTCCACTCTGTAAAGTGGTGGCATTGATGTCATGATAAAATACACCCAGTCCACTCTGTAAAGTGGTGGCATTGATGTCATGATATAATACACCCAGTCCACTCTGTAAAGTGGTGCATTGATGTCATGATATAATACACCCAGTCCACTCTGTAAAGTGGTGGCATTGATGTCATGATAAAATACACCCAGTCCACTCTGTAAAGTGGTGGCATTGATGTCATGATATAATACACCCAGTCCACTCTGTAAAGTGGTGGCATTGATGTCATGATAAAATACACCCAGTCCACTCTGTAAAGTGGTGGCATTGATGTCATGATATAATACACCCAGTCCACTCTGTAAAGTGGTGGCATTGATGACATGATAAAATACACCCAGTCCACTCTGTAAAGTGGTGGCATTGATGGCATGATATAATACACCCAGTCCACTCTGTAAAGTGGTGGCATTGATGGCATGATAAAATACACCCAGTCCACTCTGTAAAGCTGTGGCATTGATGTCATGGTAAAATACACCCAGTCCACTCTGTAAAGTGGTGGCATTGATGGCATGATAAAATACACCCAGTCCACTCTGTAAAGTGGTGGCATTGATGGCATGATATAATACACCCAGTCCACTCTGTAAAGTGGTGGCATTGATGTCATGATAAAATACACCCAGTCCACTCTGTAAAGTGGTGGCATTGATGGCATGATAAAATACACCCAGTCCACTCTGTAAAGTGGTGGCATTGATGTCATGATAAAATACACCCAGTCCACTCTGTAAAGTGGTGGCATTGATGTCATGATATAATACACCCAGTCCACTCTGTAAAGTGGTGGCATTGATGTCATGATAAAATACACCCAGTCCACTCTGTAAAGTGGTGGCATTGATGGCATGATAAAATACACCCAGTCCACTCTGTAAAGTGGTGGCATTGATGTCATGATAAAATACACCCAGTCCACTCTGTAAAGTGGTGGCATTGATGTCATGATATAATACACCCAGTCCACTCTGTAAAGTGGTGGCATTGATGTCATGATATAATACACCCAGTCCACTCTGTAAAGTGGTGGCATTGATGTCATGATAAAATACACCCAGTCCACTCTGTAAAGTGGTGGCATTGATGTCATGATATAATACACCCAGTCCACTCTGTAAAGTGGTGGCATTAATGTCATGATAAAATACACCCAGTCCACTCTGTAAAGTGGTGGCATTGATGTCATGATATAATACACCCAGTCCACTCTGTAAAGTGGTGGCATTGATGACATGATAAAATACACCCAGTCCACTCTGTAAAGTGGTGGCATTGATGGCATGATATAATACACCCAGTCCACTCTGTAAAGTGGTGGCATTGATGGCATGATAAAATACACCCAGTCCACTCTGTAAAGCTGTGGCATTGATGTCATGGTAAAATACACCCAGTCCACTCTGTAAAGTGGTGGCATTGATGGCATGATAAAATACACCCAGTCCACTCTGTAAAGTGGTGGCATTGATGGCATGATATAATACACCCAGTCCACTCTGTAAAGTGGTGGCATTGATGTCATGATAAAATACACCCAGTCCACTCTGTAAAGTGGTGGCATTGATGGCATGATAAAATACACCCAGTCCACTCTGTAAAGTGGTGGCATTGATGTCATGATAAAATACACCCAGTCCACTCTGTAAAGTGGTGGCATTGATGGCATGATAAAATACACCCAGTCCACTCTGTAAAGTGGTGGCATTGATGGCATGATAAAATACACCCAGTCCACTCTGTAAAGTGGTGGCATTGATGTCATGATAAAACACACCCAGTCCACTCTGTAAAGTGGTGGCATTGATGTCATGATAAAACACACCCAGTCCACTCTGTAAAGTGGTGGCTTTGATGTCATGATAAAATACACCCAGTCCACTCTGTAAAGTGGTGGCATTGATGACATGATAAAATACACCCAGTCCACTCTGTAAAGCTGTGGCATTGATGGCATGATAAAATACACCCAGTCCACTCTGTAAAGTGGTGGCATTGATGTCATGATAAAATACACCCAGTCCACTCTGTAAAGTGGTGGCATTGATGTCATGATATAATACACCCAGTCCACTCTGTAAAGTGGTGGCATTGATGGCATGATATAATACACCCAGTCCACTCTGTAAAGTGGTGGCTTTGATGTCATGATAAAATACACCCAGTCCACTCTGTAAAGTGGTGGCATTGATGGCATGATAAAATACACCCAGTCCACTCTGTAAAGTGGTGGCTTTGATGTCATGATAAAATACACCCAGTCCACTCTGTAAAGTGGTGGCATTGATGTCATGATATAATACACCCAGTCCACTCTGTAAAGTGGTGGCATTGATGACATGATAAAATACACCCAGTCCACTCTGTAAAGTGGTGGCATTGATGGCATGATAAAACACACCCAGTCCACTCTGTAAAGTGGTGGCATTGATGGCATGATATAATACACCCAGTCCACTCTGTAAAGTGGTGGCATTGATGGCATGATAAAATACACCCAGTCCACTCTGTAAAGTGGTGGCATTGATGGCATGATAAAATACACCCAGTCCACTCTGTAAAGTGGTGGCATTGATGGCATGATATAATACACCCAGTCCACTCTGTAAAGTGGTGGCTTTGATGTCATGATAAAATACACCCAGTCCACTCTGTAAAGTGGTGGCATTGATGGCATGATAAAATACACCCAGTCCACTCTGTAAAGTGGTGGCTTTGATGTCATGATAAAATACACCCAGTCCACTCTGTAAAGTGGTGGCATTGATGGCATGATAAAATACACCCAGTCCACTCTGTAAAGCTGTGGCATTGATGGCATGATAAAATACACCCAGTCCACTCTGTAAAGTGGTGGCTTTGATGACATGATAAAATACACCCAGTCCACTCTGTAAAGTGGTGGCATTGATGGCATGATATAATACACCCAGTCCACTCTGTAAAGTGGTGGCTTTGATGTCATGATAAAATACACCCAGTCCACTCTGTAAAGTGGTGGCATTGATGGCATGATAAAATACACCCAGTCCACTCTGTAAAGTGGTGGCTTTGATGTCATGATAAAATACACCCAGTCCACTCTGTAAAGTGGTGGCATTGATGGCATGATAAAATACACCCAGTCCACTCTGTAAAGCTGTGGCATTGATGGCATGATAAAATACACCCAGTCCACTCTGTAAAGTGGTGGCTTTGATGACATGATAAAATACACCCAGTCCACTCTGTAAAGTGGTGGCATTGATGACATGATAAAATACACCCAGTCCACTCTGTAAAGTGGTGGCATTGATGGCATGATAAAATACACCCAGTCCACTCTGTAAAGTGGTGGCATTGATGACATGATAAAATACACCCAGTCCACTCTGTAAAGTGGTGGCTTTGATGTCATGATAAAATACACCCAGTCCACTCTGTAAAGTGGTGGCATTGATGTCATGATAAAATACACCCAGTCCACTCTGTAAAGTGGTGGCATTGATGGCATGATAAAATACACCCAGTCCACTCTGTAAAGTGGTGGCTTTGATGTCATGATAAAATACACCCAGTCCACTCTGTAAAGTGGTGGCATTGATGACATGATAAAATACACCCAGTCCACTCTGTAAAGCTGTGGCATTGATGGCATGATAAAATACACCCAGTCCACTCTGTAAAGTGGTGGCATTGATGACATGATAAAATACACCCAGTCCACTCTGTAAAGTGGTGGCATTGATGGCATGATAAAATACACCCAGTCCACTCTGTAAAGTGGTGGCATTGATGACATGATAAAATACACCCAGTCCACTCTGTAAAGTGGTGGCATTGATGACATGATAAAATACACCCAGTCCACTCTGTAAAGTGGTGGCATTGATGGCATGATAAAATACACCCAGTCCACTCTGTAAAGTGGTGGCATTGATGTCATGATAAAATACACCCAGTCCACTCTGTAAAGTGGTGGCATGGATGTCATGATAAAATACACCCAGTCCACTCTGTAAAGTGGTGGCTTTGATGTCATGATAAAATACACCCAGTCCACTCTGTAAAGTGGTGGCATGGATGTCATGATAAAATACACCCAGTCCACTCTGTAAAGTGGTGGCATGGATGTCATGATAAAATACACCCAGTCCACTCTGTAAAGTGGTGGCATGGATGTCATGATAAAATACACCCAGTCCACTCTGTAAAGTGGTGGCATGGATGTCATGATAAAATACACCCAGTCCACTCTGTAAAGTGGTGGCATGGATGTCATGATAAAATACACCCAGTCCACTCTGTAAAGTGGTGGCATGGATGTCATGATAAAATACACCCAGTCCACTCTGTAAAGTGGTGGCATGGATGTCATGATAAAATACACCCAGTCCACTCTGTAAAGTGGTGGCATGGATGTCATGATAAAATACACCCAGTCCACTCTGTAAAGTGGTGGCATGGATGTCATGATAAAATACACCCAGTCCACTCTGTAAAGTGGTGGCATGGATGTCATGATAAAATACACCCAGTCCACTCTGTAAAGTGGTGGCATGGATGTCATGATAAAATACACCCAGTCCACTCTGTAAAGTGGTGGCATTGATGTCATGATAAAATACACCCAGTCCACTCTGTAAAGTGGTGGCATGGATGTCATGATAAAATACACCCAGTCCACTCTGTAAAGTGGTGGCATTGATGGCATGATAAAACACACCCAGTCCACTCTGTAAAGTGGTGGCATTGATGTCATGATAAAACACACCCAGTCCACTCTGTAAAGTGGTGGCATTGATGTCATGATAAAATACACCCAGTCCACTCTGTAAAATGGTGGCATTGATGACATGATAAAATACACCCAGTCCACTCTGTAAAGTGGTAGTGCTGTTGTCATGATAAAATACACCCAGTCCACTCTGTAAAGTGGTGGCATTGATGACATGATAAAATACACCCAGTCCACTCTGTAAAGTGGTGGCATTGATGACATGATAAAATACACCCAGTCCACTCTGTAAAGTGGTGGCATTGATGACATGATAAAATGCACCCATTTTACTCTGTAAAGTGGTAGTGCTGATGTCATGATAAAATGCACCCAGTCCACTCTGTAAAGTAGTACTGCTGATGTCATGATAAAATACACCCAGTCCACTCTGTAAAGTAGTACTGGTGATGTCATGGTAAAATGCACCCAGTCCACTCTGTTAAGTGGTAGTGCTGATGTCATGATAAAATGCACCCAGTCCACTCTGTAAAGTGGTGGCATTGATGACATGATAAAATACACCCAGTCCACTCTGTAAAGTGGTAGTGCTGATGTCATGATAAAATGCACCCAGTCCACTCTGTAAAGTAGTACTGCTGATGTCATGGTAAAATGCACCCAGTCCACTCTGTAAAGTGGTAGTGCTGATGTCATGATAAAATGCACCCAGTCCACTCTGTAAAGTGGTGGCATTGATGACAAGATAAAATACACCCAGTCCACTCTGTAAAGTGGTGGCATTGATGACATGATAAAATACACCCAGTCCACTCTGTAAAGTGGTAGTGCTGTTGTCATGATAAAATACACCCAGTCCACTCTGTAAAGTGGTGGCATTGATGACATGATAAAATACACCCAGTCCACTCTGTAAAGTGGTGGCATTGATGACATGATAAAATGCACCCAGTCCACTCTGTAAAGTGGTAGTGCTGATGTCATGATAAAATGCACCCAGTCCACTCTGTAAAGTAGTACTGCTGATGTCATGATAAAATACACCCAGTCCACTCTGTAAAGTGGTAGTGCTGATGTCATGATAAAATGCACCCAGTCCACTCTGTAAAGTAGTACTGCTGATGTCATGGTAAAATGCACCCAGTCCACTCTGTAAAGTGGTAGTGCTGATGTCATGATAAAATGCACCCAGTCCGCTCTGTAAAGTGGTGGCATTGATGACATGATAAAATACACACCAGTCCACTCTGTAAAGTGGTAGTGCATATGTCATGATAAAATGCACCCAGTCCACTCTGTAAAGTAGTACGGCTGATATCATGGTAAAATGCACCCAGTCCACTCTGTAAAGTGGTAGTGCTGATGACATGATAAAATACACCCAGTCCACTCTGTAAAGTGGTAGTGCTGATGTCATGATAAAATGCACCCAGTCCACTCTGTAAAGTAGTACTGCTGATGTCATGGTAAAATGCACCCTGTCCACTCTGTAAAGTGGTAGTGCTGAAGTCATGATAAAATGCACCCAGTCCACTCTGTAAAGTGGTAGCATTGATGACATGATAAAATACACCCAGTCCACTCTGTAAAGTGGTGGCATTGATGACATGATAAAATACACCCAGTCCACTCTGTAAAGTGGTGGCATTGATGACATGATAAAATACACCCGGTCCACTCTGTAAAGTGGTAGTGCAGATGTCATGATAAAATGCACCCAGTCCACTCTGTAAAGTGGTAGCATTGATGACATGATAAAATGCACCCAGTCCACTCTGTAAAGTGGTGGCATTGATGTCATGGTAAAATGCACCCAGTCCACTCTGTAAAGTGGTAGTGCTGATGTCATGATAAAATGCACCCAGTCCACTCTGTAAAGTGGTAGTGCGGATGTCATGATAAAATACACCCAGTCCACTCTGTAAAGTGGTGGCATTGATGACATGATAAAATGCACCCAGTCCACTCTGTAAAGTGGTAGTGCTGATGTCATGATAAAATACACCCAGTCCACTCTGTAAAGTGGTGGCATTGATGACATGATAAAATGCACCCAGTCCACTCTGTAAAGTGGTACTGCTGATGTCATGATAAAATACACCCAGTCCACTCTGTAAAGTGGTGGCATTGATGGCATGATAAAACACACCCAGTCCACTCTGTAAAGTGGTGGCATTGATGGCATGATAAAACACACCCAGTCCACTCTGTAAAGTGGTGGCATTGATGGCATGATAAAATACACCCAGTCCACTCTGTAAAGTGGTGGCATTGATGTCATGATAAAATACACCCAGTCCACTCTGTAAAGTGGTGGCATTGATGTCATGATAAAATACACCCAGTCCACTCTGTAAAGTGGTGGCATTGATGTCATGATAAAACACACCCAGTCCACTCTGTAAAGTGGTGGCCTTCGTGGCATGATAAAATACACCCAGTCCACTCTGTAAAGTGGTGGCATTGATGTCATGATAAAACACACCCAGTCCACTCTGTAAAGTGGTGGCATTGATGTCATGATAAAATACACCCAGTCCACTCTGTAAAGTGGTGTGGCATTGATGACATGATAAAATACACCCAGTCCACTCTGTAAAGTGGTGGCATTGATGGCATGATAAAATACACCCAGTCCACTCTGTAAAGCTGTGGCATTGATGGCATGATAAAATACACCCAGTCCACTTTGTAAAGTGGTGGCATTGATGGCATGATAAAATACACCCAGTCCACTCTGTAAACTGGTGGCATTGATGACATGATAAAATACACCCAGTCCACTCTGTAAAGTGGTGGCATTGATGTCATGATAAAATACACCCAGTCCACTCTGTAAAGTGGTGGCATTGATGTCATGATAAAATACACCCAGTCCACTCTGTAAAGTGGTGGCATTGATGTCATGATAAAATACACCCAGTCCACTCTGTAAAGTGGTGGCATTGATGGCATGATAAAATACACCCAGTCCACTCTGTAAAGTGGTGGCATTGATGGCATGATAAAATGCACCCAGTCCACTCTGTAAAGTGGTAGTGCTGATGTCATGATAAAATACACCCAGTCCACTCTGTAAAGTGGTAGTGCTGTTGTCATGATAAAATACACCCAGTCCACTCTGTAAAGTGGTGGCATTGATGACATGATAAAATGCACCCAGTCCACTCTGTAAAGTGGTAGTGCTGATGTCATGATAAAATGCACCCTGTCCACTCTGTAAAGTAGTACTGCTGATGTCATGATAACATACACCCAGTCCACTCTGTAAAGTAGTACTGGTGATGTCATGGTAAAATGCACCCAGTCCACTCTGTTAAGTGGTAGTGCTGATGTCATGATAAAATGCACCCAGTCCACTCTGTAAAGTGGTGGCATTGATGACATGATAAAATACACCCAGTCCACTCTGTAAAGTGGTAGTGCTGATGTCATGATAAAATGCACCCAGTCCACTCTGTAAAGTAGTACTGCTGATGTCATGGTAAAATGCACCCAGTCCACTCTGTAAAGTGGTAGTGCTGATGTCATGATAAAATGCACCCAGTCCACTCTGTAAAGTGGTGGCATTGATGACAAGATAAAATACACCCAGTCCACTCTGTAAAGTGGTGGCATTGATGACATGATAAAATACACCCAGTCCACTCTGTAAAGTGGTAGTGCTGATGTCATGATAAAATGCACCCAGTCCACTCTGTAAAGTGGTAGCATTGATGACATGATAAAATACGCCCAGTCCACTCTGTAAAGTGGTGGCATTGATGTCATGATAAAATACACCCAGTCCACTCTGTAAAGTGGTGGCATTGATGTCATGATAAAGTACACCCAGTCCACTCTGTAAAGTGGTAGTGCTGATGTCATGATAAAATACACCCAGTCCACTGTGTAAAGTGGTAGTGCTGTTGTCATGATAAAATACACCCAGTCCACTCTGTAAAGTGGTGGCATTGATGACATGATAAAATACACCCAGTCCACTCTGTAAAGTGCTGGCATTGATGACATGATAAAATGCACCCAGTCCACTCTGTAAAGTGGTAGTGCTGATGTCATGATAAAATGCACCCAGTCCACTCTGTAAAGTAGTACTGCTGATGTCATGATAAAATACACCCAGTCCACTCTGTAAAGTGGTAGTGCTGATGTCATGATAAAATGCACCCAGTCCACTCTGTAAATTAGTACTGCTGATGTCATGGTAAAATGCACCCAGTCCACTCTGTAAAGTGGTAGTGCTGATGTCATGATAAAATGCACCCAGTCCACTCTGTAAAGTGGTGGCATTGATGACATGATAAAATACACACCAGTCCACTCTGTAAAGTGGTAGTGCATATGTCATGATAAAATGCACCCAGTCCACTCTGTAAAGTAGTACGGCTGATGTCATGGTAAAATGCACCCAGTCCACTCTGTAAAGTGGTAGTGCTGATGTCATGATAAAATGCACCCAGTCCACTCTGTAAAGTGGTGGCATTGATGACATGATAAAATACACCCAGTCCACTCTGTAAAGTGGTAGTGCTGATGTCATGATAAAATGCACCCAGTCCACTCTGTAAAGTAGTACTGCTGATGTCATGGTAAAATGCACCCAGTCCACTCTGTAAAGTGGTAGTGCTGAAGTCATGATAAAATGCACCCAGTCCACTCTGTAAAGTGGTAGCATTGATGACATGATAAAATACACCCAGTCCACTCTGTAAAGTGGTGGCATTGATGACATGATAAAATACACCCAGTCCACTCTGTAAAGTGGTGGCATTGATGGCATGATAAAATACACCCAGTCCACTCTGTAAAGTGGTGGCATTGATGGCATGATAAAATGCACCCAGTCCACTCTGTAAAGTGGTAGTGCTGATGTCATGATAAAATACACCCAGTCCACTCTGTAAAGTGGTAGTGCTGTTGTCATGATAAAATACACCCAGTCCACTCTGTAAAGTGGTAGTGCTGATGTCATGATAAAATGCACCCAGTCCACTCTGTAAAGTGGTGGCATTGATGACATGATAAAATGCACCCAGTCCACTCTGTAAAGTGGTAGTGCTGATGTCATGATAAAATACACCCAGTCCACTCTGTAAAGTAGTACTGCTGATGTCATGATAAAATACACCCAGTCCACTCTGTAAAGTAGTACTGGTGATGTCATGATAAAATGCACCCAGTCCACTCTGTTAAGTGGTGGCATTGATGACATGATAAAATACACCCAGTCCACTCTGTAAAGTGGTAGTGCTGATGTCATGATAAAATGCACCCAGTCCACTCTGTAAAGTAGTACTGCTGATGTCATGGTAAAATGCACCCAGTCCACTCTGTAAAGTGGTAGTGCTGATGTCATGATAAAATGCACCCAGTCCACTCTGTAAAGTGGTGGCATTGATGACAAGATAAAATACACCCAGTCCACTCTGTAAAGTGGTGGCATTGATGACATGATAAAATACACCCAGTCCACTCTGTAAAGTGGTAGTGCTGATGTCATGATAAAATGCACCCAGTCCACTCTGTAAAGTGGTAGCATTGATGACATGATAAAATACACCCAGTCCACTCTGTAAAGTGGTGGCATTGATGACATGATAAAATGCACCCAGTCCACTCTGTGAAGTGGTAGTGCTGATGTCATGATAAAATGCACCCAGTCCACTCTGTAAAGTAGTACTGCTGATGTCATGATAAAATACACCCAGTCCACTCTGTAAAGTGGTAGTGCTGATGTCATGATAAAATGCACCCAGTCCACTCTGTAAAGTAGTACTGCTGATGTCATGGTAAAATGCACCCAGTCCACTCTGTAAAGTGGTAATGCTGATGTCATGATAAAATGCACCCAGTCCACTCTGTAAAGTGGTGGCATTGATGACATGATAAAATACACACCAGTCCACTCTGTAAAGTGGTAGTGCATATGTCATGATAAAATGCACCCAGTCCACTCTGTAAAGTAGTACGGCTGATGTCATGGTAAAATGCACCCAGTCCACTCTGTAATGTGGTAGTGCTGATGTCATGATAAAATGCACCCAGTCCACTCTGTAAAGTGGTGGCATTGATGACATGATAAAATACACCCAGTCCACTCTGTAAAGTGGTAGTGCTGATGTCATGATAAAATGCACCCAGTCCACTCTGTAAAGTAGTACTGCTGATGTCATGGTAAAATGCACCCAGTCCACTCTGTAAAGTGGTAGTGCTGAAGTCATGATAAAATGCACCCAGTCCACTCTGTAAAGTGGTAGCATTGATGACATGATAAAATACACCCAGTCCACTCTGTAAAGTGGTGGGATTGATGACATGATAAAATACACCCAGTCCACTCTGTAAAGTGGTGGCTTTGATGACATGATAAAATACACCCGGTCCACTCTGTAAAGTGGTAGTGCTGATGTCATGATAAAATGCACCCAGTCCACTCTGTAAAGTGGTAGCATTGATGACATGATAAAATGCACCCAGTCCACTCTGTAAAGTGGTGGCATTGATGACATGGTAAAATGCACCCAGTCCACTCTGTAAAGTGGTAGTGCTGATGTCATGATAAAATGCACCCAGTCCACTCTGTAAAGTGGTAGTGCGGATGTCATGATAAAATACACCCAGTCCACTCTGTAAAGTGGTGGCATTGATGACATGATAAAATGCACCCAGTCCACTCTGTAAAGTGGTAGTGCTGATGTCATGATAAAATACACCCAGTCCACTCTGTAAAGTGGTGGCATTGATGACATGATAAAATGCACCCAGTCCACTCTGTAAAGTGGTACTGCTGATGTCATGATAAAATACACCCAGTCCACTCTGTAAAGTGTTGGCATTGATGACATGATAAAATGCACCCAGTCCACTCTGTAAAGTGGTAGTGCTGATGTCATGATAAAATACACCCAGTCCACTCTGTAAAGTGGTGGCATTGATGAAATGATAAAATACACCCAGTCCACTCTGTAAAGTGGTAGTGCTGACGTCATGATAAAATGCACCCAGTCCACTCTGTAAAGTGGTGGCATTGATGACATGATAAAATGCACCCAGTCCACTCTGTAAAGTGGTAGTGCTGATGTCATGATAAAATGCACCCAGTCCACTCTGTAAAGTGGTAGTGCTGAGTCATGATAAAATACACCCAGTCCACTCTGTAAAGTGGTGGCATTGATGAAATGATAAAATACACCCAGTCCACTCTGTAAAGTGGTAGTGCTGATGTCATGATAAAATGCACCCAGTCCACTCTGTAAAGTAGTAGTGCTGATGTCATGGTAAAATACACCCAGTCCACTCTGTAAAGTGGTAGTGCTGATGTCATGATAAAATGCACCCAGTCCACTCTGTAAAGTGGTGGCATTGATGACATGATAAAATACACCCAGTCCACTCTGTAAAGTGGTGGCATTGATGACATGATAAAATACACCCAGTCCACTCTGTAAAGTGGTAGTGCTGATGTCATGATAAAATGCACCCAGTCCACTCTGTAAAGTGGTGGCATTGATGACATGATAAAATGCACCCAGTCCATTCTGTAAAGTGGTAGTGCTGATGTCATGATAAAATGCACCCAGTCCACACTGTAAAGTGGTGGCATTGATGACATGATAAAATGCACCCAGTCCACTCTGTAAAGTGGTGGCATTGATGACATGATAAAATACACCCAGTCCACTCTGAAAGTGGTATTGATGATGTCATGATAAAATGCACCCAGTCCACTCTGTAAAGTAGTAGTGCTGATGTCATGGTAAAATACACCCAGTCTACTCTGTAAAGTGGTTGTGCTGATGTCATGATAAAATGCACCCAGTCAGTCCACTCTGTAAAGTGGTGGCATTGATGACATGATAAAATACACCCAGTCCACCCTGTAAAGTGGTAGCATTGATGACATGATAAAATACACCCAGTCCACTCTGTAAAGTGGTAGTGCTGATGTCATGATAAAATGCACCCAGTCCACTCTGTAAAGTGGTGGCATTGATGACATGATAAAATGCACCAAGTCCACTCTGTAAAGTGGTAGTGCTGATGTCATGATAAAATGCACCCAGTCCACACTGTAAAGTGGTGGCATTGATGACATGATAAAATGCATCCAGTCCACTCTGTAAAGTGGTGGCATTGATGACATGATAAAATGCACCCAGTCCACTCTGTAAAGTGGTGGCATTGATGACATGATAAAATGCACCCAGTCCACTCTGTAAAGTGGTGGCATTGATGTCATGATAAAATGCACCCAGTCCACTCTGTAAAGTGGTACTGCTGATGTCATGATAAAATACACCCAGTCCACTCTGTAAAGTGTTGGCATTGATGACATGATAAAATGCACTCAGTCCACTCTGTAAAGTGGTAGTGCTGATGTCATGGTAAAATACACCCAGTCCACTCTGTAAAGTGGTGGCAATTGATGACATGATAAAATACACCCAGTCCACTCTGTAAAGTGGTGGCATTGATGTCATGATACAATACACCCAGTCCACTCTGTAAAGTGGTAGTGCTGATGTCATGATAAAATGCACCCAGTCCACTCTGTAAAGTGGTGGCATTGATGACATGATAAAATACACCCAGTCCACTCTATAAAGTAGTGGCATTGATGACATGATAAAATGCACCCAGTCCACTCTGTAAAGTGGTGGCATTGATGACATGATAAAATACACCCAGTCCACTCTGTAAAGTGATACTGCTGATGTCATGATAAAATGCACCCAGTCCACTCTGTAAAGTGGTAGTGCTGATGTCATGATAAAATGCACCCAGTCCACTCTGTAAAGTGGTAGTGCTGATGACATGATAAAATGTACCCAGTCCACTCTGTAAAATGGAAGTGCTGATGACATGATAAAATACACCCAGTCCACTCTGTAAAGTGGTGGCATTGATGTCATGATAAAATACACCCAGTCCACTCTGTAAAGTTGTGGCATTGATGACATGATAAAATGCACCCAGTCCACTCTGTAAAGTGGTAGTGCTGATGTCATGATAAAATACACCCAGTCCACTCTGTAAAGTGGTAGTGCTGATGTCATGATAAAATACACCCAGTCCACTCTGTAAAGTGGTACTGCTGATGTCATTATAAAATGCACCCAGTCCACTCTGTAAAGTGGTAGTGCTGATGTCATGATAAAATGTACCCAGTCCACTCTGTAAAGTGGTAGTGCTGATGTCGTGATAAAATGCACCCAGTCCACTCTGTAAAGTGGTAGTGCTGATGTCATGATAAAATACACCCAGTCCACTCTGTAAAGTGGTGGCATTGATGACATGATAAAATACACCCAGTCCACTCTGTAAAGTGGTGGCATTGATGACATGATAAAATACACCCAGTCCACTCTGTAAAGTGGTAGTGCTGATGTCATGATAAAATACACCCAGTCCACTCTGTAAAGTGGTGGCATTGATGACATGATAAAATACACCCAGTCCACTCTGTAAAGTTGTGGCATTGATGACATGATAAAATGCACCCAGTCCACTCTGTAAAGTGGTACTGCTGATGTCATGATAAAATGTACCCAGTCCACTCTGTAAAGTGGTAGTGCTGATGTCATGATAAAATACACCCAGTCCACTCTGTAAAGTGGTGGCATTGATGACATGATAAAATACACCCAGTCCACTCTGTAAAGTGGTAGTGCTGATGTCATGATAAAATACACCCAGTCCACTCTGTAAAGTGGTGGCATTGATGACATGATAAAATACACCCAGTCCACTCTGTAAAGTTGTGGCATTGATGACATGATAAAATGCACCCAGTCCACTCTGTAAAGTGGTACTGCTGATGTCATGATAAAATGTACCCAGTCCACTCTGTAAAGTGGTAGTGCTGATGTCATGATAAATTACACCCAGTCCACTCTGTAAAGTGGTAGTGCTGATGTCATGATAAAATGCACCCAGTCCACTCTGTAAAGTGGTAGTGCTGATGTCATGATAAAATACACCCAGTCCACTCTGTAAAGTAGTATTGCTGATCTCATGATAAAATGCACCCAGTCCACTCTGTAAAGTGGTAGTGCTGATGTCATGATAAAATGCACCCAGTCCACTCTGTAAAGTGGTAGTGCTGATGTCATTATAAAATGCAGTCTGTACAGGCTGATCTGTGGTTGGCATTAGGAAGGGCATCCAGCTGGAGAAACTGAACTGGAACATGTGAGAAGGATGTCACAACTTATCTAACCGACGCTAGTGTGGAAAATAAACATAAAATGGTGATGATTATACCCCCCCCCCCCTCTACACACACACACACTTGTTTATTTATAGCTAATTTCGAAATTACCTGCCCTTGAAGAGCTCTCATATATTTTTTCTAAAAAAACTCCATTCAACCGTGGTAGTAGTCTTAATTCTTTATATAGCAGGCTGAATGTGTTGGGGTGTATAACCTCACAAAACTTAAGTAGCCGCATATGTCACTGTTGGAACTAATTATATATATATATATATATATATATATATATATATATATATATATATATATATATGAATATCGTCCCTTATAATTTGAACACATATATGTATATATCTGTGTTTATCTCTCTTTTATATTCAATTATATATATATATAAATAAATGCATATGTAGATTCACACATACAATCATACATACACACACGTACATACACATACATACACACACATAGATATACACTCACACATACATACACACACATATAGACACATACATATACATACACATACATATATACACACATCAATGTCAATACCGCTAATAGAATCTAATAGATTATTATTATGAACACTAATGTCTTAAACAGTTAAAATCTTGTTATTTACATTAAAAAATGTCTTTTACTTAATATCTTTTACTTTGATACTTTTTGTTTTTTATTTTATTCTTTGAGACCCCCTCCAAAAAAACACGAAAAAACAACAACAAATATACAAAAATAAAGGTAGAAATGAATTGAAGAATGTTATCGAAATGTATTGATTGTAAAATATGGAATGGTGTGGACAACTGGTATTAAAGTTTGAAATAAATCAATGAGAATTGTTATAGACTAGAGTAGGGGGGAGGTTAGATATCTGTCAAGGAATGGTAACAGGAATGGAATATAAATTCTGTGGGGTCAAGGAACGACAGTTAGTAATGATACAGGAATGGCTGGTGTTGAGAAGAATGGTAATGATAATAATTATCAGCTATACAGAGCGTGTATAAACACATACAAATATATATATATATACTCACACACATAAATATATATATACACACATATACATATATATATATATACATATATATATATACATACACAAACAAACAGATATATCATCACCGTGTTTACATCCATTTTTCCATATATATATATAAATATAGAGGTATGGAAAGAATGTCAGGATGGGGGAGGTAGAGAACACTACTATGAAGCTAGGAGAGAAGCTAGGTGACAAGTATAATTTGCAAGAAGGTAGCAGAAAATAAAAGCTTTAAGCATGTTCTGCAACACAAGCCCCAAAGGCGTGAAGTGCTCAGGATTGTGAGGGAAAATTGTGATGTCATTGGGGAGAAGCGCGTCCATAATGCTGATGGTGTACTTGCCCTCACTGATGCCGTCAAAAAGGTAGCATGGAAATGACACTATGAAAGACTGCTAAATGAGGAGAATGAATGGGGTGAAGATAGTTTGCTCCAAGTTGACCCAACAGTTAGCAGTAGTATAGTAAGTAAAGCAATCAAGGATATGAAGATAGGCAAAGCAGCTGGACCTTTGGTAACAGTGTCCAAAATGCTGAAAGTATCTGGGATGGTAGGTCACACCATAGTCACCCATAATGTAAACCAATTGATTATTTTTCTCTAAAAAGTTGTTTTCCGTTTCTGCCTGTCTCATCAACTTTTCTATTTCTTCTGTAATTTCTTATTCTATCTTCTGATGAAGGACTAGCGTCTGAAACGTTAAGACTCTTTTCCTACTATATCAAGCGTAAAACTAATATATTTCTTCATTGTACTGTGTCGTTTGCTTTGTTATTTCTGTTTGTCTTTTGCATACACACACAGACATATATACATATATATGCACACACAGACATATATATACACACACACAGACATATATATACACACACAGACATATATATATATATATATATATATATATATATACACACACAGACATATATATACACACACACAGACATATATATATACACACACAGACATATATATATATATATATATACACACACTAAGACATATATATATACACACAGACATATATATATATATATATATACACAATATTATTATTCTCTGCACTGGGTAATTGCTGGCCTTGTGCCTAAAGTAGAAACAATTATTATTCTCCTACGATAATGTGTTAGATATTTTTGTTTACAAAAGCTAGTTGAGGGCATTTGTTTTGAGGCTGTGAGAATCTTTGTTCTCCCACCCCCAAAATACCTCCAAAAGCTCGGCCAGCCTGACTTCTTCTTTTGAGAAAGGTCATGTGACGACACAGGCTGACTTACTACTATAGTTGAAATGCCTCTGTCAAAAGACCAAGCCTTGGATACAAGGGAACAAAACTTGCAGAAGGTGGGAACTCCATTTGCATCATGGCAATACACACATAAACTGCATATGCATTATGCAATTGTGGTGTGGCTTGCAGGTGGGTCCCAGAAACCTATCGAAGATTTTTATCGATTTCTATCGATTTTAATCAATTTGAGATGGTCCAGTTTAGTCTTCAACCTATTTGTATTTATTGTTGTTGTGGTATAAGTATGGCCTCTGCCTTTGGTCATTTTTCTTGGTGTCACACTTTATTAACTTTTGTGTTTACTCTGGACGATAATGTTTAACTTCTCGCGCCATTGAATGTTTTGTGATTGCCTCAAATAACTTGATTAGTACCTGCTATATTGCTGCTACAATGTTGATTCATAACCACTGTAAAATGGTTGTGATGGTGTCACGTCAAAAAGCACGCAGTCCACACTGTAAAGTGGTCATGTAGGTGTCACAACAAAAGGCACCCAGTACTCACTGTAAATGAGGTTGGCATTGGGAAGGGCATCCAGCTGTAGAAACCAAGTCAAAATCCGTTCTGTATGAGCAAGACATGGTCCCTTGACCTAGCATTGCCCACAACAGGACAACTAATCAAACCGATGCTAGCATGGAAGAATGGACATAAAATGGTGATGGTGACAATGATGATGATGATGATATACCTATATATAAATTTGAAAAAGAAGTCCTGTGTGACTAAAAACTTACAAATGAGTAAAAAATCTGGGCAAAGACAGGAAAATGAAGGAATACCGTGGGATCTGATCAGTTGCTAGTGATATGTTGTTTTAGTAAAATTGAAATGAAACTAATAATAACGAGGCCCCACCTATTAACCAAGAAGAAGCAAGAGAGAAGGTAAAAGAGAATATACAAATGTTAAACAACATATTTCTAGCAGTTGACCGATGACCTGGGACTGGCTGTATTCCTTCAATTTCCTGTTTTCACCCATAGCTTTCATCTATCTCTCTCTCTCATAATCATCATCATCATCATTTCATTTTACGTCCGCTTTTTCCCTGCTTGCAGTGTGTGTCTGATGGTAGCTAAGGTGCTTCCATAGGCGGTATGCCGGTTGAGCACTCTATGCTCTTACAGAGCAGAGTATGATATAATATAAAAAGAAAAATGAGTGATGCATCTGAACTCAATTTTTGCCGGCAGACAGCTTGAGACACGATCATTGTGTGGATCAGAATCAGACAGATCCACACAATGATCCACACAATGATCGTGTATCAAGCTGTCCGTTGGCCAAACAATTGTAACACACAATAAATTGAGTTCAGATGCTTCGGGGATTTTTCATTTTATATTATATATATATATATATATATATCCCTTGCTAGCAGGGAAAGTAGATGTTAAACGATGATGATGATATATGTATATATATATACATTGGCTGAGAGCTTTTGACGGGAACAAAAAGATTGGTTTTCTATTCTCCCACCACCATGTAAAGTTTGTAAATCGGTGGTTGGTCGAGGGACAGAATTGTATCGGGTTCCAGTTGCTAATCACTTTACCGTGTCGATTGTCACAAACAGTCATGACCGGCATGGGCTGGGGTTTGGATTCTGTCGATCGATTGGTTATTGATTGGGCGATACCCACTGATGAAGCCACATAAGCTGATTGTGCATTGTTGCATAATATATGCAGACGGATGGTGCAGTGCACCTTACTGCTGCATTAGGTGTGGCCTAAACTCGAGTCCGGGAACTATTATAGGCACCCGTTTAAGGTGTGTTGTATTGAAGCGAATAACTATGTGTATACTCTGGGAATGTATCTTACATTACCTATTGAGTACGCTGAGATACAACCGGTCTTGGCATTGATATATATGCTGGGTCCGTCAACTCCTTATTAGATATATATATATATATATATATGAAGCATGGTCTAGAATCAAAAGGCCTTAAAGTTAACTTGTCTAAGCCTAAAGTTCTAGTATGTAGGAAGGAAAATAGGGCAGAGGTCCCCTCCGGGAAGGGCAGAGGTCCCCTCCGGGAAATGGCCATGCTCACTGTGTAAGAAAGGAGTAGGTAGAAATTCCATTTTATGTCCCAAATGCAAAGTATGGGTGCATAAAAGATGTAGTGGGATCACAGGTAGGCTATCTAAGAACGTAGATTTTATATGTAGCCAGTGTTCAGGTGCAATAAGTAGCAAGTGTCCACAGGATACTAGCTCCTTCTATTGCCCAGATGGTTCTATAGAAATAGTGGACACCTTCCGTTACCTGGGTGACAAAATCAGCAGTGGGGGAGGGTGCTCTGAAAGTACAGTAGCTAGAGTCAGAACGGGATGGAAAAAGTTCAGAGAGCTTATACCACTATTGGCCGTTAAAGGGTTCTCTCTAAAAATGAAAGGCAGGCTGTATGATGCCTGCATACGAACATCAATGTTACATGGCAGTGAGACCTGGGCATTGTGTGCAGAGGATATACGCAGACTGGAGAGAAACGAAGCTTGCATGCTCCGTTGGATGTGTAATAGTAATATACGTGAACGGCAAAGCATAAACGAACTAAGGGAGAAATTAGGAATAAGAGGGATCAGATGTTGTTTACTCGAGAGAAGACTACGTTGGTATGGTCACGTGATGTGCATGAAAGACGACAGCTGTATAAAAAAGTGCACGGCAATAAAAATAGACGGTAGCCACAGAGTAGGCAGACCCACAAAAACTTGGGACGACTTGATAAATTCCGACCTTACACACTTACACCTCTCCAAGACAATGTCACTGGACCGAGGTCTTTGGTACTACGCAGTAATACAGAAGACCCGCCTTGCCTAAGTACAAAGCGAAACCTACAGTCAGTAGGCACCTCTTAATCAAATATACACCCCGATCTCACTACCCCTACCCCACCCTGATCTACACCACCCCTTTTGATGTAAAGCTATGTTGGTACCACAACATCCAGTCCTAAATAAATGAGGTCGTGTAGGTGTCACAACAAAAAGACACACAGACCACGCTGTAAGGTGGTCGTGTAGGTAACACGGTAAAAACCTCCCAGTCCACACTGTAAACGTGGTTGGTGTTAGGAAGGGCATCGAGCCGTAGAAAACCCGCCAGACAGTCCTGAGCAAGACGACCAATCTTGCCTCAAGTGGGACAAATCCCGTCCAGACCCATGCTAGCGTGGAAAATGGACGTTAAATGATAATGATGATGATGATGATATATATCTGTAAATATGTCTAACTAATGCAAGTATGGAAAATATATGTTATACAGTGCTGCTGATGATGATGATGGTCATGATTCCTATGGAAGCGTGGAAAAATGGACGTTAAACAGTGATGATGATGATAATGATATATATATGTATGTATGTATATATATTTGTGTGTGTGTGTGTATGTATATACATATATATGTATGTATATGTGTGTGTGTGTGTGTGTGTGTGTGTGTGTGTGTGTGTGTCTGTCTGTATGTATATACATATATATATATATATATGCATTATATATATGTGTATATATAATATGCATATGTCATCATCATCTAATGTCTGTTTTCACAGAGACAGGCACACATAGTCACACATAAACACATAGTCACACATAAACACATAGTCACATATAAACACATAGCCACACATAGTCACATACAGACACATACAGACACACTTTACTCTCAATTCCTCAGTGATTAATATTCTATGATAAAAAAGCAAAAACATTCTCTCCAGGTCTTTGAACTTCTGACAATGCAAGTAAAATAGTAAAAACACACAAAAGAAAGAACAAAAATGGTATTTCTTGTAAAGAATGATTCTTTCCTCTCTGTAAACATGTAATATGAATTAATATCACTTATTCTCATGGGAGACAAAACACTGGCTGCTTCATTTGCACACTAAACTATGTGGTGTAGAGAGAAAAGATAAGTAGAGGCAAGGTTTGTAGTTAGAAAGTTTAGTTTAATATCATAGAGTTGTGTTTTCAATCCTACTGTATCACAAATTAGTAAGAAGTGTCTTCTGTCATCAGGGCCGCCTTAGGCTTTGCAGAAGATCATGACATCTAAATATATATTGAATTAGTAACAAGATGTTTACACACACGTGCACACACACGCATGCACACACACACACAAACACACACACATATATATATATATATGATTATATGGTGATCTTAATTTCATAATAAATACCCAAAGTCAGTAAACCACTCAATCTGAGTGCTTTCGCTCTCTCTCTCTCTCCCTCTCTCTCTCCTCTCTTTCTCCCCCTCTCTCTCTATATATAAAGGACTTGGTTGGACCAATGAAATAATGTTTCTGTTAGTCTTTGTGTTGTTGATGCTGTTTGCCAGTTGCAAATTCTGGCTGAAGTGTCACTGCATTTTACACACACATGTACACACACACATACACGTCCTCTCTCACACACACACGTCCCCTCACACACATGCACACCTACACATACACACACACATCCCTCCCTCCACACATATGCACAAACACACACACACACATAAATAGACACATACACACCATACACACATATATATTTATATTGTTGAATGTCCGTAAGTTCTAATCAGTGTTCCAGTTGTTTGACCAACAGAACAGCCTGCTCATGAAAGTACAAGTGGCTGTTAATTCCACAGACACGTATATCCTTCATGTAATTCTCAGGGAGATTCAGTGTGACACACTGTTGGACAAGGCTGGCCCATTAAATTACAGGTATAAGTCATTTTATCCAGATTAAAGCAATGTGAAAGTATTTTGTCCAAGGATACAGTGTTCCACCACTGTATTTGGAACAGACTCAACTCAGCATGGTACCAATCACCTCAATTTCTTATGTCACCAAACACTATGGCAATGATATCATCTGTGCATGCAGACATGGCTGTCTTGATCCCAGTTTAAGGCTGTCTTGATGCAGACATGCTTGTCTTGATGTAGATATGGCTGTCTTGATCCCAGTTTAAGGCTGTCTTGATCCAGACATGGCTATCTTGATCCAGACATGGTTGTCTTGATGCAGATATGGCTGTCTTGATGCTGACATGACTGTTTTGATGCAGCCATGGCTGTCTTGATCCCAGTTTAAGGCTGTCTTGATGCAGACATGCTTGTCTTGATGTAGATATGGCTGTCTTGATCCCAGTTTAAGGCTGTCTTGATCCAGACATGGCTATCTTGATCCAGACATGGTTGTCTTGATGCAGATATGGCTGTCTTGATGCTGACATGACTGTTTTGATGCAGCCATGGCTGTCTTGATCCCAGTTTAAGGCTGTCTTGATCCTAGTTTAAGGCTGTCTTGATCCTAGTTTAAGGCTGTCTTGATGGAGACATGGTTGTCTTGATCCCAGTTTAAGGCTGTCTTAATGCAGACATGGCTGTCTTGATGCAGACATGGCTGTCTTGATCCCAATTTAAGGCTGTCCTGATCCAGACATGGTTGTCTTAATGCAGATATGGCTGTCTTGATCCAGACATGGCTGTCTTGATCCAGACATGGCTGTCTTGATGCAGACATGGCTGTCTTGATCCAGACATGGCTGTCTTGATCCAGACATGGCTGTCTTGATGCAGACATGGCTGTCTTGATCCAGACATGGCTGTCTTGATCCCAATTTAAGGCTGTCTTGATCCAGACATGGTTGTCTTAATGCAGATATGGCTGTCTTGATCCAGACATGGCTATCTTGATCCAGACATGGTTGTCTTGATGCAGATATGGCTGTCTTGATCCAGACATGGCTGTCCTGATCCCAGTTTAAGTGGCATCCCATCAATATTATTTCTAACCTCAACAACATTAACTCAAGTACCAAAACCTACTGGAGAGGAGAGAGAGAACTTCCTTAATAGACAAAACACACAATCAGTGTCGGATTGAGGACAAATGAGGCTGTGTGTTAGTTAAGTTATGAAGCCCCTTACTTGGGCCCAGAAGGATGTAACATTTTTGGGGGCAGGAAGATGGGCCCCCTGGCCAACGGAGCCCTATGCTTAAGCACAGCTAAGCACAATAGTAAATCCGGCCCTGCACACAATGTGAAATTGTTACAACAGGTGGGTGTTTAGTTTCCCAATGAATAAATGCTTCTGTACAATGTAGGACTTCAGACCAACTATTCCATAGTTTTGATGTTATGACCAGTTTAATTACACTTCCTATAAGACTTTTAACCATAGTCTAGGACATTGTTTCTCAACTGGTGTTCCCCATAGGAGTCAGCAAAAGGTTGTTAGAAA
>OZ024740.1:4677335-4684835 GCA_964016885.1 Eledone cirrhosa
AGTGTGTGTGTGTGAGTGTGTGTGTGTGTGCCTGCAAGCTTGTGTGTGTCTGTGTGAGTTATTTTTATTTTATGCAACAAAAACTTTTCCTCCGTTTCTAATATTTGTCTTCCATATCAAACACGAGAGATATGTGACACACAGACACACACACACAGACAGACACACACAGAGCCAGGCAGACACACACACACATAGACACACACATACACACATACACACAGAGACACTCCTGACACACATACACACACACACACAGACAGACACGCACACAGACAGACACGCACACAGTCACACACACACACACACACACACACACAGGCACACTAAGACACACACAGACACAGACACACAGATACAGATACACACACACAGAGACACACACACACACACACACAGGGCAATACAAGCCATGTTCAAAGGTGAAGTCAGCAAGGTTTAAATTAATAATGACTGTAGTGAGAAGTTTAGTGCATAGTTGATGTCTAGCAGGACTATGTCGGAGCCGTCCGCTGTTTATTATTGTCATTTAGGCTATAACAGAAGAGTTTAAAACAAGATGCCCTTGGGAACTCTGGTATGCTGATGATTTAACTCTCATAGTCAAATCTATGGCAGAGCTAGAGAAAACAAATCCAAAATCTGGAAGCATCAAAGACTAAGGTAAGTCAAAGGGAAAACAGGGCCTTGCTCAGTGTGTAAGTTGAAATTCCATCCTCAGTTCCAAATGCACACCATGGGTACAAAAGAGATGTAATGGAATCTTTCGAAGTTTATCTAAGAATGTAGGTTTCTACATGTGGTCATTGTACAGGAGCAGTTAGCAGCAAACGGCCACAGGAAATATGCACTCTCAAATTTTTGGAGGGTTCCGTCGAATCAGTAGACAGCTTCTGCTATTTGGGTGACCAAATCAACAGTAGAGGTGGGTGTTCTGAAAGTACAGCAGCCAGAGTGAGAACAGAATGGAAAAAGTTCAGCTACTACTGCTGCTAGCTACTAAAAGTTATTCCCTCAAAACGAAGGGCAGATTGTCTAATACATGTATACAAACAGCAATGCTGCGTGGTAGCGAGGCCTGGGTGTAGAGAATCTGCTCACAGTACCCAGTAATGAGAGTAAGGAGATAAAGGTGATTTAATCAACTTTGCCCTTTACCCAAATTTGCTGGTACATCAGTAGAGGGTCGGACGCTTTGCAACATAGAGTTACAGTCGAGGTTAAAATTGCTTTTCGTCCTTATGGGGTCGACAAAATAAAGTACCTGTAATGCACTGAAGTAATTGCTGGTCTTAATGAGACTGTCAGACATAAAATGAAGGAGGCTTCTGTTTTCCTTATCTTTGTGTATACCAGAAGCAGGCCACAGACAGAAAGATTTCCAATTATACAGATATATATATATCGACAGTTGATCAACAATCTCACTTACTTGGGTGGGAGCTCATCAAATTGAACTGAGGAAACAATGTTTCCATAGGTTTTTCCTATTGCTAATATTATCTACCAGTCGCAACTCCTGGTAGAAGGAGCAACGTGAAATAAAGTATATATATATATATATATATATATATATATATATATATATATATATGAAAACGGGGAGAAAGAGGCGATTATGAGGAAGAAAACATTTTTTTTGTCTCTCTCTCTCTCTTTTTCTGGGTTAGAAAATGATTAACACGAAATGTTTTACTTTGTGTGAAGTGTTAAGGTATTAGTTGATTTATTTATTAATTAACAATGGCATTTATTTATCTATTTATATATTTAATTATTGTCTATTACTGGTTTCTGCATTTATATGCATTATCAAATGATAGTGAAATGTATTAGTGTGGTGTCGCACATGTTAAACAGAAGGTGCAGAAAGAATAATATTATTTACAAACAAGGTTTAAGAAGTGAAAAGAAAAAAGAAAAAAAAACATGCATAATGTGGAATGTAAAAAGTCAATGTGGAAGAAAAGTTAATGTTATTTACAAGCACAGTCATTGAAGTTAAGCAGTTCAAAGTGTGTTAATATCGCAAGAGTGCTTAGTTGAACCATGGTTCCATGAAGGAGGCAAATGGTGGACTGTGGTTTAATATGATTTCCCTTTTTAGAGAGTTAATATGCAGGGGGATGCAATTCTTGATGGGTGATATTTAATTTATTTAAGAAAAAAAATTAGGTAGGGTGTGGGGGAGGTAACTCTTGTAAATGTTTGATGGTTTGTTGCAGTTTTAGATAGGTCCGAATTTTAGGGCATCGAGTACTGATGGAAATTTATTAATGAAATGTGTTTCCTTATTGGTGCGTTGGATGAAAGTAGCGTTGTCTATGAATTTGTAAATGGGGAAAATTTAAAAGAGAGAGAGAGAGAGACAAAAAAAAGGAAAAAAATATATTTTTCTTCCTCATAATCGTCTCTTTCTCCCTGTTTTCATATATATATATATATAATATATAAGATCAAAAGATGGTTAAAGGAGTTCCATGTATTTTATTATGCGCATTTCAAAAACAAACATCATCATGCAATAATATTTGTGTTTTCATCAGATAAAACAGGAGGACATGATATGAAGGCTAAAAAACACTTGTGGATAGTGCAGTTTTAAATCAACATATGAAAAGTAATTTTAGATTGATGTGTGATATTGGGAAAAATATTTTATTTAGAGAGGGGGGGGTGGAAAGGATGAAAAAAGGGGAGGAGTTGAGAGTGAAGGTGGAGAGGGAGAGATGGGTGATAGAGAGAAAGAGATAGTTTTTATAACTGAGAAAAGATATATTGTTTTACATAGTGAGGTTGAAAACCGTTGGAAGATAATGTATAAATTAAAAGAATTTGAAAATTAACGAAGGGAAAAAATATGTGCGAGGAAGGAGAGGGAGTTAATATGTATTGAGATTAAAAAGTTTGATGATAGAGAGAAAAAATAATAATTGCGGATGAATATTCTAACGTCAAAAAAAAGGGTGTATGTTTACAAGTATTATGGCAATTTCAAAATTAACGAAGAGAAAAAATGATTAAGGTTTGTGTATTGAAGGATTTGAGAAAAATAATGTGAAGTTAAGGTTTGTATATTGAAGGAATTGATAATATGTGCGAAGAAAGAGTTAATATGTATTAAAAAATTATTAAGGTTTGTGTATTGAAGGATTTGAGAAAAATAAAGTGAAGTTAAGGTTTGTATATTGAAGGAATTGATAATATGTGCGAAGAAAGAGTTAATATGTATTAAAAAATTATTAAGGTTTGTGTATTGAAGGATTTGAGAAAAATAATGTGAAGTTAAGGTTTGTATATTGAAGGAATTGATAATATGTGCGAAGAAAGAGTTAATATGTATTAAAAAATTATTAAGGTTTGTGTATTGAAGGATTTGAGAAAAATAATGTGAAGTTAAGGTTTGTATATTGAAGGAATTGATAATATGTGCGAAGAAAGAGTTAATATGTATTAAAAAATTATTAAGGTTTGTGTATTGAAGGATTTGAGAAAAATAAAGTGAAGTTAAGGTTTGTATATTGAAGGAATTGATAATATGTGCGAAGAAAGAGTTAATATGTATTAAGAATGAGTTAGATGATGGGGAGAAAAAAATAATAAATTAAGGATGAATAATCTAGCGTCAAAAAAACAAATGTATATGTTATAAAGGATTTTACAAGGTGAAGATAGAATGAGGGTAATGAGTAAACAAGTATTATAGAGTGTATAATACCCTTTGAAGTAAGGTAGGAAGATGGGTATATTTTAAAAGAGGTGTATGTATATGTGCCTTTGAGAAAAGATTCTAAATTGATAAAGAATTGAATATTAGCTGTATACTTTGTGAAAAGTCCTATGGAATTTATGCAAGCAGATAGAAAACAAATCTGTACGTCTATTTATTATAGAATCTAGATTAGAGATAATGGTAAATTTTTCATTTAGGCAGAGATTACAGATTTTAGATAGAGAGCTGTTCAAGTATGGGGACGCAGAAGAAACCTTCTTCCAAAAGATGGTATATTTAATGTTTTTGTCTTTCAAGGACCATATGAGTTCTGAGAGAGCCGTGTTGGTTCTTTTAAGTTTGTATTTAAAAGATGAATGATGATTATAGAGACGAGCTTTAAAAGAGGTGGAAGTGGAGCCAAAATAGGTGAAGGAATTGGTGCTAGTTATAACTTTACATTCATAAATTAAGTTTTTATCAAGACAATGGTTGTTGAGAGGACATTTATTTTTAATGCGGCAGTTGCAATTAGAGAGATTATTAATGAGTGACCTAGTGTTATCTATAGAAGGAATTGGATTGGAGAAGTTGTTTGCGATAGGAATAATAGGAATAATAGTTTCTTCATTTAGAGTTAGATTATGAACATTTAGCGAAGTTGTGTTTGACGTTGTATTTGGGTTTACAGAAATTAGCCTAGGGTTTACAATGACGTCGGGAGTACTATTACTGTTATTATGAAATTCAATGTTGGAAGGAAGAGATTTAGTATTTAGTATTTTATTGTTGTGTTTAGAGATAATGTTGGAAATATTGGAGGATGTAGAATAAGAAAATTTTATGGTGTGTTTGTTAAATATTTTACTATAGATATGTGAGGGAGGGAAGCATTTATTTAAGGCACTAAAGAATAATTTAGGAATATTGTTATTAATAGAGATGGAGAAAGGAGCATTATACCAGATTATGTTTTTGTATCTAGGTCTTTTATTAAAGTTATTGGAATGATCATGATTAATTATTCTACTGTAAGTTTTTCTAGAATTTGTTTCTTTACTATATTTGATTTTATCAGGATAGCCGGCTTTAGAAAGCGCGTTATTATAGTAATTGGCGTTAGAATCAAAGATGTTTTTATTAGAAGATATGTTAGATATTCTTTTTCCTATATTACTAACTATAGCATTCTTGATATTGGTAGGATGGTTAGATTTAAAGTTAACATAATTTAGGTTCTCGTTGTTTTTATGGTAAGGGTAATATAGGCCAGTGTCAAGATTAAGAGATACATCCAAGAAATTAGCTAGTTTGATACTGTTATCAAATTCAATTTTTAGGTTATGTTGGTTAAAGAGATTACGTATATTGTTCTTAATAATATTAAGGTTAACTATATTGCAATTTAAGATAGTAAAGAGTCCATCGTCACGATAAATTCCACCGCGAAGTTGAGGAATTTTCCGACTCAAAGAGTTCAAAATAAAGATACCAATTAAATCAGTCAATTGGGATGAATCGGATGCTCCCATTGTGATGTCGAAGTTGTTAGAGGTATCGGCTCTGGTCCAATATTCGTTGTTGAACTCTAGGATGGTTTTACGTGCGGTGAGGATGATGTGAAGTTCATCTGTGGTGATGTCAGAATATTTAAGTGCGAAAGATAGAGCATTATTGAGAAGTGAAGGCGAAATGGAGGAATAGTAGCTGGCAATATCAAATTGAATAAATTTTAGTTTGTTTTTATTATCCAATTTGTTGAACCAGCTAATCACTTCAGAAGTACCAAACCATAAATTTAGGTTCAAAGAAGAGCAATTAGAACTAACCTGTGGGATAATTCTATCCAAGATGGCTTTGCTAACAACCCCCAGATCAGATTTAGAGGGGGCGATTAATCTAACAGGTAGTTCAGTGCGAAAATTGTTTTTGTGATCCTTGAGATTTATCCTCGGAGTTCTTGGGAGGAATGGTTCGGTCTTTTTTTCAATGCCAAGTTTTGACATAATCTCAGAGGCTTCAAGGTTTATGTATTCTAAATTTTCATGGTTGGTTTTACGATACTTTTTCCTAAGTTCCTTTAGGATAAGGTTGTTATAATTATCCTTGGAAATACCATATAAGTTATTGGTTTTGTCAGAGTGGACTAAAACATTTTTTGAGGAATTTAGGTTAGAAATTGTGTTCTTGAGATTTACAAGGTGCTCTTGTCCTTTGTAAGGGTATCTCTTGAATTTAAGATTTTTTATTATTTTAGTTAACTCTTCCTCGAATTGCACTAGATTTTTGTTGGAAGGAGGATTTCGTCTAGAATTAAATAGATGATCGAGGAAGTTATGTTCTTTGGTATAGAAGTTCCCTTTTAGGCGCTGGTCATAGAAATAGGCTATCCATCTAAGTCTTCTTACGAAGGAATCAGTTTTTTTCAATTAGAAGTTTGGTGAATTCAGATTTACCAGGTATAGGAATGTCTTTAGTTGAATTGGTTATGTTGTAATAATCCATGTTGTAGAAGAAGAGGTAAAAGACCATCAAAAGGTATCCAATATGAGAGTAAGCGTTCAACCGTTAAGGAGCAAGTTAATGTAGGAGGTGAGTTTTATTGTAGTACAATAAAGCAATGCAGATATCGGATAAGAAGCACTCTACAGTTTGTAGGACTGGAGTATACATAATATATGAGTTCAAAAGATGGTTAAAGGAGTTCCATGTATTTTATTATGCGCATTTCAAAAACAAACATCATCATGCAATAATATTTGTGTTTTCATCAGATAAAACAGGAGGACATGATATGAAGGCTAAAAAGCACTTGTGGATAGTGCAGTTTTAAATCAACATATGAAAAGTAATTTTAGATTGATGTGTGATATTGGGAAAAATATTTTATTTAGAGAGGGGGGTGGAAAGGATGAAAAAAGGGGAGGAGATGAGAGTGAAGGTGGAGAGGGAGAGATGGGTGATAGAGAGAAAGAGATAGTTTTTATAACTGAGAAAAGATATATTGTTTTACATAGAGAGGTTGAAAACCGTTGGAAGATAATGTATAAATTAAAAGAATTTGAAAATTAACGAAAGGAAAAATATGTGCGAGGAAGGAGAGGGAGTTAATATGTATTGAGATTAAAAAGTTTGATGATAGAGAGAAAAAATAATAATTGCGGATGAATATTCTAACGTCAAAAGAAAAGGGTGTATGTTTACAAGTATTATGGCAATTTCAAAATTAACGAAGAGAAAAAATGATTAAGGTTTGTGTATTGAAGTATTTGAGAAAAATAATGTGAAGTTAAGGTTTGTATATTGAAGGAATTGATAATATGTGCGAAGAAAGAGTTAATATGTATTAAGAATGAGTTAGATGATATATATATATCTTAACTCGCGTGCCTCATCTCCACATTTTATTATATATATATATATATATATATATATATATATATATATATATATATATATATATATATATATATATATATATATATACACTTATATATATATATAAGTATGTATACGTACATACATATATGTATACAGACGTACAGTAGTATGTATATATATATACATACATGCACACATATATATATACGTATGGATTCACCGAACATTTATTATAATGCTCGGTATGTTTGTAAATAAACATCCCGAATTAAGCCGTAGTGTCTAGCAACCATCGTTGCTCATTTGTTCAACACTGACAAAGGAACGCTGTACTAGTTTCAAGCTTATTAGCTATCGTCAGCAACGTATACCTTCCTGCCAGATGATTAAACGTCTGAAAGTATATA
>OZ024740.1:4687335-4709835 GCA_964016885.1 Eledone cirrhosa
ATATATATGTATATATATATATATATAAATATATATATACATATATATATATATATATATATATATATATATATATATATATATATATATATATATAGTGAAGGTATGTGGCTGAGTGGTTAGAAAATTGGATTCAAATCATGTGATTGTGAGTTCGATTCCTGGACCAGACGATGCGTTATGTCCTTGAGCAAGACACTTTATTTCACATTGCTCCTTCTAACTGGAGTTGCGACTGGTAGATAATATTAGCAATATGAAAAACCTATGGAAACATTGTTTCCTCAGTTCAATTTGATGTATATATATATATCAAATTGAACTGATATATATATATATATATATATATATATATATATATATATATCATCGTCATCATCATGATATATATATATACTAGACCTGAAAAATGCGCAAGCTCAAAAGAGCTACAGAATGTTATAATAAACCTTCAAAAGTGTGGGACTATAGTTGTTGCTCAAAAATAGTCTAATCATTATCTATTGTACACTCTGTGGCATCCTTTTATAAAAAAAGAGACTCATAACGAACTCAAGACGACACGATTATTATTTAAGCTAATGTTCAATATCTCATATTAGATGTTTAGATGATTAATACGAAATGCACTTAAACCGAATTCTATATTATAAATTCACTTAAATAATTATCGTGTCGTCTTGAGTTCGTTATGAGTCTCTTTTTTTATAAAAGGATGCCACAGAGTGTACGATAGATAATGATTAGAATATTTTTGAGCAACAACTCTAGTCCCACACTTTTGAAGGTTTATTATAACATTCTGTAGCTCTTTTGAGCTTGCGCATTTTTCAGGTCTAGTTTAATATTTTTTTAAGGCAACGCTTGTAATAACTCTAGTTAAACATGATATATATTAATAATAAATTATCGTTGTAATGTAATTAGATTATATAATTGTTATTTTATAAATGATCTTATAAATATTATTGTAAGATGTATTAAAAATATTTTCAGACTTTTAATAGTTAATATAAATTTTAAAAATCATATATAAATTAACAATATAACTTACCAACACGAGAAAAATATTTTGATGATAAAACAATGAAATACTGGAGGAAGATTCGAAAGCGAAACAATAAATAAACGTGGAAACAAAGTGGCGGATGCTTTGGGGCAACAATTACTCTCGTTGGTTGATTAGCCAATAAGACGATGAAATTAGCCAATAAGACGATACATTACAAAAGATGTTTGGGAGGCATCACCACGGCCAGCGACACCCCTTGAAATTTTTATTCACAAGCTACGCATGTATGTCATCATGTCAGACACGCAGGCTTAAAACATTCTGTTGTTAGTCACTGCGTGTTTGACAGATATACCATGACGATGATGATATATATATATCATCATCATGATATATATATATCATCATCATCATGATATATATATATATATATATATATATATATATATATATATATATATATATATATATATATATATATATAGAGAGAGAGAGAGAGAGAGAGAGAGAGAGAGAGAGAATAATGAAAAGCGAAGTAGTTTCAGATGTTCAAGTCCTTTAATAATAATGCTGTGATATATATTTCAGTGACGACACTGGCCACACTGTTCTGTGTGCGAGTGTCGTGTCATCATCAGACAGCTTGTTACATAATAAGGTTATGTTTCCGAGGCAATCCAAATTGGATCGACATGGGAACGGATGAATTGCGTGTTTTGGAGTTTTTCATCCACTCCCTTGAAAAACCCCAAAACACGCAATTCATCCGTTCCCATGTCGATCCAATTTGGATTGCCTCGGAAACATAACCTTATTATGTAACAGTCTGATGATGACACGACACTCGCACACAGAACAGTGTGGCCAGTGTCGTCACTGAAATATATATCACAGCATTATTATTAAAGGACTTGAACATCTGAAACTACTTCGCTTTTCCTTATTCGATATTTACTCCGTCACTCCTATGTGGAAAAAGTACGTTGAGTGCTTGAATTGAATTGCATCAATATTTACCCTAATATGTATATATATATATATATATATATATATATATGAAGTAATTCCGTCGGAAAAGTCCAGGAAAAAAGAGTGCTCTATGTAGGTAACAGAGCTTAATAGTTATGTAATAAACAACATAAGGCAATTATTCCATTTACCAGTGGTTTCTTAAAAGCAAAAAATGTTGCTTTCAATCATCAGAATGAAAAAATCCTGGTCACCAGGATATATATATATATATATATATATATATATATATATATATATATATATATATATATATATATATATATATATATATAGAGAGAGAGAGAGAGAGAGAGAAATATACACGGGTGTGTATGATTGTGTATAGAAGATTATATTAATAAAAGGAATTCAAACTTTGTCTGAATTACTCGTTTTATTTACAATCCTTTAAAATTTTTAATGGTATTAAAATGAAATAGTATGATAGAATATTAAATGTTAAGTGTTAATTGAACAAGTACTTTCATGCTTTCGCAATCTTCAGGTTCATAATGTGTGGTGACAGTCAAGTTTGCAATTTTCAATCATCATCATGATATATATATATATATCATCATGATATATATATATATATCATGATGATGATGATGATGATATATATATCATCATGATACATTAATTACATTGTTTTCATAGCTTTAGGCTCTGGCTGGGATGTTCTATTACAGTTACTCCTGTGTGTATGCCTCAAACGAATTTGTTGAGTAAATTGTAAACAACAAGATCACAATCAGTGGATATCGATCTAAAGCCTTATATTATATTCATCATCATCATCATCATCATCGTTTAACGTCCATCTTCCACGCTAGCATGGGTTAGACGGGAGTTGTCCCACTTGTGGCAAGGTTGGTCGGGTGACCATGTCTCGCTCATATAGGACTATCTGGCAGGTTTGCTACAGCTGGATGCCCTTCCTAACACCAACCACATTTACAGTGTGGAACTGGGAACTTTTTACCGTGTTACCTACACGGCCACATTACAGCGTGGACTGTGAGGTTTTTTGTTTTTTTTGTGACACCTACACGATCTCGATCTCATTATCTCATTTATTTGGACTGGATGTTGTGGTACAAACTTTACAGAGAGAGGGTGGTGTTGGTGTGAGTGGGAGGATAGGGTAGGGGTAGTGGATTGGGGTGTATATTTGGTTAGGAGGTGCCTACTGACTGTAGGTTTCGCTTTGTACATAGGCAAGGCAGGTCTTCTGTATTACTGCGTAGCGCCAAAGATCTCGGTCCAGTGACATTGTCTTGGAGAGGTGTGTGTCAGGTCGGAATTTATCAGATCGTCCCAGGTTTTTCAGGGTCTACCTACTCCGTAACTACCATCAATTTTGATCGCCCTGCACTTTTTTTTATATATATATGTATATTAATTTTAAGTATGTGTTGGTTATTTTAACCCGTTGACTTACACTTCTTGTTTATATATATACACTAGCAGAATGGCCTGGCGTTGCTCGGGCTTCTAAACATAGATCGGCATGTTTATCCCTCCTTAGCAGGGGTTTAACTTAATTGGGTGCCTGGGAGTAAAATATTCAACCCACGAAAGCCAAGACAATAGGGTTAAGTAAAAACGCATTCGACAAACCGAACATTTATTTGTTGTGCTATAGTACAATGAAAGCAATAATTACAGAGCAGTAATCATGTGGGACTGCAGTGGTGGAGAGCATGAAGGAATTTAGTTGGATACTTTTAAGTATCAAAAATCTACCCAATCTGATATAGACCGAACTGTTATATCGGATGCCGAACGCTTCGGAGTTACTATTGGGGTCACCATCAGCAATTCCAAGGGATGTACATTTAATTAGGGATAATATAGTCTATAAAGAGAGGTAACTCTTTCAAAATACTAAAGAGTTACCTCTCTTGAACATTGTAGACAAAATTGCCGAACTAACTGACAAAAAGGGCTTAAAGTTTTAGTGAAAAAAAACGCCTTTAACAACAGAAAATTGAAAAATAAAAGCTGCAGTTAATATGTTTAGACCGCAAGGAATATATAAATGCATGTTTGAAGTCAATCGGAGTAGAAATGTGGATTTGTATAGACTTTGCCCAAATTAGGACACACACACACAGACAACTTCAGTTTTATATATATGTATACATATATATAGAAGAAGTAACACAACAGTTATTTCACCATACCAAGAACAATTGTTTCTACTTCTACCAAACTCGTCCCATGGAGTGAGTGCTCTACCACTACGAATATTACCTTCCAGTGTGCTACCTTTATATATATATATATATATATATATATATATATATATTATAAAAAGGAATAATAGATACAATATACCTATTTTTTCTATAGTCCCGACTGTACAGTTTTGCTGGTCACTATGCAAAAATGTTATATCATAGATATGTAACATTGTTGTGAGGTAAGCCAGCTTATCAAGGGAGCACCTCCATATATATATATGGAAGGAATCTTTAGTTTACTTGAAGCATTGTATATATGGTATAAAGAATTAAAAGTTTGAAAGCCATGACAATGCAGGTTTGGAGAATAATTAAATCGTAAGAAACAGGGGTTGTTTTTTTACCTTAATTTATTCCTATGTCCTCACATTTCAAGATTAATATCTCTTCCAGGTTTATATTTCTTCTTCGGAGATATAATAGTTTCTTTATTTTCCTTAGAAGAAGAGATAATAATCTCAAAATATTAGGATATGAATAAATTAAGGTAAAAAATTAAGGTTTCTTACGATTTGATTATTTTCCTTCTAAACCTGCATTGTTGTGGCTTTCAAACTTTTAATACTTTATACATCATCATCATTATCATCATTTTACGCTTTTCTCTGCTTGCAAGGGTGGGATGGGTCCTATTCAGCACAGAATCTCTCCCTTGTCATGGTCCTTCACCATCTCCACCATGAGCTTCAGTGATATGAGGTCTGCTCTCACCACCTCTGCCCATGTTTTTCGTGGTCTTCCTCTACTACGTCTTCCTTCAACTGGCATTTCTTGACACTTCTTCACCCATCGGTCATCCTCGATGTGCATCACATGTCCATACCATTGCTGCCCATGTCTCACTACCATGCAGCATCGCGCACTTCACACAGGCATCAGATAACTGGCCTTTCGTACATAGGGAGAAACCCTTCTTCATCAGCAGAGGAAGCAGCTCCCTAAACTTCTTCCAACCCGTCCTTATTCTAGATACTATGGCCTCGGAATACCCTCCCTCCATGCTAATCTGATCTCCTAGGTACCGGAAGCTATCCACCACTTCTATAGCACCCGCCTGCATTTGGAAAATGTGTCTATCAATGCAACTCCTACTGTCTAATTTCCCTGTACATCTACTGCATACATATTTCTCACTACCTGTTAGTTTGCCTGCTATCCCGCTACATCTCTTGTGTACCCAGGATCTGCAATGTGTGCATTTTATAGAATTTATGCCAGTTCCTTTTCTGCATATCGAACATGGCCATTTCCCTGATGGAATCAGAGTTTTGTCCTCTTTTCTACTCATCAACACTTTTGTCTTAGCTAGATTCACTCTCAGTCCTCTTGCTTCCAACTGCTGTTTCTATAACCAGAATTTATTCTCTAGCTCCTCTACTGATTCTGCTATAAGAACCAGATCGTCAGCATAGAGAAGTTTCCATGGAGAGTCAGTCTTAAACTCCTCTGTTATGGCTTGGAGGACTAAAATAAACAAGAGCGTACTGAGGACCGAACCCTAATGTACTCCTACTTGAATCTGGAATTCCTCACTAAACTCCATTTCTACCCTCACTTTACTTAGAGTACCTCTGTACAAAGTTTGCACTGTCCTCACAAGCCATTCCTCAACACCTAGCTTCCTTAGGGACCACCAGATGACAGATCGGGGTACCCTATCAAAGGCCTTCTCTAGGTCAACAAAAGCTAAGTATAGTGGCTTATTCTTCTCTAAGAACCTCTTTTGTAGTTGTCTCACTAAGAAGAGGGCATCTGTTGTACTTTTCCAAGGTACAAAACCAAACTGCATCTCATCTAGTTTGACCATTTCTCTAATTAGTTGCACTAATATTCTTTCTGTCACTTTCATAACCTGATCCATCAGTTTTATGCCCCTATAATTGTTCCACTCCAGAGAATCCCCTTTACCTTTGTAGCAATTTATGAGAATACTGCTGCACCAGTCTTTGGGTATGACACCACCATCTATAGCTTGATTAATGATGCATGCAACCAGTTTAATGCCTACTTCTTCTGATGCCTCTCAGCAACTAACCCCGACGGTCCAGCGGCCTTACTATTTTTAATTTCCTTAAACGCCTCTTGTACCCTATATTCGTCGATCTCAATAGCTGGTCACTCAGTCGGGTCTACAGGTGGTAATTTCTCTCTGTCCCATTCATTGTCCATTCATCAGTCTCTCATAATGACATTTCCAGGCCTCCATTTTTTTAATCATTTGTGACACTAAGTACACCGGCATCATTCCGGACACATTTATCTCCAACAACATCCTGATTTGCATTGACACACTGCCTTGCAATGTGGAACACCGCACGTCTCTGATCTTCCCGCCGCAGAACATTGGCAAACCTCCTACTCTCAGCCTCCCTGCATGCTAAGTACACCTGACGTCTAGCTTCTCTCTTAGTGGCTGTATATCCTTCCCTACTCCCACCATTTTATATATATATATATATAAAGAATTAAATATATATATGTGTGTATATAACATGTGCATATAACATGTTCACAGAAGTGGTGTTAAAATAAATGGTGAGTCTGCTATGTAAAGATGAAAAGGCTTCTTTCCAAGCCCTTTCTGGCAGTTCACTTTAAAAGAAATGGAGACTAGAAATGGCCCCAGTTTTTGACTGATATTTCATTTATTTATTCCAAAGTGATGTAAAGCAAAGTTGATTTGAACTGAGTGTGTAGAGAGTAGAAACAAATACTGCAAGGTATTCTATGCAATGATCTCCTGCCTCTGTCATAATGTAGAGATAATATAATTGTTTCTACTTTTGGCACAAGGCCAGCAATTATCCCAGTACATTACTGGTACTTTATTTAATCGACCCAGTAAGGATGAAAGGCAAAGTTAACCCCAGCGAGATTTGAACTCAGATTGTAAAGGGCCGTAACTCAATGCGTCAAAGCTTAGCATCCGACTCTCTGCTGATACTGCCATCCATCAGCCATAGTGTAGAGATAACATTTGTTGTTATATAACAAATATATAAGATTAAATAGAAGTACATGGAATCAATTAATTATTGATAGGGACGTTATAGATAATTATTGATAGGGATCTTATAGATAATTATTGATAGGGATCTTATAGATAATTATTGATAGGGATCTTATAGATAATTATTGATAGGGATCTTATAGATAATACAATACACAAAAATATATAATCAAGGTGAGAAAAAAAAAACCACCATCAAATGACCACTAAGTGCCTCAATCGGTCACAGATGGTCATTGAACATTGTTGAGGTAAGTCAAAGTGGTGACAGTATTGCTGCTGGTGATGGCGAGGCTAAGGTATTGTAACAACCAAGCACTCTCATGGGTATCAGCTGACACCTCAGTAAGGCCAAGTGATAGAGAGGCTGAGACACTGGAAGAATCAAGCAGAACCAAGCACACTCACAGGCATCACCTGACACCCCAGTAAGGTGAGCCGCTAACGAGGACAAGAACTTCGCTGTCAGAGGCCCAGCTCCACCAGGGATCTCAAATACCACAGGTGAAAAGAATAGTTAATTGATAATTCCCAGTAAAGGATAAAAAACACTTTTGGTCACGAATTATCAAGGAATTTGCACCTAGAAAGTTCCAAAGCACAAGTCCAGGTAAAGTTGTTTGTGGAAGACCAGCAGTCACCCATACATACCAGTCTCCCCTCTCCATACCACTGATGTTGTCCAAGGGAAAGGCTATGGCCGATACAGCTTGGCACCAGTGATGTCACAACTCATTTCTACAGCTGAGTAAACTGGAGCAATCTGAAATAAAGAGTCTTGCTTAAGGACACAACACAAAACCCAATCCGACAATCAAACTCACAACCTCACAATTGTCAGGCCAAAGTGACTCTTTACTTGAGCAAAACTTTGAAGTAAACAACAACCATAAACCATAAATCCTTTTGATATCATTCTGCCTGAAACCACGTCCGTATAGAGCTAGTAAACTATGACAGACTAGGGGAAGTATTAAGTACTCCTTACAGTTGGTAATCAAAAAGAGATAGTGAGACATGTAATAAAAATAAATAAAAAAAGGGAAAAAACAAAAATAACAATTTCTATAAAACTAATAATCATTTTAAGATTCAACAAGAGAAACTTGGAGTACATGGTAGCTATGAAAAGATTCAACAAGAGAAACTTGGAGTACATGGTAGCTATGAAAAGTTTCAACAAGAGAAACTTGGAGTACATGGTAGCTATGAAAAGATTCAACAAGAGAAACTTGGAGTACATGGTAGCTATGAAAAGATTCAACAAGAGAAACTTGGAGTACATGGTAGCTATGAAAAGATTCAACAAGAGAAACTTGGAGTACATGGTAGCTATGAAAAGATTCAACAAGAGAAACTTGGAGTACATGGTAGCTATGAAAAGATTCAACAAGAGAAACTTGGAGTACATGGTAGCTATGAAAAGATTCAACAAGAGAAACTTGGAGTACATGGTAGCTATGAAAAGATTCAACAAGAGAAACTTGGAGTACATGGTAGCTATGAAAAGATTCAACAAGAGAAACTTGGAGTACATGGTAGCTATGAAAAGATTCAACAAGAGAAACTTGGAGTACATGGTAGCTATGAAAAGATTCAACAAGAGAAACTTGGAGTACATGGTAGCTATGAAAAGATTCAACAAGAGAAACTTGGAGTACATGGTAGCTATGAAAAGATTCAACAAGAGAAAGTTGGAGTACATGGTAGCTATGAAAAGATTCAACAAGAGAAACTTGGAGTACATGGTAGCTATGAAAAGATTCAACAAGAGAAACTTGGAGTACATGGTAGCTATGAAAAGATTCAACAAGAGAAACTTGGAGTACATGGTAGCTATGAAAAGATTCAACAAGAGAAACTTGGAGTACATGGTAGCTATGAAAAGATTCAACAAGAGAAACTTGGAGTACATGGTAGCTATGAAAAGATTCAACAAGAGAAACTTGGAGTACATGGTAGCTATGAAAAGATTCAACAAGAGAAACTTGGAGTACATGGTAGCTATGAAAAGATTCAACAAGAGAAACTTGGAGTACATGGTAGCTATGAAAAGATTCAACAAGAGAAACTTGGAGTACATGGTAGCTATGAAAAGATTCAACAAGAGAAACTTGGAGTACATGGTAGCTATGAAAAGATTCAACAAGAGAAACTTGGAGTACATGGTAGCTATGAAAAGATTCAACAAGAGAAACTTGGAGTACATGGTAGCTATGAAAAGATTCAACAAGAGAAACTTGGAGTACATGGTAGCTATGAAAAGATTCAACAAGAGAAACTTCTGTTTTACAGCTTCCTTTCTTTTTCTTAGGCATAATCTGCCTCCCATTGGCCTTCAATATTTGAAATAATTATTTTTATTACTTGTCTCATTCGTTCTTTTTGACTACCAACTGTAACTCAATACTCCCCCTAGTCTGCCGTGGCTTACTAGCTCTATACGTACGTTAAAACTGATTAAATGAATAAATAAATAATATAGTTATTTTTATATTAAAACCTTCCATTAAAATTTTATTTTAGAAATGTTTGTTAAGCAATATTTAGTACCCTTTAGTATTTACATTACTCTATATATACTATTGTATTTTCACAGTAAAGGCTTTACCTCACATAATATCTCACATAACATTTACATAATTCTATATATACTATTGTATTTTCACAGTAAAGACTTTACCTCACATAACATTTACATTACTCTATATATACTATTGTATTTTCACAGTAAAGACTTTACCTCACATAATATCTCACATAACATTTACATAATTCTATATATACTATTGTATTTTCACAGTAAAGACTTTACCTCACATAACATTTACATTACTCTATATATACTATTGTATTTTCACAGTAAAGACTTTACCTCACATAATATCTCACATAACATTTACATTACTCTATATATACTATTGTATTTTCACAGTAAAGACTTTACCTCACATAACATTTACATTACTCTATATATACTATTGTATTTTCACAGTAAAGGCTTTACCTCACATAATATCTCACATAACATTTACATTACTCTATATATACTATTGTATTTTCACAGTAAAGGCTTTACCTCACATAATATCTAACATAATATTGAATCTATGAGATTTTGATATAATTTATTTTGAGAACACTACCTTAACAACAGTATGAACAGCTGGTTACAGCCGGTTTAAATGCTAAAGGGTTAAATATCAGTTTATTAATGAGACTAAGTTATTTTATTGAATTCCTTCAAATGTTTGGTTATTTTCATAATTAATAGAAATATTTTAGTCATTAGAAATATAATACTGAAAGGGTTAATAACAGGAAATTGACTCTATACAAGGCTCAGTTGAAAAATTCATAAGCTGAATATGGAGGAGTGATGCTAGAGCTGTGAAATCTTGCATGTATTAATTTCAATTCTTCTTATTAATAACTACATTGTTTATTTCCAGGGACTATGTTGAAAATTTAATCTCATTTGGTCATTTCATGTCTTGGTCAGCCTATGAACTTTTGACCCTCAGACACTGTATATGAGTCCTTTGTTCAGTGCATGTTTAACCCTTTAGCATTTAAACCGGCTGTATCCGGCCAGAAATCTTTCATATCTTTCTGTTCAAACTGGCTGTAACTGGCTACACATACTTATGTTAAAGTATTGTTCTCAAAATAAATAATATCAAAATCTCATAGATTCAATGTTATGTGAGATAATGTAAAATAAAGCCTTTACCGGGAAAATATAATAGTAAAGATAGAGTAATATAAATGCTAAAGGTTTAAAGTGTTTATCACACAAAGCCATTAGGCAAGCATATACAAGCATATAAAGTATGACATGATGTGAATCCCTAATCTGTGACACCAACTACTGAAACACCTTCTCCACCTGCTTCAGCCACAAACTGAGGTACTGCCACCAATGCTTTTTCCAGTCTATATGGTGCAGCTGAAGCATGTTGCTCCATCTAGGCTGTACAGTCTGTCACTTTGTCCATACTTTCCCTTCTTTCGCTGATTAATCTGTCTTTTTTTGTTTTCTTCTTTCTCTTCTCTATATTTTTCCCTTCAATATTTAATATATAAACTTTACTGTGTTTTATAAACAAAGGAAATATGATTGGATATAGAAGTGTTTACCTTTTGGTCTCCTGTATCTGAAAGGTAAACCTCCAGGGTTCCAGATACAACGGTGTACCAATTGGTGCCAATATCTCCTTGACGAAACACTGCAACAACAATACCAACATATGGAATGTAGCGAGGTTTGTGAAACAGAAATGGAGCTGTTTACAACAACAACAACAATACAACAACAACAACAACAACAACGACGACGACGACAACAACAACAACAACAACAACAACAACAACAACCACAATGTTTTCTTTATCATTTATAATAATAATGATAATAATTATTTCTTTTTTTAAAATTTTATTTATTTTTTACTACTACTACTACTAATACTACTACCACTACTACTACTGCTGCTGCTCCTGCTACTGCTACTACTACTACTGCTGCTGCTGCTACTACTACTACTAATGCTGCTGCTGCTGCTGCTGCTGCTGCTGCTGCTACTACTACTACTACTACTGCTGCTGCTACTACTACTACTACTACTGCTACTACTACTACTACTGCTGCTGCTGCTGCTGCTGCTACTGCTACTACTACTACTACTACTACTACTACTGCTGCTGCTGCTACTGCTGCTGCTACTACTACTACTACTACTACTACTACTACTACTAATAATAATAATAATAATAATTGTTTCTACGTTAGGCACAAGGCCAGCAATGAACCAGTACATTACTGGTACTTTATTTTATCGACCCCGTAAGGATGAAAGGCAAAGAAGTTAACCTCGGCGGGATTTGAACTCAGAATGGCAAGGGCCGTAACTCTATGCGTCAAAGCATGGCGTCCGACCCTCTACCTATACTACCAATCCACCACCCTACCATGGTGTCAGACCCTCTACCTATACTACCAATCCACCACCCTACCATGGTGTCAGACCCTCTACCTATACTACCAATCCACCACCCTACCATGGTGTCAGACCCTCTACCAATACTACCAATCCACCACCCTAACATGGTGTCAGACCCTCTACCTATACTACCAATCCACCACCCTACCATGGTGTCAGACCCTCTACCAATACTACCAATCCACCACCCTACCATGGTGTCAGACCCTCTACCTATACTACCAATCCACCACCCTACCATGGTGTCAGACCCTCTACCTATACTACCAATCCACCACCCTACCATGGTGTCAGACCCTCTACCTATACTACCAATCCACCACCCTAACATGGTGTCAGACCCTCTACCAATACTGCCAATCCACCGACAATAATGATTTCATTTATTGGCCACAAGGTCCGACATGTAGGGGACAATAGAAAGACAGTGGGGTGGGGGTTACAATAACATTGAGTGAGAATACACAATAACGAAAACAATTTAACAAAGAAAAATATATAAAAATAAAATATATTTATAATAATAACAATAATTGTTTCTACGTTAGGCACAAGGCCAGCAAATACCCAGTGTATTACTGGTACTTTATTTTATCGACCCCGTAATGATTAAAGGCAAAGTTAACCTCGGCGGGATTTGAACCCTTAATAATAATAATGATTTCATTTATTAGCCACAAGGGATAATAACAATAATAATAATTTGATGCCAAAGTAATAAAAAAAATCGTGGAAGATAGACGTTAAACGATGATGATGATGATGATGATGATGATGATGATGATAAACTGAAAAAGAAAAACAACCCCATTTGATACCAGAGTGACAAAAAAAAAAAAAATGGGAAAAGAATAGTAGAAGAGTGTTGGAATAAATAAGATGACAGGGTGATGATCCTGCCAATTGTTATTGGGGTCTTGGGAACTGTGGTAAAGAATTGGAAATTAAAACTTTGGAAAGTTCCATCTAAATCTGTTGATGTAGTGCAAAAAAAGTGTTTAATTGGATCAGCAAGAATTATCTGTGGAAAGTTCTTGAAACTTGATATGGCCAATTATAAACAGTATGGAAGTAGCTTAACCCTTTAGATACCAACCCACCTAAAACTGCTCTAGTTTTATAACACAAAACTGTTTGTACTTAATACTATCAAGTTATATCATGATTCTATGTGAAAAACATTGCTTATGTTCTGTTCCAAATATCTGTTTAACCCATTACCATTTAAACTGGCCATAACCGGACATAATTCTCTCACCTCTTTCTGTTTAAACCAGTTGTAACAACAACAACAACAACGATGACAACAACAACAACCACAACAACAACAACAACAGCAACAACAACAACAACAACCACAACAACAACAGCAACAACCACTACAACAACAACCACCACAACAACAACAACAACAACAACAACAACTGCAACATAACATTATTGTCATATCCTCATTGCTGCACTTTTAACCAATTGTATAATTCTGCACTTCAACTATTTTATCATCAGCTGGCAGAGGGCACGACGCTTTGTAAGAGAAACATTTTACAGACATGTCTTTTGATATAAGATGAGAGATGAAATAAACAGCTGATCATTACTGCCGCCAATAATGGTAAATGTAGTCAATTGAACAGAAGAGTGTATAACAAGAGAAGAACAGGAATAAATAGATTTTTGTGTAAGTTATAGAAAAGTATTAGAGGAAATATACGTGAGAAGATAAACAAGAAAGGTATTAGATTTTTATTGTGATGGTATAGTTCATTAAGTACAGAGTTTGTGTATAACTAGTTAGCGGGGAGGGGGTCATAATTGATTGAGTAAAGAATTGGTAAATAACTAGTGAGTAGGTGGGGGTCATTGTCTAGTTAGTAAAAAGGTCAGTTTGTTAAGTACAGCATTGCTAGTGGGTGGATGGAGGTTAAAGTTTGTTGAGTATATATAATTGGTTAATAGCTAATGGGTGTGTAGAGGTCATTGGGTACAGATTTGCTTAAAAAAATAGAAAAAATTAAATAATTGTTTCTACTTTTGGCACAAGGCCAGCAGCAATTACCCAGTGCATTACTGGTACTTTATTTTATCGACCCCGTAAGGATGAAAGGCAAAGTCAACCTCGGCGGGATTTGAACTCACATCGTAAAGGGACGTAACTATGCTGGAAAGCATGGCGCCCGACCCTCTACCGATACTGCCAATCCACCACTAAATAATGAAAGGGAGGAAGGAGAGAAAACTCTACATCCTTGGATAAGCAGTATGAGTGTCGTCTGAAAAATTCATATGCTGACTATGAAGGAGTGATGCTAGAGCTGTGAAATCTTCTATGCATTAATTTCAACTCTTCATCACCATCATCATCATTCAACTTCCATTTTCCATGCTAGCATGGGTTAGATGTGTTGTCCTGTTTGAGACAAGTTGGGGCAGGTGACCATGTTTTGCTCACATAAAACTGTTTCTGGCTTGGTTTCTATGGCTGGATGCCCTTTCTAATGCCAACCACTTTACAGTGTGGACTGGGTGCTTTTTGTTGTGACACCTACATGACCACTTTACAGTGTGGACTGGGTGCTTTTTGTTGTGACACCTACATGACCACTTTACAGTGTTGACTAGGTACTTTTTGTTGTGTCACCTACATGACCACTTTACAGTGTGGACTAGGTACTTTTTGTTGCGTCACCTACATGACCACTTTACAGTGTGGACTAGGTACTTTTTGTTGTGACACCTACATGAACACTTTACAGTGTGTACTGGGTGCTTTTTGTTGTGACACCTACATGACCACTTTACAGTGTGTACTGGGTACTTTTTGTTGTGACACCTACATGACCACTTTACAGTGTGGACTGGGTGCTTTTTGTTGTGTCACCTACATGACCACTTTACAGTGTAGACTGGGTACTTTTTGTTGTGACACCTACATGACCACTTTACAGTGTAGACTGGGTGCTTTTTGTTGTGTCACCTACATGACCACTTTACAGAGAGGACTGGGTACTTTTTGTTGTGACACCTACATGACCACTTTACAGTGTAGACTGGGTGCTTTTTGTTGTGTCACCTACATGACCACTTTACAGAGAGGACTGGGTACTTTTTGTTGTGACACCTACATGACCACTTTACAGTGTAGACTGGGTGCTTTTTGTTGTGTCACCTACATGACCACTTTACAGAGAGGACTGGGTACTTTTTGTTGTGACACCTACATGACCACTTTACAGTGTCTTCTTAATAATGGTCTCTACATTTGGCACAAGGCCAACAATAACCCCAGTACATTACTGGTACTTTATTTTATCGACCCCGTTAGGATGAAGGGAAAGTTAGCCTTGGCGGGATTTGAACTCAGACCATAAAGGGCCCGTAACTCTTTGCTGCAAAGCATGGTGTATGACCCTCTACCGATACTGCCAATCTACCGCCCTTAATAATAACTGCATTGTTTCTTTCCAAGGACTATGTAGAAAAATAAACCTCATTTGGTCATTCTATGAGAATATCTTGGTCAGCCTATGAACTTTTCAGCCGATCCTCATATATTTCAATTGTACCCAGTGGACAAGATGGTGAAAGGGTTGCCAGTGACATTTGCTGTATCAACCATTGGACAAGATGGTGAAAGGGTTGCCAGTGACATTTGCTGTATCAACCATTGGACAAGATGGTGAAAGGGTTGCCAGTGACATTTGCTGTATCAACCATTGCACCTCACAAGGCTCCTTCCTCATGTCGGATGCATTCTTCCTTATTTTACAGAGGAAAATGGTGGTCAGTACAAAAATAACAATCAATCTTTCCATTTCTCTTGACATATATATATAGAATCATTAGAAGATCTGACTGATAAAGTGACAAGTGAGTCAATCATATTGGTGGCCTCCCCACAGCCCTGGCGGACAGAATGGAGAAAGTGTTTCCCCGGGGGATGGCAAGGGAGACGCACTACAAAAGCCATTCCAATTCGCGAGACTCACACCTACGGCTGGCCAGCTCAGCGCCTATGGTGGTGAGTAGAGAGGTAGCCCTGGGGCCGAGGACACCAAAAGTCTCCACTGCCAAGGATACAATGGCAAACCTGTCGGAGAGTGACCGGTATTTGAAGAGTTTGGCCTCCTCAGCCGACGTGCAACAGAACCTGGGCTAGTCGCAGACTGCACCAGGTTGTGGCTGGAGAAAGTACAAAAATGTTGTTTGAAGCTCAGTATTTAGATATCTTCTACTACTTTGAGTTACCAGTGGCACTCTATCATTTATGTTATTTCCAAGCTGAATCAGCACAAAACAATGTGATATGGCTGCACACTTACAGGTAGAGTTCATATGACAGGCTTCTTCACAGTTTCTGTCTACCCAACGTAACTCCCAACACCTGGATGGACCCATGACTATAATAAATACTCTTGCTGAAAATATCTGACAGTAAGAAAGAGAAGCTCAGATGAAGCAAGAAAGGTTAATTATGTATTTTTTATTCATGATATTTGAATACAATAAGGTGTGTAGTGAAGGCAACTCATCTAGGGGAGCAGTTACTCCAAATAATTGTTTCTACTTTTTGGCACAAGGCCAGCAATTACCCAGTACATTACTGGTACTTTATAGTTACTCCAAATAATAGAGACTGCTCAGGGCAGACATGGGTTCCATAAGCTGAAGTGAAGGCAACCCATCTAGGAAATCAGTGACTCTAAATAATAGAGACTGCTAGAGGCAGACGTGGGCTCCATAAGCTGCAGTGAGAGCAAGCCATCTAGAAGCATTGACACTTTAAATAAAAGCTGATATAGAGCAAGACAACCTCTCTAGTGCTGGAGGCATGAATGATTCACCCAAGTCCACACTGTAAAGTGGTTGGTGATAGCAAAGGAATCCAGCCAGTAAGAACCTTACCAAAACTATGTAAAGTACAACACATAAACCAATGAAGGTGTCTTATCAGCAGAGTTGTTACAGGATACAAAGCTTTGTGTTATTTTATCTGGTTCTCTATGTCCCGAGTTCAAATCCCACTGGGATCAATTTAGCTTTTATCCTTTCAAAGTCAATAAAATAAATACCAGTCTAAGGTATTGACAGAAGTATTATAACATTGGATGAGATGCCTTCTGGTATTCGTTCTGGTTCTGAGTTCAAATCCTACTGTGTCTTTGCAGTAGATGTTTGCTGTCTATACTCATATATTAACCAAGAAATATATGCCAAAAAATTGATGGTAAAATAGTGGATGAGGGCACACAATTCAAGTTCAATATTTTGCAAATTTTTATCAACTTCAAAATTCTACGTAAATGAGGCGCTAAAATATTTTCGTTTTGGAGGTGGATATTACACTGGTTTCACCTTGAATATTACATAGGTTTTACTCTCGTTAGGAAATTTGTATTTCCTAATGGTTGTGATATGTTTTCAATGAATATGTCCTTCAAAACAGTTGGAAATTGGTAAAAAAAATTCATTACATAATGGAGTTGTGAAACAAAAGCTATCCTCTAAACGACACTTAAAACATATTAAATATCAAAATATTAAAACTTCATAAATATATTCTCAACTCATGAACTACGACATCTAAACATAATCTGTTGGTTTCCTCAACTTTAAATGTGGTTTAGATTTTAGCCCATTTCTCAGACATAAAATAGGGTTATATTTGGATTGGCTTATATTCAAGTATATACAGTAACCTGTCACTTGAATTAAGTCAAATTCAGTGAGATTGGAACTCAGAATGTAAAGGGTTGTAACTTAATATCACAAATAATTTTTCTGGTGCTCTACTGATATTTCCACATCAAGCAATGTGTGAATTAGTTCGTTTATAAACACTTATTTCAGAAGATCCTTGATGAAACCCCATCCTTCTTTCAACTACGCTTACAACCCACACCTACAGAACAAAAACAACAATAATTAAATTAATTTTTTAAAATAAATAAAACCAAAGAAAATATTTTACAAAATTTAGAAACATTCTATAAAAATTCTAAATGAAATAAAAATCTTCCGGAATAAATTTGATAATTTCATTATTTTAACTAAATTCTAAATTTTATTTCAAACAGTTTATTAGATATAAGAGAAATATTTATTTGAAAAATAACAAACAGATAGACAAATATAAAAAGTCATGTGATTACTACACCACACCCTCCTCCTCTCTGCCCCCCATACCCAACTCTCTCTTATTACATTACAGTCAATACAACACTACATTTGTTTGCCTTAAGTAATCAACATTTTCAATTCTTTATTGAAACAATTCTTCACACAGCCTTGTTTTGCTCTGATTACAGCACAAAACATTATTTTTACACCCCATTTCTGTCTTTAAACACACATACACACACACATACATACACACACACACACACACATATATATATATATATAGATATATATATACATACATATATATATATATGTATATATGTATATATATATGTATATATATATATGTATATATATATATGTATATATATATATATATATATATGTATATATATATATGTATATATATATATATGTATATATATATATGTATATATATATGTATATATAAACCTTCCTTCTCCCTACTATTCTCACCCCCCCCCCATACATTGTATATATGCCTGCTGGCTCTCTTTCAATCCCATCCCCTCTCTCTTCAAACATAAAATAAACTGTTGCGGGGTACGAAACTCAGAATTTGTTGTCCCATATTCTTGGCTAGACCGCTCGCTCTTCTGTGAAATGTAATGTACGAATCCTATTTCCTCGTCTCTCCATGTTATCCGGTCCATTCATCTATCTGTCTCATATCGTCCAGAATCCAATATTTGCTTTTTCAATGCTATTCGATAATTCTGTCTTATCGTTCAAAATAATCTTGTATTTTAAAATCCCATAATTCTTCCCTTATTACAGTTATATGCTCGTTCGATTATGGCCAAAATTACATGGATCTTATGTTATAACCTTCTCGCTAACTACCCTAGACCCCCCCCCTCCCCTCGCCACCATTATTACTTGGACCAATCATAACCTAGTTGCCTTTCGATATGATGGATGGACTACGGAATTCTGGAGAATCTGAAAAGTCTGGACACTCAGTGACAATGCCAAAGATAAAGACAAATTCACCTCATGCTGCTGGATGAGAATGCAAGGACTCCTCCTCTTTATTTCGGCCACGAATGGCTAACATAGCCCCATCTCCCTCACCCCTCCCTGCGCCCTGGCCTTCCCACCCACCAAACGCAATTCAAAACTTCAGAGTTGGTCCAATGAATGTAGGCACCTTAAAAGGTCGCTCTAACGAGGTTGTAGAGATGCTTGAACGTACAGAGCTTGATGTTTGCTGTGTTCAAGAGACCAGGTGGAGGGGTGGGTCTGCTAGATTCATTGTGGGTAAAAAACGATGCTATAAGCTTTTCTGGGTCGGAAATGACAATGGGTTGGGTGGAGTAGGAATCATGCTACCAGAAAAATGGGCAGATAAGATAATAGACGTAAATAGAGTGAACGACAGAATAATTAAAATAAGACTTGTCCTCAATAGAACTACTGTGACAATAATATCTGCATATGCACCCCAATCCGGACTGCCTGGCGTTATAAAAGACAGATTCTATGAGTCGTTAATGCTCACTATCTCCCAAATAACCGACAGTGACTACATAATTATTGCTGGCGACCTAAATGGTCACGTTGGACAACACTGTGACGGCTATGACGGAATCCATGGAGGCTATGGGTTTGGTACTAGAAATGAGGAAGGCTCCAGAATCCTGGAATTCTGTGACGCAAATAACCTAACTATCTGTAACACAAACTTCAAAAAACGAGACAATGACTTGATCACCTATAGTCAGATAGATTATATCCTTACCAGAAGACGTGACAGAGTGTCTGTTGTAAACACTAAATGCCTCCCCCATGAAGAATGCATCTCCCGACATAGCCTCATAGTTAGCGACCTCATAGTCAGGACGAGACGTATTCGACAACAGAGGAGGATTATCCTCAGGAGAAAAATATGGAAGTTAAAGGACCCCACAGCCAGTATTAAAGTTAAAAGCATATTACTTGATGCTTTTGACACTAAGGAAGAGCAATTAGAGTCGTAGAATATAGAGGAACAGTGGGAATTCCTGAAAGCTAACCTGCTGAAGGCGACAGATGAAGTCTGTGGCTGGAGCAGACCTGTAGGCAGGAGGAGAGTAACGTGGTGGTGGAACAGTAAGGTGGAGGAGTCGATCAAGGCCGAAAAGCAGGCTTGAAAAGTATGGCAGGATGGAGGAAGTAGAGAAGACTATCAAGTGGCCAGAAGGGAAGCTAGGAGACAAGTGTACTTCACAAGAAGGGAAGCAGAGGAAAGAAAGTTCAAGCATGTTCTACAACGCGAGGACCAAAAACGTGAGGTGTTCAGGATTGCTAGGCAATGTGTTAAGGAAAACCGTGATATTGTCGGGGAGAAGTGTGTCCGTAATGATGATGGTGTACTTGCCATCACTGACGCTGATAAGAGGGTAGCTTGGAAGTGTCACTACGAAAGGCTACTAAATGAGGAGAATAAATGGGAGAAAGACAGTCTCCCCCACATCGATCCAATAGAGGGACCAGCAGTGCAAGTTGAAGGTAGTATAATAAGTAGGGCAATCAAAGATTTGAAGACGGGCAAGGCAGCTGGCCCTTCGTAAAGAGTTGCTGAAATGCTACAAGGGTAAAGGAGATGCCCTAGATAGGGGAAACTATAGAGGCATTAAATTAATTGATCATGTCATGAAGGTCACAGAAAAAGTAATAACGCAACTAATCAGAGAGCGAATTGATCTAGATGAAATGCAGTTCGGGTTTGTGTCAGATAAAAGAACCACAGACGCTCTTTTCATTGTACGACAACTATAGGAGAAGTAACTATCTAAAAGTAAACTCCTCTACTTACTTTTAGACCTGGAGAAAGCCTTTGACAGAGTCCCCCGCTCCATTATCTGCTGGGCTCTTAGAAAACTAGGTGTAGATGAATGGCTTGTGAGAGCTATACAAGCCATGTATAAAGAAACAGTCAGCAAGGTTAGAATTAACAACGAATATAGTGAAGAGTTTAGCGTAAAGATTGGTGTTCATCAGGGCTATGTCCTTAGCCCCCTCCTATTTATTATCGCTCTCCAAGCTATAACGGAGGAGTTCAGGACCGGCTGCCCATGGGAACTTCTATACACAGACGATCTAACGCTCATAGCCGAATCAATAGCTGAACTAGAGAAGAAATTCCAAACATGGAAGCATGGCCTAGAATCAAAAGGCCTTAAAGTTAACTTGTCTAAGACTAAAGTCCTAATATGTAGGAAGGAGAATAGGGAACTGGTCCCATCTGTGAAATGGCCATGCTCAGTGTGTAGGAAAGGAGTAGGCAGAAACTCCATTTTATGTCCCAAATGCAAAGTATGGGTGCATAAAAGATGTAGTGGGATCACAGGTAAGCTAACTAAAAATATAGGTTTTATATGTGACCGGGGCTCAGGTGCAATAAGTAGCAGCAAATGCCCACAGAATACTAGCTCATTCCATTACCCAGATGGTTCTATAGAAATAGTGGACAGCTTCCGTTACCTGGGTGACAAAATCAGCAGTAGTGGAGGGTGTTCCAAAAGTACTGTAGCTAGAGTCCGAACGGGATGGAAAAAGTTCAGAGAGCTTATACCACTATTGGCCGCTAAAGGTTTCTTTCTAAAAATAAAAGGCAGGCTGTATAATGCCTGCATACGAACAGCAATGTTACATGGCAGTGAGACCTGGGCCTTGTGTGCAGAAGATCTACGCAGACTGGAAAGGAACGAAGCTTGCATGCTCCGCTGGGTGTGTAATAGTAATATACGCGAACGGCAAAGCATAAATGAACTAAGTGAGGAATTAGGAATAAGAGGGATTAGATGCTGTTTACTCGAGAGAAGACTACGTTGGTATGGTCACGTGATGCGCATGAAAGATGACAGCTGTATAAAAAAAGTGCAGGGCAATCAAAATAGACGGTAGCTACGGAGTAGGCAGACCCAGAAAAAAACTGGGACGACTTGATAAAATCCGACCTTACACACTTACACCTCTCCAAGACAATGTCACTGGACCGAGATCTTTGGCGCTACACAGTAATACAGAAGACCCGCCTTGACTAGGTACAAAGCGAAACCTACAGTCAGTAGGCACCTCTTAACCAAAATA
>OZ024740.1:4714835-4729835 GCA_964016885.1 Eledone cirrhosa
CCCACCTATAATACAGTGACAATGTTACCCCACCTATATTACAGTGACAATGTTACCCCAACTACAATACAGTGACAATGTTACCCCACCTACAATTCAGTGACAATGTTACCCCACCTATAATACAGTGACAATGTTACCCCACCTACATTACAGTGACACTTCTACCCCACCTACAATACAGTGACAATGTTACCCCATCTATAATACAGTGACAATGTTACCCCACCTACACTACAGTGACAATGTTACCCCATCTACATTACAGTAACAATGTTACCCCAACTACACTACAGTGACAATGTTACCCCACTACATTACAGTGACAATGTTACCCCACCTACAATACATTGACAATGTTTCCCCACCTATATTACAGTGACAATGTTACCCCACCTACATTACAGTGACAATGTTACCCCACCCACATTACAGTGACAATGTTACCCCACCTACACTACAGTGATAATGTTACCCGATCTACATTACTGTGACAATGTTACCCCATCTACAATACAATGACACTGTTACCCCACCTACATTACAGTGACAATGTTAACTTACCTACATTACAGTGACAATGTTACCCCACTTACATTACAGTGACAATGTTACCCCACCTACATTTCAGTGACAATGTTACCCGACCTTCATTACAGTGACACTGTTACCCCACCTACATTACAGTGACACTGTTACCCCACCTACATTACAGTGACACTGTTACCCCACCTACATTACAGTGACACTTCTACCCCATCTACAATACAGTGACACTGTTACCCTACCTATGCTACAATGACACTGTTACCCCACCTACATTACAGTGACAATGTTAACTTACCTACATTACAGTGACAATGTTACCCCACTTACATTACAGTGACAATGTTACCCCACCTACATTTCAGTGACAATGTTACCCGACCTTCATTACAGTGACACTGTTACCCCACCTACATTACAGTGACACTGTTACCCCACCTACATTACAGTGACACTGTTACCCCACCTACATTACAGTGATACTTCTACCCCATCTACAATACAGTGACACTGTTACCCCATCTACAATACAATGACACTGTTACCCCACCTACATTACAGTGACAATGTTAACTTACCTACATTACAGTGACAATGTTACCCCACTTACATTACAGTGACAATGTTACCCCACCTACATTTCAGTGACAATGTTACCCGACCTTCATTACAGTGACACTGTTACCCCACCTACATTACAGTGACACTGTTACCCCACCTACATTACAGTGACACTGTTACCCCACCTACATTACAGTGACACTTCTACCCCATCTACAATACAGTGACACTGTTACCCCATCTACAATACAATGACACTGTTACCCCACCTACATTACAGTGACAATGTTAACTTACCTACATTACAGTGACAATGTTACCCCACTTACATTACAGTGACAATGTTACCCCACCTACATTTCAGTGACAATGTTACCCGACCTTCATTACAGTGACACTGTTACCCCACCTACATTACAGTGACACTGTTACCCCACCTACATTACAGTGACACTGTTACCCCACCTACATTACAGTGACACTTCTACCCCATCTACAATACAGTGACACTGTTACCCTACCTATACTACAGTGAAACTGTTACCCCACCTACATTACAATGACAATGTTAACTTACCTACATTACAGTGACACTGTTACCCCACCTACATTACAGTGTCACTGTTACCCCACCTATACTACAGTGACAATGTTACCCCACCTACATTACAGTGACACTGTTACCCCACCTACATTACAGTGACAATGTTACCCCACCTACATTACAGTGACACTGTTACCCCACCTACATTACAGTGACATTGTTACCCCACCTATACTACAGTGACAATGTTACCCCGCCTACAATACAGTGACAATGTTAACCGACTAACATTACAGTGACACTGTTACCCACCTATATTACAGTGACACTGTTACCCCACCTATACTACAATGGTGATGTTTCTGTAGCAGTAAGTAGATTAGTGAAGATGTTTCCATCTAAAAAAATTTACTTTAACATACAATTTATTTTATTGAATGTTGAGAATTAAGCTGGAGAATATATTGTGTGTATATATATAGTGTATATATACACACACATACATAGTATATTGTGTGTATATATATAAACACAAACATAGTATATTGTATAGTTATACACACATCCATATATACATAGTATATTGTATAGTTATATACACACATACATATATACATAGTATATTGTATAGTTATATACACACATACATATATACATAGTGTATTGTATAGTTATATACACACATACATATATACATAGTGTATTGTATAGTTATACACACACACCCATATATGCATAGTATATTGTATAGTTATATACACACATACATATATACATAGTATATTGTATAGTTATATACACACATACATATATACATAGTATATTGTATAGTTATACACACATACATATATACATAGTATATTGTATAGTTATACACACACACCCATATATGCATAGTATATTGTATAGTTATATACACACATACATATATACATAGTATATTGTATAGTTATATACACACATACATATATACATAGTATATTGTATAGTTATACACACATACATATATACATAGTATATTGTATAGTTATACACACATCCATATGTACATAGTATATTGTATAGTTATACACACATCCATATGTACATAGTATATTGTATAGTTATACACACATCCATATGTACATAGTATATTGTATAGTTATACACACATCCATATGTACATAGTTATTTTATGGACATGTGATGCACATGGAGGTTGACTGCTGCGTAAAGAAGTGCCAAGAAAACCTGGTGGAAGGAAGATACAGTAGAGGAAGACCATAACAAAGATGGGCGGAGGTGGTGAGAGCTGACCTCAGATCACTGAAGCTCACAGAGGAGATGACGATGTACCGCACAAATGGAGAGATGCTGTGCTGAATAGGACCTGTCCCACCCTTGCAAGAAAGGAAAATCCGACGTATGACGATGATGATGATGATGTAATGTGTATTTATACACACATATACATACATAATATATTGTGTAGTTATACATACATACATAGTATATTGTGTATTTATACGCACACGTACATACATGATGGCTGCCCCCTCGTTATCGAGTATGGCCATTGCACGATATACCCTTATTAATAATTATTAATTAATTCTATCGTGCAATGCCTGTGCATGAAGATATTTTTAAAGTAAGGAAAGACTGTGCACTGAGCCAATCCCACTCTCTGAGTGACAGTAGCTATAACCCGAAAAGAAAAAAGATCAACATCATCGGTAACTACTGAGCCGCAGGTTTTATGTCAGAGTTATACACACGCATACATATATACATATATAATTTAAGACACACTATATTTATAAGCAAGATAGCTAGTGTATATATAAGCATATAGACAATATGCTCCCACCTACTCCCACTGTAAAGTGGTCGTGGAGGTGCCACAGCAAAAAACGCACCCAACCCTCAGTGTAAAGTGGACGTGTAGGCACCACCGAAAAAAAGCACCCAGCACTCACTGTAAATGAGGTTGGTGTTAGGAAGGGCATCCAGCTGTAGAAATCAAGCCAAATTCAGTTCCCGTATGAGCAAGACAAGGTCAGTCAGGACAACCTGTCTAACCCATGCTAGCATGGAAGAACGGATATAAAACGGTGAGGATGATGATGATATATATATATATTACATATATCTATATATGGTAAACATTTATCTATTATTTCTTCAAACTTACATGTTAAACATAGCTCCATTTAAATGATTATTTATTCAGTTAATTTCTACGGACTAAGAAAAATTAGGTAAATTTTATCTGCATGTTCTTCAAACTTATAATTTTATATATATGTATATATATATATATATATATATTCCAAGGGTTCGGAATTCTATTTCAAAGAAAGACAACGTTTTATAGTAAAACACAATTTCACATGTGCATCAGAAAATCTAATATATGTATTAACTTGCTCAGGTTGTCGAGAACAATACATAGGTCAGACCAAAAACAGCCTCCGCCAACGCATGACTGTTCATAGATCCCAAATTAAAATACGGGAATACAGGAAAATACCACTGAGTGAACACATTGATACCTGTGCCGCCCCAAATCATCCCAACTTTAGAATCTTTCCCCTCTACAAATTTAAAGATAATTCCACCCACACCTAGCGCATCAGCAAGGAATCTCACTTTATTAACAAATACGGACCCCGTCTAAACACCTCTCCCTAAGACGAACCCACAACATACACACGTCAACATACATACCTACATCAGCATACATCCTACATACATGTCTATCCACATATAAACACAATGACATACGTAAACACACATGTTCTGTGGTGCAACACAAATATACACAAATTTGCATACCTTTTGATGTCTATAGATATAAACGTGCCGACACACACACATACGCACACATTGATGGGCACATACATATTTGTACACAAGTATTCCCATACGGCAGGGCCTAATGGATTCCCCTTGCAGTAGTACAATCTGGACACTCACACACACCTTGGTGTTATGACAATACTATACATCATTTCACACCTTTTATTATTAATGTTTTTGATGTTCTATTGAGAGAATCGTTTTTACTGAAAATATCGAATAATGTACACCACCATTTTACCAGTATCAAAAAAATACTGGTCCCCCCCCCCCCACACACACACATACACACATATATACACACACATATACACACGCGTACACTAACATACAAAGAGACATATACACACACACACACTTCTCCGTATAAGACAAGAGCTGAAAAATATCTTTCAACATGTTAAACATACCCCCACACACGTACAGACACATTCCTACTGACCGATCCCTCTACCACGAATTACTCTGCTACACACACACACACACACACACACACATATTTGTCTTAATAGGCACCTGACCTGTTGACCTTTCAACATGACTGCAATTCACACACACATCCCTACTGACCATTATCACAACAATGAACCTCTTTACTACACACACACACATATTTGTCTTAAAAGACTTATTTTTCAGTGACTTCTCAATCAGGCGAAAAACCTACATTTGACGCAAAATCAATTTTTAACATTCACGTGACCTCTACCGACCAATCAAAATTGTTTTGACCACAAGAATTTTTGCAACACGAATTGGCACGAAACTTATTTTAATACCTCTGGAGCCACTTTTTTCACATAAAACAGGTAGAATTACCGAAACTGATCAGATTAGAGCAAACATCACGGGCGCTCTATCTCAAAATTATTTTTGAAAAGCATTAGAAATGCGCAACTGATAAAAACTTAAAACCAAAACTGAATACTAACCAATACTTATTACTAATTTTTACTTATTCCTAATTAAACTATTTTTCACTGGGAACAATTTGGCAGCATTTTCTTTTCCTTTTACCAATATATATATATAAATATATATATAACGAAGGAAATGTGGTAAGGAACCAGGTGGACCATAACGCACCAAAGTACTCAATACTTAGGGTAGTAGAGTGGGTCCTACTCGTTCCTATTACCCACTCTACTACCCTAAGTATTGAGTACTTTGGGACGTTATGGTCCACCTGGTTCCTTACCACATTTCCTTTGTTATATATATTTATATATATATATATATATTTATATATATATATATTTATATATTTATATATATATATTTGTATATATATATATATATATATATATATATATATATATATATATATATATATATATATATATATATATATATATATATATATATATATATATACAAAGAATGGTGAACTCATGTACAGAGATGTTATAACATTGCTTGTAAAATAGGGTGAAGAGATCCTTAAAGTTACCACAATATATGTATATATATACAAGGTGTCCCCCCAAAAATATACACATATTTATTAGAATGCTGTTGAAGTGTGTATATATTTTTTGGGACACCTTGCATATATATATATATGTGTATGTATATATATATATATATATATATATATATATATATGTAAATATATATATAAATATGTATATATATATATATATCCAAAATTAAATTAAATTAAGGGTTGTCATGTCTGAGAGACATGCATCATATCTACTGTAGAATAAGCTCAAAGATTCCAATGAATAGATCCAAGCATTTTATAACAACTAGAAATAGATTGACATATATATATATAAAATAAATACATGAAACAATCACAGGGAATAATTTGTAAAGAATGTAGGCACACATAGCTAGGTAGGTAACTAATTAAAGTTTGACTAGAACTTCAAATATAGACACCTTTTAAAAAGATTAATCTCCTTTGTATATATTTCTTTAAGTAAGAAATATATTTCACCAATTAATCAGTAAATCACAGCAGTCAAATCCTGGAAGGTCACCAAAGGAGAAGAAAATAACTATCTGCGTTTACAAAGCAAAAACAAATCTGTGAATGACTCAAACCACGTGTTGCATTTAAAAAAAATACACACATTGCACAGCTTCACCCCAGTGACGTGATAAGATTATCGACAGCTAGAAATAGCAGCCGAGTCTATTCAACTGAGTTAGCTCAACAATCAAGGGGCTGTATATATATTGTATGTATATATATATGTAAATATATATATATGTAAATATATAGCAATAATAGGTAGGGTGAGGTTTCAAATTAACATTAAGTTTATTCAGGTGTGACATGTGTTTCACGATTGATCAGCTCAAGGTTCAGAGGTCTACTACTGTTACTAACTACAAAAAAGGTTTTTCCCTCGAAATGAAAGGCCGACTGTATGATGTATGTATACAAACAACTATGTTACACAGCAGCAAGTCCTGTGCTAAGGACCTGTGAAGATTGGAAAGAAATGAAGCCTCCATGCTGGATGTGCAATAGCAACATACGCAAACGGGAAAGCATAAATGAACTGCACAAGAAATTAGGCATAAGAGGGATCAGATGTTGCATGCAGGAGAGGAGATTGCATTGGTTTGGACATGTGATGTGTATGAAGGATGACAGATGTATAATAAGGTGCAGAGCACTCAAAGTTGATGGTAGCAATAGAGTAGGCAGGCCTAGGAAGACTTGGGCTGAGGTAATAAGAACTGACTTTGCACAATTACACCTCACCAAGGCAATGACACAGGACCGTGACCTCTGGTTCTATGAAGTATTACAGAAGAGCTGCCCTCTATTATTCTTGGGCTGAGGCATATACCTAGTAGGGAACACCATTCCCTACCATCTCCCCTCCCATAAACCTCCCTCCACATACCTATATCCCCAATTACCCCAAGCATCTTCCCCACCTCCTCCCTAGTTTCCAACCTCCTCTATATAGTGATCCCCTTAGAGCCATGACAAAAGGGCCCAGCCCACACTATAGCAGTCATGTAGGTGTCATGACAAAAAGCACCCAGACCTCACTGCAAATGTGGTTGGTGTTAGGAAGGGTATCAAACCATAGAAACCAAGCCAAAATCAGTTCTGTGCGAGTGAATCATGAACTCCTGACCTGATCCCTTACAAAGAAACAGCCCGTCCTACCCATGCTAGCGTGGAAGATGGATGTTAAACAATGATGATGATGATGATGATGATGATGTGGGTGGTGTTGAAATGATCCTGGCTTTCGATAAAAGAAAATACAGGAGGATCAATTAGGATTTTATTTAACATATTCCCCAAATTCACATATTGCAGTGGTCATACCTCCCCTGTAATGGTAACAGCTCTACCTCTCCTGCTGAGGTAACAGCTCTACCTCCCCCGCAATGGTAACAGCTCTACCTCCCCTGTAGAGGTAACAGCTCTACCTCTCCTGTAGATGTAACAGCTCTACTTCCCCTGTAATGGTAACAGCTCTACCTCCCCTGTAGAGGTAACAGCTCTACTTTCCCTGTAATGGTAACAGCTCTACCTCTCCTGCTGAGGTAACAGCTCTACCTCTCCTGTAAAGGTAACAGCTCTACCTCCCCTGTAGAAGTAACAGCTCTACTTCTCCTGTAGAGGTAACAGCTCTACTTCCCCTGTAATGGTATCAGCTCTACCTCTCCTGTAAAGGCAAAAGCTCTACCTCCCCCTGTAGAGGTAACAGCTCTATCTCTCCTGTAATGGTAACAGCTCTACCTCTCCTGCTGAGGTAACAGCTCTACTTCCCCTGTAGAGGTAACAGCTCTACCTCTCCTGCTGAGGTAACAGCTCTACTTCCCCTGTAGAGGTAACAGCTCTACCTCTCCTGTAAAGGTAACAGCTCTACCTCTCCTGCTGAGGTAACAGCTCTACCTCTCCTGTAAAGGTAACAGCTCTACCTCCCCTGTAGAGGTAACAGCTCTACCTCTCCTGTAGAGGTAACAGCTCTACTTCCCCTGTAATGGTATCAGCTCTACCTCTCCTGTAAAGGTAACAGCTCTACCTCCCCTGTAGAGGTAACAGCTCTATCTCTCCTGTAATGGTAACAGCTCTACCTCTACTGCTGAGGTAACAGCTCTACTTCCCCTGTAGAGGTAACAGCTCTACCTCTCCTGCTGAGGTAACAGCTCTACCTCCCCTGTAATGATAACAGCTCTACCTCTGCTGCAGAGGTAACAGCTCTATCTCTCCTGTAATGGTAACAGCTCTAACTCCTCTGTAGAGGTAACAGCTCTACCTCTCCTGAAATGGTAACAGCACTACCTCTCCTGCTGAGGTAACAGCTCTACCTCCCCTGCAGAGGTAACAGCTCTACCTCCCTTGTAAAGGTAACAGCTCTACCTCCCCTGTAAAGGTAACAGCTCTACCTCCCCTGTAAAGGTAACAGCTCTACCTCTCCTGCAGAGGTAACAGCTCTACCTCCCCTGTAATGGTAACAGCTCTACCTCCCCTGTAATGGTAGCAGCTCTACCTCCCCTGTAAAGGTAACAGCTCTATCTCCCCTGTAAAGGTAACAGCTCTACCTCCCCTGTAAAGGTAACAGCTCTACCTCTCCTGCAGAGGTAACAGCTCTACCTCCCCTGTAATGGTAACAGCTCTACCTCCCCTGTAAAGGTAACAGCTCTACCTCCCCTGTAATGGTAACAGCTCTACCTCCCCTGTAAAGGTAACAGCTCTACCTCTCCTGCAGAGGTAACAGCTCTACCTCCCCTGTAGAGGTAACAGCTCTACTCTTTCACAATACCCTTAAAGCCAGCAACATTTCTGCACCACCTCATATATATGAGATGTAGTTATCTGACATGTCATGCCTCAGAACATGACAACCCATCTAACCCATGCAAGCATGGAAAATGGACGTTAAGCGGTGATGATGATCATGATATAAGTATATATATATATATATATATATATATATATATATATATATACAAATATGTATATATATAAACAAGTAAATATATGTACAAATATGTGTATATATATATACAAATATATATATATATATATATATACACACAAATATATACATGTGCAAATATATATATATATACACACACAGATATGTATATATATATATATATATATATATATATATTATATTCAACTTATATAATCTTATTTCTTGCATCATTCAATATTTAATATTAGTCCAAGTTCTACTAGTTTTTTCTAATTTTCTCCTTCAGTTTGGTACACTGCGTATGATTGCTTTCATCTAAAACATTTGCATGGATGGATCCAGTTTTAATTCCACGAATGCAGTGTAAAAATCTCATGTTATATTTTATAATTTTCATTAAGTTTACTTTTGACATCACATTTATTTTGTTTGTATTTGTTATTGTGCAATGTTTTTAATGTATTGGTTTATATCAAGAAACATATATCTATCTTTCTATTTAATCCTTTTGATAGTAAACCACCTGAAACTGCTCCTGGTTTTATGACTCAAAACTGCTCATTTTAAAATGCTAATATATATATATATGTCTCTCTATATATATACATGTCTATATATATATATATGTCTGTATATACATGTCTATATATATATGTATCATCATCATCACCGTTTTACGTCTGTTCATCCATGCTAGCATGGGTTAGACGGGTTGTCCTGTTGTGGGTAGTGTCCAGTCGGCTGACCTTGTCTTGCTCATACAGGAACTGATTCTGGCTTGATTTCTACAGCTGGATGCCGTTCCTAACACCAACCTCATTTACGGTGAGTGCTGGGCGCTTTTTGTCCGTGGTGCTTACACGTTCACTTTACAGTGTGGGCTGGGTGCTTTGTGCCGTGGCATCTCCACGTCCACTTTGCAGTGGGACAGGGTGGTGCATATTGTCTATATGCTTCAGCTTCAGCTTGTACCTGTGGGGGGTCGGGTCTTCTGTATTACTGCGTGACGCCAGAGGTCACGGTCGTGTATATATATATATATATATATATATTCTCGCTCGGTTAATTATGGCCGAAATTCTAGGATTTTATAAAATAACCTTACTGCTCCCTCCTATTCTTCACCCCTCCCCCTATATATCGTATACGCGCCTGCTGGTTCTCTTTCAATCCCTTCCTCTCTCTCCAAATATAAAATGAACCTGTTGCGAGGTACGAAACTCAGAATCTGGCTAGACCGCTCGCTCGCTCCTCTGTGAAAAGTAATGAACAAATGCTATTTTCTTTTCTCTTCCCTCACTCTTCCGCGGTCCATTCATCTATCTGTATCATATCGTCCAGAATCCAATATTTGCTTTTTCAATGCTATTCGATAATTCTGTCTTATCGTTCAAAATAATCTTGTATTTTAAAATCCTATAATTCTTCTCTTATTACTGTTATATGCTCGTTCGATTATGGCCAAAATTCGAGGATTTTATTTAAACCTTCTCGCTAACTACCCCATATCCCTCCTACCCGCCCACACTCGCCATCATTATTACTTGGACCAATCATAAGTCAGCGGCCTATGCTATCACTTCTTAAGTTTAGACCTGGATGCCTTTCGATATGATGGATGCACTACGGAATTCTGGAGAGTCTGAAAAATCTGGACACTCAGTGACAATGCCAAAGATAAAGACAAATTCACCTCATGCTGCCGGACGAGAATGCAAGGACTCCTCCTCTTTATTTCGGCCATGGATGGCTAACATAACCCCATCTCCCTCACCCCTCCCTACGCCCCACAGTTCCCACCCACCAAACGCAATCCAAAACTTCAGAGTTGGTACCATGAATGTAGGCACCTTAAAAGGCCGCTCTAACGAGCTTGTAGAAATGCTTGAACATAAGGAGGTTGATGTCTGCTGTATCCAAGAGACCAGGTGGAGGGGTGGGTCTGTTAGATTCATTGTGGGTAAAAAACGATGCTAAAAGCTTTTCTGGGTGGGAAATGAGAATGGGCTGGGTGGAGTAGGAATCATGCTAGCAGAAAAATGGACAGATAAGATAATAGACGTAAATAGAGTGAACGACAGGATAATTAAAATAAGACTTGTCCTCAATAGAACTACTGTGACAATAATATCTGCGTATGCACCCCAATCCGGACTGCCTGGCATTATAAAAGACAGATTCTATGAGTCGTTAATGCTCACTACCTCCCAAATAACCGACAGTGGCTACATAATTATCGCTGGCGACCTAAATGGTCACGTTGGACAACACTGTGACGGCTATGACGGAATCCATGGAGGCTATGGGTTTGGTACTAGAAATGAGGAAGGCTTCAGAATCCTGGAATTCTGTGACGCAAATAACCTAACTATCTGTAACACTAACTTCAAAATACGAGACAATCACTTGATCACCTATAGATCCGGGGAACACGCCAGTCAGATAGATTATATCCTTACCAGAAAACGTGACAGAGTGTCTGTTGTAAACACTAAATTCCTCCCGCATGAAGAATGCACCTCCCAACATAGACTCATAGTTAGCGAGCTCATAGTCAGGACGAGACATACTCGACAACAGAGGAGGACAATCCCCAGGAGAAAAATATGAAAGCTAAAGGACCCCACAGCCAGTATTAAAGTTAAAAGCATATTACTTGATGCTTTTGACAGTAAGGAAGAGCAATTAGAGTCGTAGAATATAGAGGAACAGTGGGAATTCCTGAAAGCTAACCTGCTGAAGGCGACAGATGAAATCTGTGGCTGGAGCAGATCTATAGGCAGGAGGAGAGTAACGTGGTGGTGAAACAGTAAGGTGGAGGAGTCAATCAAGGCCAAAAAGCAGGCTTCGAAAGTATGGCAGGATGGGGGAAGTAGAGAAGACTATTAAGTGACCAGGAGGAAAGCTAGGAGACAAGTGTACTTCGCAAGAAGGGTAGCAGAGGAAAGAAAGTTCAAGCATGTTCTACAACGGGAGGACCAAAAACGTGAGGTGTTCAGGATTGCTAGACAATGTGTGAAGGAGAACCGTGATATTGTCGGGGAGAAGTGTGTCCGTAATGATGATGGTGTACTTGCCATCACTGACGCTGATAAGATGGTAGCTTGGAAGTGTCACTACGAAAGGCTACTAAATGAGGAGAATAAATGGGAGAAAGACAGTCTCCTCCACATCGATCCAATAGAGGGACGAGTTGATGGTAGTATAATAAGTAAGGGAATCAAAGATATGAAGACAGGCAAGGCAGCTGGGCCTTCAGAAATAGTTGCTGAAATGCTGAACGCATCTGGAATGGTGGGACACACTATGGTCACCCAGATAGTAAACCAAGTAATACAAAATGGAGTCGTACCAAAGGACTGGCGTAGCAGCATCATCATTAACTGCTACAAGGGTAAAGGAGATGCCCTAGATAGGGGAAACTATAGAGGCATTAAATTAATTGACCAGGTGATGAAGGTCACAGAAAAGGTAATAGCGCAACTAATCAGAGAGAGAATTGATCTAGATGAAATGCAGTTCGGGTTTGTGTCAGGTAAAAGTACCACAGACGCTCTTTTCATTGTACGAAAACTACTGGAGAAGTACCTAGCTAAAAGTAAACCCCTATACTTAGCTTTTGTTGACTTGGAGAAAGCCTTTGACAGAGTCCCACGCCCCATTATCCGCTGGGCTCTCAGAAAACTAGGTGTTGATGAATGGCTTGTGAGAGCTATACAAGCCATGTATAAAGAAACAGTCAGTAAGGTTAGAATTAACAACAAATATAGTGAAGAGTTTAGCGTAAAAGTTGGTGTTCATCAGGGCTCCATCCTTAGCCCCTCCTATTTATTATTGCTCTTCAGGCTATAACAGAGGAGTTCAAGACCTGCTGCCCATGGGAACTCCTATATGCAGATGATCTAACGCTCATAGCTGAATCAATGGCTGAACTAGAGAAGAAATTCCAAACATGGAAGCATGGCCTAGAATCAAAAGGCCTTAAAATTAACCTGTCTAAGACTAAAGTTCTAGTATGTAGGAAGGGAAATAGGACATTGGCCCCATCTGGGAAATGGCCATGCTCAGTGTGTAGGCAGAAACTTCATTTTATGTCGCAAATGCAAAGTAGAGGTACATAAAAGATGTAGTGGGATCACAGGTAAGCTATCTAAGAACATAGATTTTATATGTGGCCGGTGCTCTGGTGCAATAAGTAGCAGCAAGTGCCCACAGAATACTAGCTCATTCCATTGCACAGATGGTTCTATAGAAATAGTGGACACCTTCTGTTACCTGGGTGACAAAATCAGTAGTGGGGAGGGTGCTCTGAAAGTACAGTAGCTAGAGTCAGAACGGGATGGAAAAAGTTCAGAGAGCTTATACTACTATTGGTCGCTAAAGGTTTCTCTCTAAAAATGAAAGGCAGGCTGTATGATGCCTGCACACGGACAGCAATGTTACATGGCAGTGAGACCTAGGCATTGTGTGCAGAGGATATACGCAGACTGGAGAGAAACGAAGCTTGCATTCTCCATTGGATGTGTAATAGTAATATACATGAACTGCAAAGCATAAATGAACTAAGTGAGAGATTAGAGATGAGAGGGATCAGATGCTATTTACTCGAGAGAAGACTACGTTGGTTTGGTCACGTGATGCGCATGAAAGACGACAGCTGTATAAAAAAGTGCAGAGCGATCAAAATAGACAGTAGCCACGGAGTAGGCAGACCCAGAAAAACTTGGGACGATTTGATAAATTCCGACCTCACACACTTACACCTCTCCAAGACAATGTCACTGGACCGAGATCTTTGGCGCTACGCAGTAATACAGAAGACCCTCCTTGCCTAAGTACAAAGCGAAACCTACAGTCAGTAGGGACCTCTTTACCAAAATACACCCCCAGCCCACTACACCCACCCAATCCACACCACCTCTTTCGATGTAAAGTTATGTTGGTACCAAGACATCCAGTCCTAAATAAATGAGGTCGTGTAGGTGTCACGACAAAAAAACTCAGTCCACGCTGTAATGTGGCCGTGTAGGTAACACGGTAAAAACCCCCCAGTCCACACTGTAAACGTGGTTGGTGTTAGGAAGAGCATCCAGCCGTAGAAAACCCGCCAGACAGTCCTATACGAGCAAGACAACCAATCTTGCCTTAAGTGGGAAAATTCCCGTCCAAACCCATGCAAGCGTGGAAGATGGACGTTAAACGATGATGATGATGATGATGATGATGATGATGAAACAATTCAAGAAAGAAGAGTGACATGGTTGGCTGTACAATATGGGCTTTATTCACATTGCTGACAATTGTTTCTTTGATCTGGTAGGTCTAGAGTTCGCTTCTCGCTTGATGTTGTGTCAATCGATCTCCAATACTTTGTTTATAACTAGTCGTTTTCATCAGAGTGTGTGAAAGTCACTTTCACACACTCTGAGGAAAACTACTGGTTATAAACAAAGTATTGGAGATCGATTGACACAACATCAAGCGAGAAGCGAACTCTAGACCTACCAGATCAAAGAAACAATTGTCAGCAATGTGAATAAAGCCCATATTGTACAGCCAACCATGTCACTCTTCTTTCTTGAATTATTATTACTACAAGTA
>OZ024740.1:4734835-4742335 GCA_964016885.1 Eledone cirrhosa
CGAGATTCCGATTCTCGATAATTTATTTGTATTTATATATATATATATATATAAATTAAATTAATAAAAACAATGAGATAAAGACAAAGAACAAGCTCCTTATATTAAAAAATTCATAATTTTACGATCGTTTCTAGGATATATATGTATGTTGGTCTGTATATCATGTTTAAGATCTATGTAAAAATATTACAAATTATCAGAGGAAATATACATACCTTCACATATACATGCCATCCTCAGAAATGATGAGATGTGTTTATTGAAAAAAACAAAGAATTAATATAAAAAGTCTGTTTGGGAACAGGTTTTGAATTGACCAATAGAAAGGAGTTAGAGGTCAAGTTGATAGAATAACAGTAGTAGAAATTAAATCTAGGTTTCTTATTCGAAAATATAATTCCCTACAGGGAAAACTTCATTCTAACCACTCTAACACAATACAATACTTACACAAACTTTAGTATTTTCTTACCTATATAATATTTTATCTATATTTAATCTAAATTTTACTTCCATTTGGTTCCATTTATATTCCTCTACTTATTATTATATATTTTTAGAACAAATTATTCCTCTCAACAAAGAAATAACAAACATTTTAAGATTATTCTATACCATTCTACTTGATGTAACACACTAATCTCAGTACCCTTTTTCCTCCAACCGTAATCTTCTTTGACCATAAACACTTTTATATACAATATGTCTAAATTCATTTACACTAGCAACTTTCATTTCTTTTCTTAAAAGTCATTTGACACCTCATCCCCTGACTTATTTATTCATCTACTACTACCAACTTAAGGATCTATACTGCCCATTCCTATTCTTACTATTGGTCAACCTCAACCTGGTTATAAAACCTTACTTATTCATATGTATGTCATTTTGTATTCTTCAATAAATAAAACTCATTATTTCTGAAGACAGCGGGTAGTGAAGACGTATGTATATTTTCTTACTTTGATATTTTGTAATATATTTTATATAGTTCAATAATAGAATGGACATATGGGGGAACTACACCCCAGAAACGATCGTAATATAATGAGTTTTACTATGAATTAACCGTTTTTTGTTTAATTTCATTGTTTTAATATTTCTTTTTCCGTTTATCGTTTTCGGTGCAACAAGCCGATTAACCCAGTCGATATGCAAATTAGGCTGCTCAGCCGTTAATATGCATAAGGAAAGTATATACTTTCAGACGTTCAATCATCTGGAAGGAAGGTATACGTTGCTGGCGATAGCTAATAAGCTTGAAACTAGTACAGCGTTCCTTTGTCAGTGTTGAACAAACGAGCAACGATGGTTACTAGACACTGTACGGCTTAATTCGGGATGTTTATTTACAAACACACCGAGCATTATAATAAATGTTCGGTGAATCCATACGTACATATATATATGTGTGCATGTATGTATATATATATACATACTACTGTACGTCTGTATACATATATGTATGTATGTATACATCCTTATATATATATATATATTAGTATGGTACCAGCGATAGGGAGGTTGTCATGTCTTTGATATGACTACAGAGTCCTCCAGTACTTTGGAAAGTTTTCTACAACTAGATGTTGCCCTTCCTGTGTTTTTGTGAATTATTTACCTGATATGACACTGGCAAGAGATGAGTTGCTATGAAGCTATGATATAAGACACCTTTCTCAATATACCAAACAGTAGGGATTGAATCCAGATCTGCGTGACTCATTGACGCAGTCGACAACTCTCATTTGTATGTACAGAAAAGACTAGATACACAATAGTAAATATGTATTGGTGGAATTGTAAAGTGACCATCATCATCATCATCATTGTTTAATGTCTGCTTTCCCTACTAGCAAGGGTTGGATGGGTGTACATAGACCAAGTCAATAGTGAAGTGGAGCTACTGACCTCCAGACATGTCAGTAGCTCTGTATCTTGCTTATGTAGTTATATTTGGCAGTCTTTAGGACATTGGTTGCTGTATTTCTAAACTGAGTTCAAATCTGGGGTTCACTTTGTTTTCCATCCTTTTAGAGATGATCAAGTACCAGACCAGAGATGGCGCAGCCCTTTCTCTTTCAAACAATCACGTTCTGCTGAATCAAAGTAGAGAGGGTTTCTTTGTCTGCTTATGATTGTTTGGGCACAGAGTTTGATTTTTAGACCTTCAGCGGCCTGGGGCATTTCAAGTTTGGCAGGGCCCTTCATACACAAAATATTAGAATACACAGCAAACCCCCAATTTTACATATCAAAGTTAGCTTGGTGTAAGTAATTGCAATGGAAAAGTTATACATACAGGTATTAAATTAAAAAAACTCTAACCATCCTAAAACTAAAAAAGCCCAGCTGAAGGCACAAATAAATTGCTATGGGAGTCTCTGGTGGGGCCTCCCCACTGCAGGGGGCCCGAGGCATTTTCCCCCTTTGCTACCCCATTAAATCTGGCCCTGCTTCGGCACCTACAATCCTCAGCGAAAGCATGGTAGATTGTACCAAGTCATACTCAATTATAAGTGACAAATGTATGTAGTAGAGCAGAAGATATGGAGTATTGTGACAGTTTGAAAGGAATTCAGTGAAATTTTGAGATGGAGGGTAAATAAAGACATTTTTATGAAAAGCTGCTTATGAAATGGCTTCTGCTGAGAGATTGCTAGATTGAGAACAAGAAAAGCTATTTCTAAGAAATTGCAATAAAATTACAGAAAAAATAATAAAAACGAATCAATGATGATGCTTTGTGAAGTATTCAAACACAGTCCAAGAAACATGTATTTTTGTATGGAATTGGTAGATCTTGTGATATCTGAATTAGTACAAAATAATTCTTGTATAATTTTTTTTTATATAATTCCTTATTTTGTATCATGCTATATGTTTGTTTGTTTGTTTTTTTTTTGTTTTCTTTTAATAATAATAATTTGTTAAATCACAAAATTCTCTGAGAGTGTAATAGCAGCTTTAAATGAAACTGTAAAAAAGCAACTATAATGAAGGAAATTGCATTTCTTCAGATCAAACCAATGTATTCACCTTTTAATTCCTTGCTGCAATGACTTACAACAAACGGAATATAGAGAAAGGGTTGATATCTTTATATCACCGAAAGTCATAGAATTCCACATAAAAAGCCATGATGGTGCCGGTTGTTAGGCAAATCAATAGAATCTATAGTAATTTCATGAATCAACCAACAGATGGTAAACTTTCTAAAGAATTGGTATTGACTGCAATCACATTCTTCCAATATCATGATTATATTTATTCTAAAATAGTTTGTTTGACAATTCAATAAAATTGAACAAATTTTTCTATCAATACAATATTGATTTGTATTGACGAGGCAAGAACAAAAAAAGGGTCTCAGATTTATAGGTGAGCATTGAAGAGGAATAAAATGATATTTAAGCCTTTCTAAAGAGTATCCATAGTGTAAGTAATGAGAAATGATCAACCAAGAATTGAAACTATGATACAGAATTAGCAGATAGTTTCATTATCAACCCAATATATTGGTTATTCCTATAAAATAGTCAGGATTTATTCTTCTTAGTAAACATGCTTCAGAGTGTATCTTCACTCACAGCAACATAATATCACTGCTTTCATTGTTGTGGTAATTGAGTAAACAAGGTAGGTGGCCATTCACTTTCCATGTTTGCACAGGTAACAAAATTTCAAATGAGAATGTACCGGAACAGATACAACAAAGCAACTCATCTGAGGTTCTTAATATAGTGAATATATATCATCATCATCATCACTGTTTTACGTCCGGTCTTCCATGCTAACATGGGTTAGACGGGTTGTCCTGTTGTGGGCAGTGTCCAGTCGGCTGACCATGTCTTGCTAATACAGGAACTGATTCTGGCTTGATTTCTACAGCTGGATGCCCTTCCTAACACCAACCTCATTTACAGTGAGTGCTGGGTGCTTTTTTACTGTGGTACCAACACGACCACTTTACAGTGTTGGCTGAGTGCTTTTTTTGACATGTTTATTCAAATATATATGTTTAAATAGTAGACAGCTTCTGTTACCTAGGTGACCAAATCAGCAGCGGAGGCGGGTGTTCTGAAAGTTCAGGGAGCTACTACCACTTCTAGCTGCAAAAGGCTTTTCCCTCAAAATGAAAGGCAGACTGTATGATAAGTGCATATATACAGCAATGTTACATGGTAGTGAGATTTGGGCATGTGCATAGAAGTCTTGTGTAGATTAGAAAGAAACGAAGCTTGTATGCTCCAATGGATGTGTAATAGTAATATACGTGACAGCAAAGCATATACAAATTGAGAGAGAGACTGAGCATAAGAGGAATCAAATTCTGTGTGCAGGAGAGTAGATTACCTTGGTATGGAGATGTGATGTGCATGAAGGATGGCACTTGTATAAAAAGGTGCAGAGTGCTCAAAGTCGATGGAAGCCGTAGAGTGGGGAGACCCAAGAAGACTTGGGACAAGGTGATAAATTGCACCTCTCAAAGGCACTTCTCACATGACACAGGACAGTGACACCTGGCATCATGCAGTAATACAGAAGACCTAATTTCCCACCGCTACAAGCTGAAGCTGAAGCATATAGACAATATGTCCCCACCCCCTCCCACTGCAAAGTGGTTGTGGACCTTAGTCTTCGTCAGGTTGACTTTGAGATCCCTTCTAGTCCCTGCTTCCATGTTTGGAATTTCTTCTTTAGTTCTGCCATAAATTCAGCTATAAATGTAAGATCATCCATGTACAGAAGTTCCCAATACTATAATAAACAAGAGAGAGTTAAGAACAGAGCCCTGGTGGACACCAACCTGTATTTTAAATTCCTTGCTATAGTCATTGCTAACCCTAACTTTGCTGACTACTCCCCTGTACATGGCTTGTACAGCTTTCATACTCCTAGTTTTCTAAGAGCCCACCAGATAATAACACGGGGCCCTCTATTGAAGGCTTTTTACAGGTCGACAAATAGCAGGTAGAGCGGCTTACTTTTAGCTAGGTACTTTTCCTGTAACTGCCTCACAAGGAAGAGAGCATCAGTTGTGCATCTTCCTGGTACAAACCCAAATTACATCTCATCTAGTTTCACCCGGTTCCTAATCAACTGTGCTATAACCCTTTCTGTTACTTTCATGACCTGGTCCATCAGCTTTATACTTCTATAGTTTCCTCTATCTAGTGCATCACCTTTACCTTTGTAGCAGTTGACAATGATGCTGCTGCACCAATCCTTTGGTATGACACCTTCTAGTATTACCTGGTTAACAATACGTGTGGTTATGGTGTGACCTACCGACCCAGATGCTTTCAGCATCTCGGCAGCTATACCCGATGGACCAGTTGCCTTCCCAGTCTTCATATCTTTAATTGCCTTACTTACTACACTGCTGATGACTTGTATTGCTGGCCCCTCTATATACAGAATAAACATATATATTTGCACTTGAAATTCTAACTGTCTGCCTCAATGCTCCATTATTTAAATCCTCTCTTTTTCTTGATATTTGTCTTATGATATTAATTTATTGTTATTTTATTATATACTAGTAGTGGTACCCGGCGTTGCATGGGATAATGTATTTTGGAACACGGGCCGCCAACAGACCTATTTGTGGAAAAACTGCATGCCTCGACAATATGTAAAAAAAATAAACCCAATACTCTGATGGCTGGATAATCTTTAAGATTTTCCTTGATGAAGCAGGAAAAAATGCAGGTTTTCTCCTAATGCCCGGGCATTATGTGCATAATATGCGTTGAAATTTCGGGAAAATTGGCTAGACGTAACGCCTAAAAAAATGCCCTAAGAAGCTGAAAAAATGAAGTTTTTCACCTACTGCGGGCCCTAGGCCATAAAAAAGTTGGATTTTCTTTGCTCACAGTACGAAGAAGAGACTGACTAATACATAGTTACAATTTCAAGGAAATCGGTCTGATGTAACGCCTCAAAATACCCCTAAAAAGCTGAAAAATGCAGTTTTTCACCTAATGCGGGCCCTAAATGATCAAAAAGTTGAATTTTTTATGTACATAACACTCCCTGAAGCAACACGGGCCGCCAACAGACCCAATCGGGGAAAAACTGCATGCCTGGACAATATGTAAAGAAAATAAACCGAATGCTCTGATGCAATTAGTATTAGGTATGCTTCTCCTTCCACGTGGAGAAAATCAGCGCTGGTGCTTTTGTACTTTAATAAAGTGGCATGAGTCAGCAGGACAGATGTCACCACTTATGTCAGAGGGAAGTGTGCAATGTTTGAGCAGGACATGACGTGCAATCGGGCAGCATGTGGAGCCTTCCTGAAGGAGTCCACCGTACCTTAGTAAGTAACGCAACTGGTCAAACGTTTACCAAACTGTGGGTATAACTTAACAAATTTAAAGAGGAATGGTGCAATAAAATGGGCTCCGAGGCGTGTGCATGTTCACTGGCAGCCCTAAACGAAAGGGTCGCCATCAGCTATTTCAAGGGCCCTTAAAAGGGCCATGTAAGCCATTCACTGACACCCCAAAGGGCCAAGTGAGCGTTCACTTGTAGCCCTTAATAGTGACTTTGACTGCGTTCTCTGACATTTGGAGGGTGTTATGATTGCTTCCACTGGTAGCCTTTAGAATGAATCAAAATGTGTTCGCGGTCCGTTTAACCGCCATACATTGACCCGCCAAGTGTGATGCAGACAGCCAGACATGCAGACAGATATTATAGAGGCACATTCTGCATGAAAAGGGAAAAGTGGAAAGTGACGTAATTCAGACAGATATTATAAGGGTGCAACGTTATATGTATGTATCTATCTAAAAAGAGAAAGATTAAGAATTATAGAGAGATCACTAAATCACCCAATGTGGTCAATAGGGCATTGAACATTTGCAATTTTCTTTTCTCAGAACACTCCCTGAAACATAAGTATTACATGTGTAAAGTTTGAAAACAGTCGGTTGGGCGGTTCTTGAGTTTTAGGGATTCAAACTCACACACACACAGACAGACATCCTCAGTTTTATATATATATATATTTCCTGAAGAGACACAGAATAAAACAGTCATAATGGAGTTAATTATTCACAGGTAATCTCCAGTTTCTTCACAATTGGTTGCAAAATTCTGGCCACGTTTCAAACGTCTGTAGAGAAGTATAAATAAATAATAAATATCCTATCCTTGGGTTTCTTAAGATTTGAATTTTAAATGTTCTGCTACATGAATTACCCTTTATTCATCCAGCTTCATTTCACTCCTGAAGAACAGAAGCTGGTAAATTGCATCAAGTTTATCTCATCTTACCAATGAAATGGTGAAGTACTACACAATAACCTCATATATATTATATATATATATATATATATATATATATATATATATATATATATATATATATATATATATATATATATATATATATTCATTTCATCATTTCATTTTACGTCCGCTTTTCCCTGCTTCCAAGGGTAGGACAGGAACTGATTCTGGCTTGATTTCTACAGCTGGATGCCC
>OZ024740.1:4752335-4759835 GCA_964016885.1 Eledone cirrhosa
TGGTGACATATCAAAAGGTTCCTAGTACACACTGTAGAGTGGTCATGTAGGTGTTACAACAAAAAACACCCAGTACACACTGTAAAGTGGTCATGTAGGTATCACAACAAAAACACCCAGTACACACTGAAAAGTGGTCATGTAGGTGTTACAACAAAAACACCGCGTCCATACTGTAAAGTGGTCATGTAGGTGTCACAACAAAAACACCCAGTACACATTGTAAAGTGGTCATGTAGGTGACATGACAAAAACACCCCGTCCACACTGTAAAGTGGTGGTGTAGGTTTCATGACAAAAAGCACCCCGTCCACACTATAAAGTGGTTGTGTAGGTGTCACAACAAAAAGCACCCCGTCCACACTGTAAAGTGGTTGTGTAGGTTTTATGACAAAAAGCACCCCGTCCACACTGTAAAGTTGTTGTGTAGGTGTCATGACAAAATGTACCCAGTCCACACTTAAAGTGGTTGTGTAGGTGTCACAACAAAAAGTGCCCCGTCCACACTGTAAAGTGGTCACGTAGGAGTTATGATAAAAAGCGGCCAGTCCACACTGTAAAGTGGTCATATAGTTGTCACAGCAAAAAGTATCCAGTACATACTGTAAAGTGGTCGTGTATGTGACACAACAAAATGCACTCAGTACATGCTGTAAATGTGGTTGGCATTAGCAAAAGCATCCAGCTGTAGAAACCCAACTAAAATCAGTTGTGTGTGAGCAAAACATGGTCCTCCGACCTGGCTGTCTAACAATGGGACAACTTGTCTAACCCATGTTAAACAATGATGATGAAGGAATCATAATCTATAAAGCTCAGTGTATGGACATGCTCCTTTGTTATAGAAATCTACGATATAAAATTTCTTCAATTGAAATTTACAATTCAGTATTCGAAATAGCTTCGATTGCGTCTTGGCACAGACAAATTTTTCAATTTCACCCACAATTACGCAAAAAATAGATAAAACTCAATATTTTACAATTTTCTCTCTCATTTAAAGTGCTAAACTCTATCCATTACCATTCAAAATCTATACAACTTCATACTTTCTGCTACTTTCTCTTTCCAAGCTTGATGGTGATACTGTCCGTTTTAATCTCTCATATCATCTGCTTACCTCTATCTACAACCCACACATTTTGCTACTTTCTCTTTTATACTTCAAACTTACTGATTTATTTCCAAACGCATACAAACACACACTCACTTCAAATGATAAAAAAACATTTAAAGCAATTAAACAACTTGCGTGATTTATAACCACACTAACTTTTAGTTGCTTCAAACTTAATGATTTATTTACAAACACATACAAACACACACTCACATAAATTGATGAAAAAAATTTTAAAGCAATTAAACAACGTGCGGGATTTATAACCACAAATACACGACTATTCATTAACAACATTTAAAGCAATTAAACAACGTGCGTGATTGCCGAAGAGAGAGAGAGAAGAAAGTGAGAGAGAGAGAGAGAGAGAGAGAGAGAGAGAGAGAGAGAGAGAGAGAGAGAGAGAGAGAACGTTTATTATTACATAAAGTACCAGTAATGTACTGGGTAATTGCTGGCCTTGTGCCAAAAAAGTAGAAACAATTATTACATTTCATACGAAACGACAATTATTCAAAAGCAACAGATACTTTTATTCAACAACAAGCGATACATTTTTTTAAAAACCTCTCAACGAACGTGGATTCTTACAGACTTTGAGTCGAATTGGTTTGAAATTGTGCAAATGTATAAACATGGAACATGTGCACACACACAACAACAACAACAATCTGCCTTTTATAGATAATTATAAACAATAATATCCTCTATGAGGTCACTAAACCTGCTAGAAACAGCAGCTAACTCTCCCCCATACCACACCCCTCCCTACTGTCTTAAATTTAGAAAACATATCTTCTATGAGGTCACTAAACCTGCTAGAAACAGCAGCTAACTCTCCCCCATATCACACCACTCCCTACTGTCTTAAATTTAGAAAACACATATCCTCTATGAGGTTACTAAACCTGCTAGAAACAGCAGCTAACTCTCCCCCATATCACACCCCTCCCTACTGTCTTAAATTTAGAAAACATATCTTCTATGAGGTCACTAAACCTGCTAGAAACAGCAGCTAACTCTCCCCCATATCACACCACTCCCTACTGTCTTAAATTTAGAAAACACATATCCTCTATGAGGTTACTAAACCTGCTAGAAACAGCAGCTAACTCTCCCCCATATCACACCCCTCCCTACTGTCTTAAATTTAGAAAACATATCTTCTATGAGGTCACTAAACCTGCTAGAAACAGCAGCTAACTCTCCCCCATATCACACCACTCCCTACTGTCTTAAATTTAGAAAACACATATCCTCTATGAGGTCACTAAACCTGCTAGAAACAACAGCTAACTCTCCCTCATATCACAACCCTCCCTACTGTCTTAAATTTAGAAAACACACAGACAACCATGCAGAACAACTCCATCGCAGCTCTGTTGTTCGGCTGGCATCGTCTACGCGCGTGTTTCGCAAATACTGTGAAACAATAAATTTCAACACTTTTTTGCACAGAGATAATATCCATAGGCGAAACTACAATTGTCACTGCTGGCGCAGCTCCTGCTTCCAGGTCTGTAATTCATTCACCCAGTGCCTGACAGACAAAAAAGTGGTGCCATAAAATGGGTGGTGCAACCTAACTTTGGTAACTTAATGACCCCTAGCAACGCCGGGCCTTAATGCTAGTAACTGTTAAAACAACCCAATGCTATCAATGTAAGTGAGGTAAAAATATCGTTAAGTACAGAAATCAGTGACCAGTAATTGATAAAAAAATTAGGAAAGTTGTAAGGTGGGTGATAGGCAGATGAAACAGAGATGATGGTGAGAGAAGTGAGTGGGAACATAGGAGTGGTAAGTAAAGAAAAAAGAAAGGAAGACAAATGGAGATTAGGGTTACAATAAGAGTTAAAATTAAAGTTATAAACGATACAAAAACCACAGATGTATCTGACCTCTTCATCTCTTAATATGGTTTATGGTTTTGCACAAATTAATTGAGAAGACCACAACATCCTTTTCCAAACTTTGGCAAGCATATAAAAAAAAAATGTTACACCTTAATACCTGTCTGAATACAACTCATCAAGTGGACATTATGCAATCACTTTGATGTCTGCGAAATGTGCATAACAAGATGGTATAATAAACAGAGGATGTATACATAAAACCATCTCTCTCCTTTATAATATATATATATGAAGGACTTAGTAATAGTAACAGAGTAACATATGCGAACAGCAAAGCATAAACGAATTGAGAGAGAGACTGAGCATAAGAGGAATCAAATGCTGTGTGCAGAAGAGGAGGTTGCGTTGGTATGGACATGTGATGCGTATGAAGGATGACAGCTGCCTAAAAAGGTACAGAGCACTAGAAGTCGATGGAAGCCGCGAAGTGGGGAGACCCAAGAAGACCTGGGATGAGGTGATAAAAACCGACCTTACCCAATTGCACCTCTCAAGGGCAATGACACATGAACGCGACCTCTGGCATCATGCAGTAATACAGAAGACCCAACCCCCACGGGTAAAAGCCGAAGCTGAAGCGTAGAGACAATATGCCTCCACGCCCTCCCACTGCAAAGTGGTCGTGGAGGTACCACGGCAAAAAAGCACCCAGCCCACACTGTTAAAGTGGATGTGTAAGCGCCACGGAAAAAAGCACCCAGCACTCACTGTAAATGAGGTTGGTGTTAGGAAGGGCATCCAGCTGTAGAAATCAAGCCAGAATCAGTTCCCGTATGAGCAAGACAAGGTCAGCAGACCGGACACTGCCCACAACAGGACAACCCGACTAACCCATGCTAGCGTGGAAGAACTGACGTAAAACGGTGATGACGATGATGGTGACTTCTGTACAGTATTTGTCTACCAAATTCACTCTCATGGCATTGGTCAACCCAAGGTAGAAGACTCATGCAGTGGAATAGAACTTAATACCATATGGTTGTGAAACAAGTTACTTAACCATGCAACCATGCTTCTACCTATTAAAAAACCACAACTGAAATAACACAAAACATGGGACACATTTATACTTTTCTTTTCTTTATTTCTTCCTCATTTATTTACTTTTTCTTTCTTTCGTTCTTACTTTCATCTTCCCCTTCTTCAATTAATTAGCATTCTCTAGCAGAAACTACTTCAATATTCTGCAGAATTGGTAGCCAAATATTTAGCAGACAATTCTACAAAAATCAGTTCCATTTCCTTAGAGAATTAATGAAGACATCATATGTTATCTGGCATCAATCAATCTTTGTGGAGAAATTGTTACTAATTTAATGAACTCCAGATAATATAAATACAACTCATTACATACACTTTGTTGTTGTTGTTGTTGTCGTAGTTGTTGTTGTTTTCTTTGCAGAATTATTGACATATTTTTGAGGAAATATTATGGATTTGGTATGGAAAAGCCAGCATATATCTCCTGGCAACAGGTATATCTTAAATATTGTTGCTGTTATTTTCACAGCTTAGTGAAAGATAAATATAAGTGTGTATAAATATAAGTTTGTATAAATATAAGTGTTTATATGTATGTATGTATGTAGTATATGTTTATGTATGTATGTAGTATGTATGTAGTATGTATGTATGTATGTAGTATGTGTGTATGTATGTAGTATGTGTGTATGTATGCATGTATGTATCTGTGTATGTATATATGTATGTATGCTTGCATGTATGTGTGTATATATATATATATATGTGTGTGCGTGTGTGTATATATATATATATATATATGGTGGCTGCCAACTCGTTTTCGAGTACGGCCACTACTTTATATCCATGTAGGAGAACCCCTACCGATGCGCTGAACAAGTGTGACCTTTAGTCCAGCCAGCGACTTGAAAACTCTGGTACAAACACTACACTTGTGACAATTATTGACACACAGTGCTGGGCCCATGGTACCATGTGACAACAAGTGCAGAGAGATCTCCAGATATAAAGCAATGCCTGTGCCGTGAAGCTTTTATAGTGAGCAAAGGCACTGCACAAAGCCAGTCCCACTCTCTTAACCAAGATGATATTTACCAAAAAGAAGAACAAGTCAACATCATTGGATACCATCAGGGTTGCAGGTGTTATATCAGAGTTTTCCTTCTCCAAGAATTCTGCCTTGACAAAGGCTAAGGGGTCATCTCTCCCGGTGATTTTGGATGGCTATTGACTCTTAAGAGTTCCTTTGCCCTTTGACAGGTTTTGTTTTTAGTCCTGCAGGATGTCCAAAGTCACCCTCCTCACCAAGAAACCTTGGTGGGGTTGCCAGCTTAGTCGCCAACGACCCGACCATGGGACAGGTTGTACTGGGATACATGTTACCAGTAGCACCAACTGGTGACCTGACATATATATACACATACATATATATACACATATATATATACATACATATACAATCATACATACATACATATACATACATACATATAAATACATACATACATACATACATACATATACATACATATACACACACACACACACACACACACACACACACACACACACACACACACACACACACACATATATATATATATATTTATATATATATATATATATATATATATATATATATATATATATATATATATATATATATATATATATATATATAGTTCGCGGTGATTTCTATGCAGGTTATACTTGGAGTAATAATAGCTAAAGAAAGAAGAGTAACATGGTTGGCTGTACAATAAGGGCTTTATTCACAGTGCATCAAATAAGGTATTGGAGTTCGATTGACGCAGTATCAAGCGATTAGCGAACTCTAGACCTACCAGATCAACGAAACAATTGTCAGCACTGTGAATAAAACCCTTATTGTACAGCCAACCATGTTACTCTTCTTTCTTTAACTATTATTACTCCAAGTATAACCTGCATAGAAATCACTGCAAACTCGCTGCATTACTATGGAAACGTCTTGTTGAGTCAAACTAAGCCACACGTTAATACCATCCACAACACGGAGTACTCTAACTGGACTACATCTAAGTGGATCACCTATAACGATAACTTGTTATCCCGTATACATAGCACCCACTAGGTTGAGCAACAACCTTAACGCACGGCAATAACATGGAAAAGCACCACATTGGCATGTCACTGAAAAATATACCTATACCTACAAACAAGGACTATACACTCATCACGATACAACGGACTAACGATTTCATCCGTTGAATCCGATGGAAAGCTTACCATTACGACAAAGAACCCGCTAATAACACGGAGGAATTCACTAAAGAAAATGACGGATTCAAATCTTGTAAAAACCTGCCAAATAACCCCCAGCTCGATGCCTTCGAGCTTGATCTTATGAACATGATAAGTAGAACTAAATTCAAAAAGCGGACACATCACAACAAATTACAAAACGACATCAATACACTACTAAAAAAACTAAGAAGCACTAACGGTATCACAGTAAAAGCAGACAAAACATCAAAAAGTATATACCTTGGACCTTAATACATACAATAATTTCATTCGACGTGAACTGCACACAAAATACAAAAAAACAACTGATTCTACACTCACTAGCATTAATAAGGAATGACTAAGCATAGTAAAAAAACTGAAAATATCCGATAGAACCGAGCCTCAAGCCCCATGTAACCCCACATTTAATCTTAAGGTTCACAAAAATAATTTTGAAACAAACACAGTAATTAGATTAATATGCCCATCTAAGTCAGATATCGGTAAAATTAGCAAATATATTCTATATAGGGTAATCGCACAAATTAAGGGCAAACTAGTAATCAACCTATGGGGTAACACTAACGAAGCAATAGAATGGTTCAGTAAAATAAGAAACAGAGAAACATACAACTTCATACAATTCGACATAAATGATTACTACGCCTCCATTTCCCCAGTCACCCTAGATAAAGCCCTAACCTTCGCCCAAAATAATTCCGACCTTACCTCAGACGAAATTAAAATAATACTAGCTGCTAGAAGGACTATCATAAAATTCGAAAATAGCTTCTGGGAAAGAAAAATATAGACAGAATAGCTTCGATATCAAAATGGGATCGAACGACTCAGCGCAAATAACGGACGTTGTGGGGATATTTATAGCGCACAACTTACATAAAGAATTCAATGACCGCCAAGGTAGAATTTATAGAGACGATACGCTCCTTATAGCTAAAAACTTAAATAGTCAGAACATGGAAAGATTACGAAAAAACATTAGAATATTCTTAAAAAAAATAGGCCTAGATATCACTTTCGAACTTAACTCTCAAAAAGCAAATTTCTTAGATGTAACTCTAAACCTAAACACAGGATTAATAGAACCCTTCCATAAAATAATGAAAATCTAGCCTACATTAGTTACAACTCAAACCACCCCTGATCCATAATTAACTCCAGAGCACATAGTATATCCCTCAGAATATCCCGCTTATC
>OZ024740.1:4764835-4785164 GCA_964016885.1 Eledone cirrhosa
TTCTAGTCCTGTAGAATCTCATCTATATTAAAATTTTTATACTCTGCAATGTATTGTGTACCTTACTTACTGTGGTTACCTCCGATTCAACCCGGAATAACGTATATATATATATATATATATATATATATATATATATATATATATATATATATATATATATATATATATATATAAAGAAAAAGAGATGAAATCGAAAATGCAACTGAAGTCTTATTTTTTAAAAAATATATATATTTATTTGGTTCCTTTACCGGTTTCGCAGTTCTTCTGCTTTTCAAAAGGTGAGTTGAGATGGAGGGTCTGTGGTTTTTCTCACATGTGAGAAAAACCACAGACCCTCCATCTCAACTCACCTTTTGAAAAGCAGAAGAACTGCGAAACCGGTAAAGGAACCAAATAAATATATATATTTTTTAAAAAAAATAAGACTTCAGTTGCATTTTCGATTTCATCTCTTTTTCTTTATACTTTCACTCGTGTAGGACACCTCGGTTATTTTTCATTTTGTAAAAAAAAACCTCACTTTCTAATATATATATATATATATATATATATATATATATATATATATATATATATATATATATATACAATTAAGTTAATGCAAATTAGTCTGCCCACTACTAATTTTCATAGAAAAAGCATATAACGATATGTGCTTTTACGATTCTCTAGAGAGGCCGGAAGATAGGTAAATATTGCTGATGAGTTGTAACAACAACGAAACTAGTTCAATATTCCTTGTCTGGCTTTCTGGAGAATAGAGGAAAGGTGTTTCCTCAAAAACCAGTATGACTCTAAAAACCGGTTTGTCTGTGTGTTTACATACAGAATAGCTGGCCACTCACAGTAAAGTGACCAGGGAAAAAACTTGGTACATCTACATATGTATACGTGTGTGTATTCATATACATACTAGTATTTCAGTATACATATATGGATGTACATCTTTAACTTAATTGTTTAAGCGTCAGTCATACAAAAGTGAGTTACAAACGAAACGAAATTTAATTTCGTTTCGTTATTTGTTTTTATCGTCTCCCTTGAACCGGTACTTACTCACACTCTATGCAAATTAGTCTGCCCACTACTAATTTTCATAGAAAAAGCATATAACGATATGTGCTTTTACGATTCTCTAGAGAGGCCGGAAGATAGGTAAATATTGCTGATGAGTTGTAACAACAACGAAACTAGTTCAATATTCCTTGTCTGGCTTTCTGGAGAATAGAGGAAAGGTGTTTCCTCAAAAACCAGTATGACTCTAAAAACCGGTTTGTCTGTGTGTTTACATACAGAATAGCTGGCCACTCACAGTAAAGTGACCAGGGAAAAAACTTGGTACATCTACATATGTATACGTGTGTGTATTCATATACATACTAGTATTTCAGTATACATATATGGATGTACATCTTTAACTTAATTGTTTAAGCGTCAGTCATACAAAAGTGAGTTACAAACGAAACGAAATTTAATTTCGTTTCGTTATTTGTTTTTATATATATATATATATATATTAGGATTGGTGCTCTTTCGCCGAAAAGAAGTAAGTGACATAGTCACTACTTTAAAACTGATAGCGTAAGGTCTTCAAAATGTTTTTAATTAAGCATACGGTATATTGCCACATATACTATACATACATTCACGTATACATCGCTATTTCAGAGCACCAATCGTAATACCTAATTTTTGCTGGACCGGCAATTGCTCTGTATAATCAGTTCCTGGTTATTTCTGGAATTCTATAAGAATCCAGCTTCTATAATTTTCGGCGGAAGAGGGCAGTACGAAGCTCTGATGATTGCCAACAACGAGAAACAGACTGTTAGCTTCTCTCCCTTCTTTCGCCGAAAAGAAGTAAGTGACATAGTCACTACTTTAAAACTGATAGCGTAAGGTCTTCAAAATGTTTTTAATTAAACATACGGTATATTGCCAAATATACTATATATACATTCATATATATATATATATATATATATATATATATATATATATATATATATACATAAAATATGTTTAATATAGAAATGGCTTCTGCAGGACTAGAACTGTTTCATTCAAAAGAAATCGTATATATCTAAAAATAGTTTTTTTCAAAGTCACCTGGTTCTTTAAACTCCTTCAGTCAATGACCTCCACCCATTGCTAAAGTTACCACCTTAGTTCTTATGATTTTCAAAAGTAAAATTGAGATGGAAGGTTTGTGTTACTGTTGTGGTTTTTCAGAGACAAACCACAACAGAAACACAAACCTTCCATCTCAATTTTAATTTTGAAAATCATAAGAACTGCATACACACACACACACACACACACACACACACACACACACACACACACACACACACACACACACACACATATATATATATATATATATATATATATATATATATATATATATATATATATATATGTATACATTTATATATATATATGTATATATACTGTAAAGTATTTGTGTAAAAAACATGGTAAACACCACCCAGCCCACACTGTAAATGTCGTTGCTGCTAGGAAGGGCATCCAGCCATACAAAACCAGCCAGAAACTGTCCTATAAAAGTGAGGTATGGTCACCCAACCCAATTTGCCTCTAAATGGCACAAGCCCGTCTAACCCATGCTAGCATGGAAGTGGGAAGGAAAACGGGTTCCTGATCCGTCTCTGAGAAATGGCCTTGTTCACTGTGCAGGAAAGGCATGGGTAGAAATTTCATTTCATGTGCCAAATCTAAACTGTGGGTATATATATATATATATATATATATACATACATATATATATATACATACATATATATATACATACATATATATATACATACATATATATATACATACATAAATAAATAAATAAATACATACACAAGCACAATAACAACAAACACATATAAACACACACTAGTAAAGATAGAATACATTAACCGATACACAGTCACCCAATCACGAACACACATAAAAAAACACTATACACACACGCAAACGCATGCGCAAAGAAGACAAAATAAAATAAACAAACAAACAAATAAATAAATATATAGACAGACTAAATAAAAATTGCGTAGACATACAATGTAACGAGAGGAAACAATAGCACCACTGACGATGTTGCAGATGTGCAACGAAAGAACTTTGATAAACTATATATATGTGTTTGTGTCTATATTGTATCTGTATTATTTTTGACCGTCGGTCAGTCAATGGCAACATTGAGGACCGAATAAATTAGATTACCGATATAAAAGACACAGAAGCGAAAAGCGAAAACCAACTAAACAGTGAGTGTGTTCTGTTATTAATTCTGGCAATATTACACAAATATGACCCTCCCCAAGTATAACAATATATATATATATATATATATATATATATATATATATATATATATATATATATATATATATATATACTAGCAGTGGTACCCGGCGTTGCATGGGATAAGGTATTTTGGAACGCGGGCCGCCAACAGACTTAATCGTGAAAAAACTGCATGCCTGGATAATATGTAAAGAAAATAAACCGAATAGTCTGATGGCTGAATAATCTTTAAGATTTTCCTCGATGAAGCAGGAAAAATGCAGGTTTTCACCTAATGCAAGCCCTAGGGGATCAAGAAATGAAATTCTTTTTGTGCATAACATGCTTTGAAATTTCTGGAAAATCGGCTAGACGTAACGCCTCCAAAAAGCCATAAAAAGCTGGAAAAAATGAAGTTTTTCACCCAATGCGTGCCCTAGTACATAAAAAAAAGTTGGATTTTCTTTGCTCACGGTATGAAGAAGAGACTGACTAATACATAGTTACTATTTCAAGGAAATCGGTCTGACGTAACGCGTCAAAAAACCCCCCTAAAAAGCTTAAAAACGCAGTTTTTTTTACCTAATGCATGCCCTAGATCAAAATGTTGAATTGTATGTCCATATCACTCCCTGAAACATAATTAATAACCATGTAAAGTTTGAAAAAAATCGGTTGGGTACTTCTCGAGTTTTAGGGATTCAAACTCACAGACACACACACACACACACACACACACACACACACACACACACACACACACCCACACACACACACACACAGACATCCTCAGGGAAGTGACGTAATGCAGACAGCCAAACATACAAACATATATTATAAGGGCGCGGCGTTATATGTATGTATCTATCTAATAAGAGAAAGACTAAGAATTATAGAGAGAGATCGCTAAATCGCCTAATGCGGTCCCAGGGCATTTGAATTTTTTTTTAGCTCAGAACACTTCCTGAAACATAAGTATTACATGTGTAGAGTTTGAAAAAAGTCGGTTGGGTGGTTCTCGAGTTTTAGGGATTCAAACTCACACACACACAGACAGACATCCTCAGTTTTATATATATAGATAATCATCATCACAGTTTTATTTCGTTTCTTCCACACTAGCATGGGTTAGACGGGTTGTCCAGTTGTGGGCAGTGTCCAGTCGGCTGACCTTGTCTTGCTCATACAGGAACTGATTCTGGCTTGATTTCTACAGCTGGATGCCCTTCCTAACACCAACCTCGTTTACAGTGAGTGCTGGGTGCCTTTTACCGTGGTGCATACACGTCCACCTTACAGTGGAATGATAGGGAGCCCAGTCCTATCATCTCATTTCTACAGCTGAGTAAACTGGAACAATGTGATATATATATATATATATATATATATATATATATATATATATATATATATATATATATATATATATATAGTATATATATATATATATCTGATATAAAGCACTCGACAAGTTTTTTGAGTAGATATACGATATTAAATAAATTGATATCCCTGAAATATGTATAATAAAATAAATATGGTTTTATAAATATAGTTTCCATTTATTATATATATATATATATATATATATATATAGATATATATATATAGATAGATATATAGATATATAGATATATACACAGATTAAAATATACAATATGAAAAAAAGAACTACACTATTATTGTTGCGTTTGAGAGTTGCTATGTGTGTGTGTGTGTCAGTGTGTGTGCTGTGTATTGCTGTGTGTGTGAGTGTCTGTATGTGTGTGTGTGTGTGTATCTGTGTGTCTGTGTGTGTGTCTGTGTGTTTGTGTGTGTATTGCTGTGTGTGTCTGTCTGCGTGTGTGTGTGTGTGTCTGTCTGCGTGTGTGTGTGTGTGTATGTCTGTGTGTCTGTGTGTGTATTGCTGAGAATTGCTCTGTGTGTGGCCGCGTGTGTGTGTCTGTGTGAGTGTGTGTGACTGTGTGGGTGGGTGTGTGTGTATGTCTGTCTGTGTGTGTGAATGTATGTGTATGTGTGAGTGTGAGTGTATGTCTGTGTGTGTGTATCTGTGTGTGTAAAGCAGTGTGTGTCTGTCTCTGTGTGTGTGTGTGAGTCTGTGTATCTGTGTGTGTATTGCTGTGTGTGTCTGTCTGTGTGTGTTTGTGTCTGTGTGCGTGTGTCTGTGTGTGTCTGTATGTCTGTGTGTGTCTGTGTGTCTGTGTGAGTGTATGTGGGTGTGTATGTGTGTGTGTGTCTGTCTGCGTGTTTGTGTGAGTGTGTGTGTCTGTGTGAGTGTATATGTCTGTGTGAGTGTGTGTGGGTGTGTATGTGTGTCTGTCTGTCTCTGTGTGTGTGTGTGAGTGTATGTGTGTGTGTGAGTGTGTGTCTGTCTGTGTGTCTGTGTATTGTTGTCAACCCATTAAGGAAATGTTTTTTCTTTTAAACACTTAGTGTTTCTAAAGTGACAGACAAATCCTTGTTAAAATGTTTATCTTATCTCAGAGACGAAACCAGTTTTACTGTTAACTGGACTTAACACACCTAACACACCTAACACATCTAACACACCTAACACACCTAACACACCTAACATATCTAACACATCTAACACATCTAACACACCTAACACACCTAACACATCTAACATATCTAACACATCTAACACATCTAACATATCTAACACATCTAACACATCTAACACATGTAACATATCTAACACATCTAACACATCTAACACACCTAACACACCTAACACATCTAACATATCTAACACATCTAACACATCTAACATATCTAACACATCTAACACATCTAACACATGTAACATATCTAACACATCTAACACATCTAACACACCTAACACACATAACACACCTAACACATCTAACATATCTAACACACATAACACACCTAACACATCTAACACACCTAACACACATAACACACCTAACACATCTAACATATCTAACATATCTAACACATCTAACATATCTAACACATCTGACATATCTAACACATCTAACACACCTAACACACCTAACACACCTAACACACCTAACACACCTAACACATCTAACACATCTAACACACCTAACACACCTAACACACCTAACACACCTAACACATCTAACACATCTAACACACCTAACACACCTAACACACCTAACACACCTAACACATCTAACACATCTAACACACCTAACACATCTAACGCATCTAACACACCTAACACATCTAACACATCTAACACACCTAACACATCTAACACATCTAACACACCTAACACATCTAACACATCTAACACATCTAACAAACCTAACACACCTAACACATCTAACACTTCTAACACATCTAACACACCTAACACACCTAACACAACTAACACATCTAACATATCTAACATATCTAACACATCTAACACATCTAACACATCTAACATATCTAACACATCTAACACATCTAACACATCTAACATACCTAACACACCTAACACATCTAACATATCTAACATATCTAACACATCTAACACATCTAACACATCTAACATATCTAACACATCTAACACACCTAACACACCTAACACACCTAACACACCTAACACATCTAACACATCTAAAACACCTAACAGATCTAACACATCTAACACATCTAACAAATCTAACACACCTAACACATCTAACAAATCTAACACACCTAACACATCTAACAAATCTAACACACCTAACACATCTAACACACCTAACACACCTAACACACCTAACACATTTAACACACCTAACACATCTAACACATCTAAAACATCTAACACATCTAACACACGTAACACACCTAACACATCTAGCACACCTAACACATCTAACACATCTAAAACATCTAACACATCTAACACACCTAACACACCTAACACATCTAACATACCTAATACATCTAACACATCTAACACATCTAACACACCTAACACACCTAACACATCTAACACACCTAACACATCTAACACATATAAAACATCTAACACATCTAACACACCTAACACACCTAACACATCTAACATACCTAATACATCTAACACATCTAACACATCTAACACATCTAACACACCTAACATATCTAACACATCTAACACATCTAACACACCTAACACATCTAACACACCTAACATATCTAACACATCTAACACGCCTAACACATCTAACACATCTATCACATCTAACACATCTAACACATCTAACACACATAACATACCTAACACACCTAACACATCTAACACATCTAACACATCTAACACATTTAACACACCTAACACATCTAACACACCTAACACATCTAACACACCTAACATATCTAACACATCTAACACATCTAACACACCTAACACACCTAACACATCTAACACATCTAACACATTTAACACACCTAACACATCTAACACATCTAACACATCTAACACACCTAATATATCTAACACACCTAACACATCTAACACATCTAACGCACCTAACACATTAAACACATCTAACACACCTAACATATTAAACACATCTACCAGACCTAAAACATCTAACACATCTAACACACCTAACACATCTAACACACCTAACACATCTAACACACCTAATACATCTAACACACCTAACACACCTAACACACCTAACACATCTAAAACATCTAACACATCTAACACATCTAACACACCTAACACACATAACAAATCTAACATACCTAATACATCTAACACATCTAACACATCTAACACACCTTACACATCTAACACATCTAACACATCTAACACATCTAACACATCTAACACACCTAACACATCTAACACATCTAACACACCTAACATAATTAACACATCTAACACATCTAACACACCTAACACATCTAACACATCTAACACATCTAACACACCTAACATATCTAACACATTTAACACACCTAATACATCTAACACATCTAACACATCTAACACACCTAACAGATCTAACACATCTAACATATCTAACACATCTAACACATCTAACACACCTAACAGATCTAATACATCTAACACATCTAACACATCTAACACATCTAACACACCTAACAGATCTAACACATCTAACAGATCTAATACATCTAACAAATCTAACAGACCTAATACATCTAACACATCTAACACACCTAATACATCTAACACATCTAACACATCTAACACATATAACACATCTAACACACCTAACACATCTAACATATCTAACACACCTAACACATCTAACACACCTAACACATCTAACAGATCTAACACATCTAACACACCTAACAGATCTAACACATCTAACACATCTAACACATCTAACACACCTAATACATCTAACACATCTAACACATCTAACACACCTAACAGATCTAACACATCTAACACATCTAACACACCTAATACATCTAACACATCTACCACATCTAACACATCTAACACATCTAACACATCTAACACACCTAACACATCTAACACACCTAACACATCTAACACATCTAACACATCTAACACACCTAACACATCTAACACACCTAACACATCTAACACACCTAACACATCTAACACATCTAACACATCTAACACATCTAACACATCTAACACATCTAACAGATCTAACACATCTAACACATCTAACACACCTGACACATCTAACACACCTAATACATCTAACACATCTAACACATCTAACACACCTAACAGATCTAATACATCTAACACATCTAACAGACCTAATACATCTAACACATCTAACACACCTAATACATCTAACACATCTAACACACCTAACACATCTCACACACCTAACACATCTAACAGACCTAATACATCTAACACGTGTAACACATCTAACACACGTAACACAACTAACACATCCAACACACCTAACACATCTAACACATCTAACACATCTAACACATCTAACACACCTAACCCATCTAATACACCTAACACACCTAACACATCTAACACATCTAACGCATCTAACACACCTAACACACCTAACACACCTCCACATCTAACACATCTAACACACGTAACACATTAAACACACCTAACACACCTAACACTTCTAACACATCTAACACATCTAACACATCTAACACATCTAACATTTCTAACACATCTAACACATCTAACACACCTAACACACCTAACACATCTAACACACCTAACACATCTAACACATCTAACACATCTAACACATCTAACACATCTAACACATCTTACACATCTAACACATCTAACACACCTAATACATCTAACACACCTAATACATCTAACACATCTAACACATCTAACACATCTAACACATCTAACACACCTAATACATCTAACACATCTAACACACCTAACACATCTAACACATCTAACACACCTAACACATCTAACACATCTAACACATCTAACACACCTAACAGATCTAACACATCTAACACATCTAACACGCCTAACACATCTAACACATCTAACATACCTAACACATCTAACACATCTAACACATCTAACACACCTAACAGATCTAACACATCTAACACATCTAACACACCTAACATATCTAACACATCTAACACACCTAATACATCTAACACATCTAACACATCTAACACACCTAACAGATCTAACACATCTAACATATCTAACACATCTAACACATCTAACACATCTAACACACCTAACAGATCTAACACATCTAACAGATCTAATACATCTAACAAATCTAACAGACCTAATACATCTAACACATCTAACACACCTAATAAATCTAACACATCTAACACATCTAACACATATAACACATCTAACACACCTAACACATCTAACACATCTAACACACCTAACACATCTAACACATCTTACACATCTAACACATCTAACACACCTAATACATCTAACACACCTAATACATCTAACACATCTAACACATCTAACACATCTAACACACCTAATACATCTAACACATCTAACACATCTAACACACCTAATACATCTAACACATCTAACACACCTAACACATCTAACACATCTAACACACCTAACACATCTAACACATCTAACACATCCAACACACCTAACAGATCTAACACATCTAACACATCTAACACACCTAACACATCTAACACATCTAACACACATAATACATCTAACACATCTAACACATCTAACACACCTAACAGATCTTAAACATCTAACACATCTAACGCATCTAATACATCTAACACATCTACCACATCTAACACATCTAACACATCTAACACACCTAACACATCTAACACATCTAACACACCTAACACATCTAACACACCTAACACATCTAACACACCTAACACATCTAACACATCTAACACATCTAACACATCTAACACATCTAACACATCTAACACACCTGACACATCTAACACACCTAATACATCTAACACATCTAACACATCTAACACACCTAACAGATCTAATACATCTAACACATCTAACAGACCTAATACATCTAACACATCTAACACACCTAATACATCTCACACATCTAACACATCTAACACATCTAACACACCTAACACATCTAACACATCTAACACACCTAACACATCTCACACACCTAACACATCTAACAGACCTAATACATCTAACACGTGTAACACATCTAACACACGTAACACAACTAACACATCCAACACACCTAACACATCTAACACATCTAACACATCTAACACATCTAACACACCTAACCCATCTAATACACCTAACACACCTAACACATCTAACACATCTAACGCATCTAACACACCTAACACACCTAACACACCTCCACATCTAACACATCTAACACACGTAACACATTAAACACACCTAACACACCTAACACTTCTAACACATCTAACACATCTAACACACCTAACACATCTAACATTTCTAACACATCTAACACATCTAAGACACCTAACACACCTAACACATCTAACACATCTAACACATCTAACACATCTAACACATCTAACACATCTAACACATCTTACACATCTAACACATCTAACACACCTAATACATCTAACACATCTAACACACCTAACACATCTAACACATCTAACACACCTAACACATCTAACACATCTAACACATCTAACACACCTAACAGATCTAACACATCTAACACATCTAACACACCTAACACATCTAACACATCTAACATACCTAACACATCTAACACATCTAACACATCTAACACGCCTAACAGATCTAACACATCTAACACATCTAACACACCTAACATATCTAACACATCTAACACACCTAATACATCTAACACATCTAACACATCTAACACACCTAACAGATCTAACACATCTAACATATCTAACACATCTAACACATCTAACACATCTAACACACCTAACAGATATAACACATCTAACAGATCTAATACATCTAACAAATCTAACAGACCTAATACATCTAACACATCTAACACACCTAATAAATCTAACACATCTAACACATCTAACACATATAACACATCTAACACACCTAACACATCTAACACATCTAACACACCTAACACATCTAACACATCTTACACATCTAACACATCTAACACACCTAACACATCTAACACACCTAACACATCTAACACATCTAACACATCTAACACATCTAACACATCTAACACATCTAACACACCTGACACATCTAACACACCTAATACATCTAACACATCTAACACATCTAACACACCTAAAAGATCTAATACATCTAACACATCTAACAGACCTAATACATCTAACACATCTAACACACCTAATACATCTAACACATCTAACACACCTAACACATCTCACACACCTAACACATCTAACAGACCTAATACATCTAACACGTGTAACACATCTAACACACGTAACACAACTAACACATCCAACACACCTAACACATCTAACACATCTAACACATCTAACACATCTAACACACCTAACCCATCTAATACACATAACACACCTAACACATCTAACACATCTAACGCATCTAACACACCTAACACACCTAACACACCTCCACATCTAACACATCTAACACACGTAACACATTAAACACACCTAACACACCTAACACTTCTAACACATCTAACACATCTAACACATCTAACACATCTAACATTTCTAACACATCTAACACATCTAACACACCTAACACACCTAACACATCTAACACACCTAACACATCTAACACATCTAACACATCTAACACATCTAACACATCTAACACATCTTACACATCTAACACATCTAACACACCTAATACATCTAACACACCTAATACATCTAACACATCTAACACATCTAACACATCTAACACATCTAACACACCTAATACATCTAACACATCTAACACACCTAACACATCTAACACATCTAACACACCTAACACATCTAACACATCTAACACATCTAACACACCTAACAGATCTGACACATCTAACACATCTAACACGCCTAACACATCTAACACATCTAACATACCTAACACATCTAACACATCTAACACATCTAACACACCTAACAGATCTAACACATCTAACACATCTAACACACCTAACATATCTAACACATCTAACACACCTAATACATCTAACACATCTAACACATCTAACACACCTAACAGATCTAACACATCTAACATATCTAACACATCTAACACATCTAACACATCTAACACACCTAACAGATCTAACACATCTAACAGATCTAATACATCTAACAAATCTAACAGACCTAATACATCTAACACATCTAACACACCTAATAAATCTAACACATCTAACACATCTAACACATATAACACATCTAACACACCTAACACATCTAACACATCTAACACACCTAACACATCTAACACATCTTACACATCTAACACATCTAACACACCTAATACATCTAACACACCTAATACATCTAACACATCTAACACATCTAACACATCTAACACACCTAATACATCTAACACATCTAACACATCTAACACACCTAATACATCTAACACATCTAACACACCTAACACATCTAACACATCTAACACACCTAACACATCTAACACATCTAACACATCCAACACACCTAACAGATCTAACACATCTAACACATCTAACACACCTAACACATCTAACACATCTAACACACATAATACATCTAACACATCTAACACATCTAACACACCTAACAGATCTTAAACATCTAACACATCTAACGCATCTAATACATCTAACACATCTACCACATCTAACACATCTAACACATCTAACACACCTAACACATCTAACACATCTAACACACCTAACACATCTAACACACCTAACACATCTAACACACCTAACACATCTAACACATCTAACACATCTAACACATCTAACACATCTAACACATCTAACACACCTGACACATCTAACACACCTAATACATCTAACACATCTAACACATCTAACACACCTAACAGATCTAATACATCTAACACATCTAACAGACCTAATACATCTAACACATCTAACACACCTAATACATCTCACACATCTAACACATCTAACACATCTAACACACCTAACACATCTAACACATCTAACACACCTAACACATCTCACACACCTAACACATCTAACAGACCTAATACATCTAACACGTGTAACACATCTAACACACGTAACACAACTAACACATCCAACACACCTAACACATCTAACACATCTAACACATCTAACACATCTAACACACCTAACCCATCTAATACACCTAACACACCTAACACATCTAACACATCTAACGCATCTAACACACCTAACACACCTAACACACCTCCACATCTAACACATCTAACACACGTAACACATTAAACACACCTAACACACCTAACACTTCTAACACATCTAACACATCTAACACACCTAACACATCTAACATTTCTAACACATCTAACACATCTAACACACCTAACACACCTAACACATCTAACACATCTAACACATCTAACACATCTAACACATCTAACACATCTAACACATCTTACACATCTAACACATCTAACACACCTAATACATCTAACACACCTAATACATCTAACACATCTAACACATCTAACACATCTAACACATCTAACACACCTAATACATCTAACACATCTAACACACCTAACACATCTAACACATCTAAGACACCTAACACATCTAACACATCTAACACATCTAACACACCTAACAGATCTAACACATCTAACACATCTAACACACCTAACACATCTAACACATCTAACATACCTAACACATCTAACACATCTAACACATCTAACACGCCTAACAGATCTAACACATCTAACACATCTAACACACCTAACATATCTAACACATCTAACACACCTAATACATCTAACACATCTAACACATCTAACACACCTAACAGATCTAACACATCTAACATATCTAACACATCTAACACATCTAACACATCTAACACACCTAACAGATCTAACACATCTAACAGATCTAATACATCTAACAAATCTAACAGACCTAATACATCTAACACATCTAACACACCTAATAAATCTAAGACATCTAACACATCTAACACATATAACACATCTAACACACCTAACACATCTAACACATCTAACACACCTAACACATCTAACACATCTTACACATCTAACACATCTAACACACCTAATACATCTAACACACCTAATACATCTAACACATCTAACACATCTAACACATCTAACACACCTAATACATCTAACACATCTAACACATCTAACACACCTAATACATCTAACACATCTAACACACCTAACACATCTAACACATCTAACACACCTAACACATCTAACACATCTAACACATCCAACACACCTAACAGATCTAACACATCTAACACATCTAACACACCTAACACATCTAACACATCTAACACACCTAATACATCTAACACATCTAACACATCTAACACACCTAACAGATCTTAAACATCTAACACATCTAACGCATCTAACACATCTAACACACCTAACAGATCTAATACATCTAACACATCTAACACATCTAACACATCTAACACATCTAACACATCTAACACACCTAATACATCTAACACATCTAACACACCTAACACATGTAACACATCTAACACACCTAACACATCTAACACATCTAACACATCCAACACACCTAACAGATCTAACACATCTAACACATCTAACACACCTAACACATCTAACACATCTAACAAACCTAATACATCTAACACATCTAACACATCTAACACACCTAACACACCTAACACATCTAACACATCTAACACATCTAACGCATCTAACACATCTAACACACCTAACAGATCTAATACATCTAACACATCTAACACATCTAACACATCTAACAAACCTAATACATCTAACACATCTAACACATCTAACACATCTAACACATCTAACACACCTAACACATCTAACACATCTAACACACCTAACACATCTAACACACCTAACACATCTAACACACCTAACACATCTAACACATCTAACACATCTAACACATCTAACACATCTAACACATCTAACACACCTGACACATCTAACACACCTAACACATCTAACACATCTAACACACCTAACACATCTAACACATCTAACACATCTAACACACCTAACAGATCTAACACATCTAACACATCTAACACACCTAACAGATCTAACACATCTAACACATCTAACACACCTAACATATCTAACACATCTAACACACCTAATACATCTAACACATCTAACACATCTAACACACCTAACAGATCTAACACATCTAACATATCTAACACATCTAACACATCTAACACACCTATCAGATCTAATACATCTAACACATCTAACACATCTAACACATCTAACACATCTAACACACCTAACACATCTAACACATCTTACACATCTAACACATCTAACACACCTAATACATCTAACACACCTAATACATCTAACCCATCTAATACATCTAACACATCTAACACACCTAATACATCTAACACATCTAACACATCTAACACATATAACACATCTAACACACCTAACACATCTAACACATCTAACACACCTAACACATCTAACACATCTTACACATCTAACACATCTAACACACCTAATACATCTAACACACCTAATACATCTAACCCATCTAACACATCTAACACATCTAACACACCTAATACATCTAACACATCTAACACAGCTAACACACCTAATACATCTAACACATCTAACACACCTAACACATCTAACACATCTAACACACCTAACACATCTAACACATCTAACACATCCAACACACCTAACAGATCTAACATATCTAACACATCTAACACACCTAACACATCTAACACATCTAACACACCTAATACATCTAACACATCTAACACATCTAACACACCTAACAGATCTAACACATCTAACACATCTAACGCATCTAACACATCTAACACACCTAACAGATCTAATACATCTAACACATCTAACACATCTAACACATCTAACACACCTAACAGATCTAACACATCTAACACATCTAACACACCAAATACATCTAACACATCTAACACACCTAACACATCTAACACATCTAACACATCTAACACACCTAATACATCTAACACATCTAACACATCTAACACACCTAATACATCTAACACATCTAACACACCTAACACATCTAACACATCTAACACACCTAACACATCTAACACATCTAACACATCCAACACACCTAAAAGATCTAACACATCTAACACATCTAACACACCTAACACATCTAACACATCTAACACACCTAATACATCTAACACATCTAACACATCTAACGCATCTAACACATCTAACACACCTAACAGATCTAATACATCTAACACATCTAACACATCTAACACATCTAACACACCTAACAGATCTAACACATCTAACACATCTAACACATCTAACACATCTAACACACCTAACAGATCTAATACATCTAACACATCTAACACATCTAACACATCTAACACATCTAACAGATCTAATACATCTAACACATCTAACAGACCTAATACATCTAACACATCTAACACACCTAATACATCTAACACATCTAACACATCTAACACATCTAACACACCTAATACATCTAACACATCTAACACATCTAACACATCTAACACATCTAATACACCTAACACATCTAACACATCTAACACACCTAACACATCTAACACACCTAACACATCTAACACACCTAACACATCTAACACATCTAACACATCTAACACATCTAACACATCTAACACATCTAACACACCTGACACATCTAACACACCTAACACATCTAACACACCTAACACATCTAACACACCTAACACATCTAACACATCTAACACATCTAACACATCTAACACATCTAACACATCTAACACACCTGACACATCTAACAACCTGACACATCTCACACAACTAACACATCTAACACATCTAACACATCTAACACACCTAACACATCTAACACACCTAACACATCTAACACACCTAACACATCTAACACATCTAACACATCTAACACATCTAACACATCTAACACATCTAACACATCTAACACACCTGACACATCTAACACATCTAACACACCTAATACATCTAACACATCTAACACATCTAACACACCTAACAGATCTAATACATCTAACACATCTAACAGACCTAATACATCTAACACATCTAACACACCTAATACATCTAACACATCTAACACATCTAACACATCTAACACATCTAACACACCTAACACATCTAACACACCTAACACATCTAGCAGACCTAATACATCTAACACATCTAACACATCTAACACATCTAACACATCTAACACATCTAACTCATCTAACACACCTAACACATCTAACACACCTAACACATCTAACACACCTAACACATGTAACACATCTAACACATCTAACACATCTAACACATCTAACACACCTAACACATCTAACAGACCTAATACATCTAACACATCTAACACATCTAACACATCTAACACATCTAACACATCTAACACACCTTACACATCTAACACACCTAACACATCTAACACATCTAACACATCTAACACATCTAACACATCTAACACATCTAACACACCTAACACATCTAACACACCTAACACATCTAACACATCTAACACATCTAACACATCTAACACATCTAACACACCTAACACATCTAACACATCTAACACATCTAACACATCTAACACATCTAACACATCTAACACATCTAACACACCTAACACATCTAACACATCTAACACACCTAACACATCTAACACACCTAACACATCTAACACATCTAACACATCTAACACATCTAACACATCTAACACATCTAACACATCTAACACATCTAACACATCTAACACATCTAACACATCTAACACACCTAACACATCTAACACACCTAACATATCTAACACACCTAACACATCTAACAGACCTAATACATCTAACACATCTAACACATCTAACACATCTAACACATCTAACACATCTAACACATCTAACACACCTAACACATCTAACACACCTAACACATCTAACAGACCTAATACATCTAACACATCTAACACATCTAACACACCTAATACATCTAACACATCTAACACATCTAACACATCTAACACAACTAACACATCTAACACACCTAACTACAGGTGTCTTACTTAACTAACTGCTACAACTACTACAACTACAACTACAATAAGTACAACAACAACAACTACAACAACTACAACAACAACAGCATCAATAACTACAGCTACAACAACAGCAACAACTGTGTATTTTATTGATATGGTCATCTTCCTAGTGTTGGCGATTGACACAATAAATGCACTCAGTTCACTCTGTAAAGTTGTTGCTAATAGGAAGTGCATCCCGCCATAGAAGACATTAGAAAATATGTGAAGGAGATAACCTCCCTAGTGTTGGTGTCATGAAGGTTGATCTCAGCAGCTTTTCATCTCAGAACACAGAAATCTGGATGAAATACCTCTGGGGTACAATACTTTCTCCTATACTCTACAGAACAACTCTGTCAATTCATCTACAACAACTACAATTACAACAACAATATCTACAACAACAACAACAATATAGCTTCAGCTTCTAAATGTTTGTACGCTCACTTAGATGTAGCAGTAAAATTGTGGTTGAATCACATCATATTGAGATGATGGACCTATAATATAGTCACACTGGATGGTCACAGAATGATTGTGATCAGAGATCCTCTGGATCAGAGTTGACCTAGGGCTAAACAACATACACATCCACACACATACATATACACATATATATACACATAGATATGCGTACATGCACATCCACACACATACATATACACATGCGCACACTTGCATCCACACACATACATATACACGCACACATACACACACATACAGACATATACACGTATACACACACACATATACACATTTGGACATTAAAGAGAAATTCATTTGTCTTAAATGAAATAAATTTTCTCAAGAGAACGAGAATTAATCAAAATAAAACAGTGATAAATATTTATTACATCACATTAAAGACAGAATAGGATGTTAAATATATACACTTACATACATATATATATATATATATATATATATATATATATATATATAATCAAGGTTTAGCAAATAATGAAAAAGTTTCAAAATAAATTTTAAAAAATTGACTTTACCTACTATAGTTACCTTTACCGAATCGGTTTCGAATCTCAAAAATAAACGGAGACAATACGGCCTTCGTTGCAAAGAAAGATTCTCGTCAGAAGGTTCTTTTCATTAGAAGAATATAAAATTCTTGAACTTAAATTACGAACTAGCGCTATCCAAAACTGTTCCCGAGATGAGAGTAAATGAAGTGGAATCAATTTTTTCAAGGGCCGAAGTAAAGATAGAGGCAGAGGGAGGTAGGTGAAACG
>OZ024740.1:4785364-4922864 GCA_964016885.1 Eledone cirrhosa
ATATAGATACGCATACATATATATATATATAGATACACATACATATATATATATATAGAGAGAGAGAGAGGGAGAGATACACATACATATATGTATATACACACACACACACACACACACACACACACACACACACACATATATATATATATATATATATATATATATATATATATTATATATATATATATATATATATATATATTGAGTATATGTTGGTTGTATACCTTCGGACGGAGGAGTGCTCTCAAAACTGACCAATGGGAACTTCGACATTTTTTTGTTATTTTGTTCCTTTACCATCTTATTCCCTCTACCACTTTATCAATTTGTTTGAGCTAACTCCAACAATAACAACACTAATAACACAAGAGTTGAGGTCAGATGTACCTAACAATAACAAGAACAACAACTACAGATTGGCTTGCCTCAGAACGAATTTCTATAGACTTTTGAATGAGGAATATTCTAACAACTGACAAATGAGAGGAGAAGAGGCCCTTTGACACTGAAATTCGTTTGTTTGAATTCATATGATTCCTGTTCCTCAGTGAAATAACAACCTAACCAGGAACTGGGCATATCAGAGTATTGACAAGGTTATACACCTCAACAACATATGTACTTGTCTATACGACACTAATTCGGACTGCCTGAAGAGGTCACAGCCAAAGATTGCTGTCACCGAAATATATATAGCAGTAATAAATGAAGCTAAATTTTAAACATTTGACTTATTTATTTTATTTTATTTTATATATATATATATATATGATTCAAGAAAGAAGAGTGACATGGTTTGCTATACAATAAGGGATTTATTCACATTGCTGACAATTGTTTCTTTGATCTGGTTGGTCTAGAGTTCGCTGCTCGCCTGATTATGCGTCAATCGATCTCCAATACTTTGTTTATAACCAGTCGTTTTCATCAGAGCACGCGAAAGTGAAGAAGATACACAAGGCATGGCTTTTATAGAGGAGTGGTATTAAACCAGAACAATAATATCAATAATAAAATAACTAGATACTGAATAGTTAAAATAATAACATCAATATAAGTAAGAAATAGAGTATAATGATGAATCTAGCATATTAAACGAACTGGTATGATACAGATGTATGAAATTGACATGTGAAAACTGCTATAGGGTACATTAGATGTTGTGTTAAGGTGGTGAAGAGATAACAGATAAAATGTACTTGGAGTCAGGATTTATGAGGTATATGTGTTTGTTGTAGGTTTGTAGTCACGCTGGCAATAAACCGGAGATTTTCACAACATCAATAACAAATAGTGTATACATAAGACAATAATAACAACAATAATAGAGACAATAAAAGTAATAAAATAGTAAAATATGCATGGTAGATAGAGAGAACATGATGAATAATATTAGGGATATATTGAGATGATCATAATAATAATAAGAGTAAAATAAGATTTCAAGGAGTGTAGGAGTAATAAGATAATGTACTTAGAATTAAGTTCATCTGTTAGAGATCATGAGTGCTAATGTGAGATATGTAGATATAATTGTTTGGTCTGAAGGGGTAAACAACAGCAAAGATGGGATTGATTTATGGGCTGATAAAATAGTTGTAGACATTACTGCCCCATTCTAGTGGTATAGATGTAGGGAGGCTAGAAGGTGTTTATAGAAGATTATGGTTCTGTAGTGGGCTGTGTGAGAATGTGGATTTCATATGTTAAATGCTAAGTGATTTTACCTTAATATAGGGGATGCTGGTTCGAATCACAGTGGTTTAAATCTCACGAATTTTGTAGCAATCCTATGTCTGCAGAAAACTGACCTTTCTATTTTGCTGTTGAGTAGCATTTTATCGTTCCTTAAGATATGTAGCAATTCAAGGTTGCAGAGCCCGCAATGGGACATACCGCTGCTATAGGCCTTTACGGTCGCTAATTTTGACCAGCTAATATTGTAATCAAGGTTTTTGTCCTTAAGTTACCAGATTTTATTGGCGAGGGTTGTAGAATTTACCAGTGCATGGTTCTTCATTGAATGTCTGTGCACATACCATCTTTTTTTAAAAACACCCGCGGTGGAACCAATGTAGTGCCAAGTGGAGTTGCCCGAGTTTACAGTACACATGTACACTAGGCTCGAATCAAGGCTCCTATTCGCTATTGGGCACTTATCTGGTAGGTGACAATTGCAGTTTGAAGTATTATTCCGTGCAGCTTTTACATTGCGGTTTTGCAAACTGTTATATGTGGGTTGTGATTCATGCCTATTGAAGTTTTGCTGTGGTGTATTCATGTGCGTTTGTGGTTGTGATACGGTAATGTGTTTGTGTTTAGTGTTTGGTGCTATGTTGCGTATAGGTGGGATAGCTTTCCTAGAGGTATTCTTGTGGTTGAACTTGCGTATGTGCGATTCTATGTTGGCAGCAGTAGAGTATGAAAGTTTTATAGTATTTCTATTGAAGATTTTATGATATCTATGTGATGTAGGGAAGTGCTTATTTATTAGTTTAAAAAACGTAGAAGGCAGTTTAGTTCTTATAGAGGAGATGAAGATTGGATTAAACCATAGGTATTTTCTTTCTCTAGTTCTTCTATAGTTTCTAGGGTTTCCATTATTCGTGTTCAGTCCTCCTACTCTAGGTGCTACTTGCCTAGTTCTATGTCTAGTCCAGTGACCTTTATTTTTGTATGAGCGTTTGGTGTTGGCGTTCATGGGTTTGTTTGTGTTGTCCTTATCCGTTATAAACTGCAGCTTTTCTTTGTGTCCAGCCCTATGTAATGCTGCGTTATAATAATTAGCATGCTCTGATGAAAACGACTGGTTATAAACAAAGTATTGGAGTTCGATTGACGCAAAATCAGGCGAGCAGCGAACTCTAGACCTACCAGATCAAAGAAACAATTGTCAGCACTTTAAATAAAGCCCTTATTGTATAGCAAACCATGTCACTCTTCTTTCTTGAATTATTATTACTCCAAGTATAACCTACATAGAAATCACTGCAAACTCGCAGCATCACTATGGAAAGGTCTTGTTGAGTCAAACCAAGCCACGCGTTAATACCATCCACTACACAGAGTACTCTAACTGGACTACCTATAACGATAACCTGTTATCCCGTATATATATGTATATATATATATAGATATAGATACACATACATATATATATCGAGATACACATACATATATATACATGTAGATACACATACATATATATATATGTAGATACACATACATATATATATATATAGATACACATACATATATATATATATATATATATATATATATATATATATACATATATATATATATATATATATATATATATATATATATATATATATATATATATATAGATACACATACATATATATAGATACACATACATATATATATAGATACACATACACATATATATATAGATACACATACATATATATATAGATACACATACACATATATACATCTAGATACACATATATATAGACATTCAGATACACATATATATAGACATTCAGATACACATACATACACACATACATATACACACACTTTTACATTCTTACATATACACATATAAATATATATACATATACTTCTACACACTCAGTAGACACTGTAAAGTGGTTGGTGGTAGGAAAAGTAGCTAACCGTAAAAAGCTGACCAAACAAAGAGTTTGAGGACCAACAGTTATGTCAAAGACATGACAACCTCACCTGTGCATTTGGTGGAACGTGAGACCATACATCAGTCCCTCGCTTGTCTGGGAGATCACTGGCTACACTTCAGTACTGACTTGATCTATGTAGACCCATCCAACCCTTGCAGGGAGAGTGGATGTTAGAATGACCATGATATACATACATATCCACATCCACACACATACACTTACTATCTCATTAGAACCTATCAATTAATGGTGATCTACCTGTCACTACGAAATCATAGAATGACTAGATAGACTTGGGCCGCAACTCATGGTGTCTAAAAACAATTGACTGATAAGATGACAAGTCAGTCAATCATATTGGTGGCCTCCCCACAGCCCCGGTGGACAGAATGGAGAAGGTGTTTCCCCGGAGGACGGTAAGGGAGATGCGCTGGAAAAGCCATTCCGACTCGCGAGGCTCATATATGTGGCTGGCCAACTCAGCGCCTATGGTGGCGAGTAAGGAGGTAGCCTTAGGGCCGAGGACACCAGAAGTCTCCACCGCCAAGGATACAACGGCAAACCTGTCGGAGAGCGACCAGTATTTGAAGAGTTTGGCCTCTTCACATACATAAGAGTCATTAGAACATCAAATAGAATGCTTTGTTGTATTCGTGTTGGCTCTCTGAGCTCTGAGTTCAAATCCCACAAAGGATCATTTTACTTTTCGTCCTTTTGAGATCAATAAAAGACCAGTTTAGTGTTAGTCTTAGGTCCTCCTATACCCTGGGCAATATTGGCCAATGAAGTATTCTCCAATTTACACGGTCAGCTGTGGCATCTTGCATAGTTTCCCTAGTCCAATCCTCTGGAGATCTTCTTTGAAAGTTGAGCGCCAGGTTTTCTTGGGTCTCCCCTTTTTTCCACTGACTGGGATCCATCTCATTACCACAGAGAAGGTTCCGGTACTCAGACATGTGTAGAATATGTCCAGCCAATTTCAACCTCTTCAGCACCTCTAGTACTCTCACTTCCTCTCCCTTGCCTTATTGGGAATAAATCAACTGTTTTTATTGGCAATGTGACTCATACAATACAATAGAATCAGCCTCAGTCAGTTTATGTGTGTTCCAATTGTTTAAGTAGCAGAGCATTCCAAAGACATGTGTACCTTAATGTAATTCTTAGGGAGATTGAGCATGACACAATGAGTGACAAGACTGGCCCTTTGAATTACTGATATAGTCTATCCAACAAGCTTCCACACAGTTTCTGTCTACCTAATTAAATGTATTTTTCCATCTCCCCAAAAACCTTTCTTTGCACACTTTATATATAATAATAATAATAATAATAATAATAATAATAATGAAATATTGTGTACAGTGCTCAGGTGCACGACAACTCATCAAAATGTGTATGTATAGTACATAGGGTAAATGAACAGTGCATGAGTCATGATATACACATGTGTGCATGTGTATGGAAGGGGTACATCGGGTGTAGTTTTGGCGAATTTCGGGAAGCATGAAGGTTTTAAAGGATGCAGTGTCTCATCAGCTAACAACTGACGCAGGCAGTTTGTTCCATGCTTCAGCAACTCTGAGCGTGAACAAATGTTTACGAAAGTCATGGGAGCTGCGCTATTTTCTGATTTTGTAGACAGGTCCACGTGTGTTAGACACATGGAGATCAAAAAGGTGCTCAGGGTTGTTGTTGGCGAGATGGTTAATAACTTTGTGGGTGTTTACCAAGTCCATTGCCAGACGTCAGAGCTTCAATGAATCCATGCCCAGGGAAGCAAGGCGTTCAGAGTATGGTAGGTGTCTGATGGAGGGTATGCGCTTGGTTGCACGTCTCTGAACAGTTTCCAGGAGGTCAATGTTCTGAGCAAGATAGGGGTCCCAGACTGATGATGCGAATTCCAAGTGTGGTCGTACCATAGCTGTATACAGCTTTAAATAGATGGCTGGAGAGTGGCTAACAAAGGTCTTGCTGAGAGATGCCAAGACACCCTCGGCCTTCTTGACAATCTTAGAGACGTTCTTTGTCCAACGCAAATCGCTGCTGACAGTAATGCCCAGGTCACGTTCACAAGAGGACTTCTTGATATCAGTGTTGTGGAGGGAGTATATGGACGGTGAATTTTTCCTCCCAAAATGCATGGTGGTCGACTTGTCCACAGCCAGCTTCAGTTGCCAGTCTGTGATCCATTGCTGCATTGTGTCCAGGTCTGATTGTAGGAAAGAGTTGTAGATTTCAGGATCACTCCTTTTGATTTCAAGGTACAGCTTGATGTCATCTGCATATTTCAGTACTGTGGCATTCTTTAAGTAGGTATCTATGTCAATAATATATGCCACAAACAAAATGGAATCAAGAACAGATCTCTGTGGTACACCAGATGACATCTCATATGGTGAAGAATGCTGTCCTAGAACCATGACTACCTCTTTTCGGCTGTTAAACCAGTTAAAAAGATCATCCTTCACACCCATTACAGAGAGTTTTGCCATAAGTCTTTTGTGTGGCACAGAATTGAAAGATTTAGCAAAGTCAAGGTAAACAACATCCACCCATGAGCCGGTGTCAGTGATCCGGGTAATATCTTCAAAGAACTCGATAAGCTGATCACAGCAGCTGGAGTTAGGGATAAATCCAAACTGCGAGGGCCGGATGAGGCTGTGAGAGCTCCAGAAGTTCCAAAGTGTTTCTCTGACACAGTATTCCATTAGTTTGGCAATACAGATAGTAAGACTGACATGACGATAGTTGACAGGTGACATGCGGTCGCCCTTTTTGAACAGGGGAATGACACTGGCAGTTTTCCACTGCTCCGGAGTAGCACCATTGTTGAGACAGTATTGAAAGAAGAAAGAAAGCTGGTGCAAAAGGAAGTACCCGCCACATTTGAGAAGCAGGTATGTAACACCATCAAGACCAGGGGAGGCATAGTTGCGCTTATTCTTAAGGTGACGTCGCAACATTGCAGGTGCAAATTCCATAGTTGTTATGGAATTTGATGTTAGAGATGGTGGAGATGGTACATTCTGGTTTTCAAAAGTATATGGGTACCATATACTTTTAAGCATCAAAAGGACTTAATCCATCTTCATGCATGCGGTACTGATGGAAGGACTATATCACTTTCGACATGGGTCGAGATTCTACACACAGAAATAACCAGTTTCTTGTACATGGGTATATGCCTAGAGATTCTACACACAGAAATATCCAGTTTCTTGTACACGGGTGTTGTTATCAGCCCACTAAGGAAATGATTGTTTTAAACACTAAGTAAAATGTTTATAAAAATATTGGTGAAAAATTCTTACCCAAAGAACATACACAACAGATCTGATATAATTGTCTAAATCAAAAAAGAAAACACTATTTATAGTTATACAGGTTATATAGATGTGAATATTTCATCCATAATCAATAAAGAAGTGAATATTTATGGACAATTACTTAGAAACTTATGACTTCTCTCTCCAGAATATGACTTCTTTGATACCAATAACTGTTGCTTAAATTCACTGTTTTAGTAAATGTCTAAATGTCAATCTTAAAAGCTAGAGATTGTTCAATCAAAGAAGAACAGTAATTAGCATACATCTTACAAATATAATCAGTAAGTGGAACATTAAAAACATGTAAGACATTTCTAAAGTCCAGCATGTGACACAATATCACTCATCATTTATATTATCTAAATTCCAACAATAGAGCTTTCTTTCTTTGTTAGAAGAAACCTGTTCCTACTTTATAGGAGGATGTCAACTCATGGGCTTCCTCACAACTTCTGCCTCCAAAGACTCACAACTACCTTCCACATAACTCTACTACAAAGACTCACAACTAACTTCCACATAACTCTACTCCAAAGACTCACAACTACCTTCCACATAACTCTACTCCAAAGACTCACAACTACCTTCCACATAACTCTACTCCAAAGACTCACAACTACCTTCCACATAACTCTACTGCAAAGACTCACAACTACCTTCCACATAACTCTACTCCAAAGACTCACAACTACCTTCCACATAACTCTACTCCAAAGACTCACAACTACCTTCCACATAACTCTACTCCAAAGACTCACAACTACTTTCCACATAACTCTACTCCAAAGACTAACAACTACCTTCCACACAACTCTACACCAAAGACTCACAACTACTTTCCACATAACTCTACTCCAAAGACTCACAACTACCTTCCACATAACTCTACTCCAAAGACTCACAACTACCTTCCACATAACTCTACTTTGAAGACTCACAACTACCTTCCACATAACTCTACTTTGAAGACTCACAACTACCTTCCACATAAATCTACTCCAAAGACTCACAACTACCTTCCACATAACTCTACTCCAAAGACTCACAACTACCTTCCACATAACTCTACTTTGAAGACTAACAACTACCTTCTACATAAATCTACTCCAAAGACTCACAACTACCTTCCACATAACTCTACTTTGAAGACTAACAACTACCTTCCACATAACTCTACTCCAAAGACTCACAACTACCTTCCACATAACTCTACTACAAAGACTCACAACTACTTTCCACATAACTCTACTCCAAAGACTCACAACTACCTTCCACATAACTCTACTCCAAAGACTCACAACTACCTTCCACATAACTCTACTTTGAAGACTAACAACTACCTTCCACATAACTCTACTCCAAAGACTCACAACTACTTTCCACATAACTCTACTCCAAAGATTCACAACTACCTTCCACACAACTCTACTCCAAAGACTCACAACTAACTTCCACATAACTCTACTCCAAAGACTCACAACTACCTTCCACATAACTCTACTCCAAAGACTCACAACTACCTTCCATATAACTCTACTCCAAAGACTCACAACTACCTTCCACATAACTCTACACCAAAGACTCACAACTACCTTCCACATAACTCTACTCCAAAGACTCACAACTACCTTCCACATAACTCTACTCCAAAGACTCACAACTACCTTCCACATAACTCTACACCAAAGACTCACAACTACCTTCCACATAACTCTACTCCAAAGACTCACAACTACCTTCCACACAACTCTACTCCAAAGACTCACAACTACCTTCCACATAACTCTACTCCAAAGACTCACAACTACCTTCCACATAACTCTACACCAAAGACTCACAACTACCTTCCACACAACTCTACTCCAAAGACTAACAACTACCTTCCACACAACTCTACTCCAAAGACTCACAACTACCTTCCACATAACTCTACTCCAAAGACTCACAACTACCTTCCACATAACTCTACTACAAAGACTCACAACTAACTTCCACATAACTCTACTCCAAAGACTCACAACTACCTTCCACATAACTCTAGTCCAAAGATTCACAACTACCTTCCACATAACGCTACTCCAAAGACTCACAACTACTTTCCACATAACTCTACTCCAAAGATTCACAACTACTTTCCACACAACTCTACTCCAAAGATTCACAACTACCTTCCACACAACTCTACTCCAAAGACTCACAACTACCTTCCACATAACTCTACTCCAAAGACTCACAACTACCTTCCACATAACTCTACTCCAAAGACTCACAACTACCTTCCACATAACTCTACTCCAAAGACTCACAACTACCTTCCACATAACTCTACTCCAAAGACTCACAACTACCTTCCACATAACTCTACTCCAAAGACTCACAACTACCTTCCACATAACTCTACTGCAAAGACTCACAACTACCTTCCACATAACTCTACACCAAAGACTCACAACTACTTTCCACATAACTCTACTCCAAAGACTAACAACTACCTTCCACACAACTCTACACCAAAGACTCACAACTACTTTCCACATAACTCTACTCCAAAGACTCACAACTACCTTCCACATAACTCTACTCCAAAGACTCACAACTACCTTCACACAACTCTACACCAAAGACTCACAACTACCTTCCACATAACTCTACTCCAAAGACTCACAACTACCTTCACACAACTCTACTCCAAAGACTCACAACTACCTTCCACATAACTCTACTCCAAAGACTCACAACTACCTTCACACAACTCTACACCAAAGACTCACAACTACCTTCCACACAACTCTACACCAAAGACTCACAACTACCTTCCACATAACTCTACCCCAAAGACTCACAACTACCTTCCACACAACTCTACACCAAAGACTCACAACTACCTTCCACATAACTCTACCCCAAAGACTCACAACTACCTTCCACACAACTCTACACCAAAGACTCACAACTACCTTCCACATAACTCTACTCCAAAGACTCACAACTACCTTCCACACAACTCTACACCAAAGACTCACAACTACCTTCCACATAACTCTACACCAAAGACTAACAACTACCTTCCACATAACTCTACTCCAAAGACTCACAACTACCTTCCACATAACTCTACTCCAAAGACTCACAACTACCTTCCACATAACTCTACTCCAAAGACTCACAACTACCTTCCACATAACTCTACTCCAAAGACTCACAACTACCTTCCACATAACTCTACTCCAAAGACTCACAACTACCTTCCACATAACTCTACTCCAAAGACTCACAACTACCTTCTACATAACTCTACCCCAAAGACTCACAACTACCTTCCACACAACTCTACACCAAAGACTCACAACTACCTTCCACATAACTCTACTCCAAAGACTCACAACTACCTTCCACACAACTCTACACCAAAGACTCACAACTACCTTCCACATAACTCTACTCCAAAGACTCACAACTACCTTCCACATAACTCTACTCCAAAGACTCACAACTACCTTCCACATAACTCTACTCCAAAGACTCACAACTACCTTCCACATAACTCTACTCCAAAGACTCACAACTACCTTCTACATAACTCTACTTTGAAGACTCACAACTACCTTCCACATAACTCTACTTTGAAGACTAACAACTACCTTCCACATAACTCTACTCCAAAGACTAACAACTACTTCCACATAACTCTACTCCAAAGACTCACAACTACCTTCCACACAACTCTACTCCAAAGACTCACAACTACCTTCCACATAACTCTACTTTGAAGACTAACAACTACCTTCCACATAACTCTACTCCAAAGACTCACAACTACCTTCCACACAACTCTACACCAAAGACTCACAACTACCTTCCACATAACTCTACTCCAAAGACTCACAACTACCTTCCACATAACTCTACTCCAAAGACTCACAACTACCTTCCACATAACTCTACTTTGAAGACTCACAACTACCTTCCACATAACTCTACTCCAAAGACTCACAACTACCTTCTACATAAATCTACTCCAAAGACTCACAACTACCTTCCACATAACTCTACTTTGAAGACTCACAACTACCTTCTACATAACTCTACTTTGAAGACTCACAACTACCTTCCACATAACTCTACTCCAAAGACTCACAACTACCTTCCACATAACTCTACTTTGAAGACTCACAACTACCTTCCACATAACTCTACTCCAAAGACTCACAACTACCTTCTACATAAATCTACTCCAAAGACTCACAACTACCTTCCACATAACTCTACTTTGAAGACTCACAACTACCTTCTACATAACTCTACTTTGAAGACTCACAACTACCTTCCACATAACTCTACTCCAAAGACTCACAACTACCTTCTACATAACTCTACTCCAAAGACTCACAACTACCTTCTACATAACTCTACTTTGAAGACTCACAACTACCTTCCACATAACTCTACTTTGAAGACTCACAACTACCTTCCACACAACTCTACTCCAAAGACTCACAACTACCTTCCACATAACTCTACTTTGAAGACTAACAACTACCTTCCACATAACTCTACTCCAAAGACTCACAACTACCTTCCACACAACTCTACACCAAAGACTCACAACTACCTTCCACATAACTCTACTCCAAAGACTCACAACTACCTTCCACATAACTCTACTCCAAAGACTCACAACTACCTTCCACATAACTCTACTCCAAAGACTCACAACTACCTTCTACATTACTCTACTTTGAAGACTCACAACTACCTTCCACATAACTCTACTCCAAAGACTCACAACTACCTTCCACATAACTCTACTCCAAAGACTCACAACTACCTTCTACATTACTCTACTTTGAAGACTCACAACTACCTTCCACATAACTCTACTCCAAAGACTCACAACTACCTTCCACATAACTCTACTCCAAAGACTCACAACTACCTTCCACATAACTCTACTCCAAAGACTCACAACTACCTTCCACATAACTCTACTCCAAAGACTCACAACTACCTTCTACATTACTCTACTTTGAAGACTAACAACTACCTTCCACATAACTCTACTCCAAAGACTAACAACTACTTCCACATAACTCTACTCCAAAGACTCACAACTACCTTCCACACAACTCTACTCCAAAGACTCACAACTACCTTCTACATTACTCTACTTTGAAGACTCACAACTACCTTCCACATAACTCTACTCCAAAGACTCACAACTACCTTCCACATAACTCTACTCCAAAGACTAACAACTACTTCCACATAACTCTACTCCAAAGACTCACAACTACCTTCCACACAACTCTACTCCAAAGACTCACAACTACCTTCCACATAACTCTACTTTGAAGACTAACAACTACCTTCCACATAACTCTACTCCAAAGACTCACAACTACCTTCCACACAACTCTACACCAAAGACTCACAACTACCTTCCACATAACTCTACTCCAAAGACTCACAACTACCTTCCACATAACTCTACTCCAAAGACTCACAACTACCTTCCACATAACTCTACTTTGAAGACTCACAACTACCTTCCACATAACTCTACTTTGAAGACTCACAACTACCTTCCACATAACTCTACTCCAAAGACTCACAACTACCTTCTACATAAATCTACTCCAAAGACTCACAACTACCTTCCACATAACTCTACTTTGAAGACTCACAACTACCTTCCACATAACTCTACTCCAAAGACTCACAACTACCTTCCACATAACTCTACTCCAAAGACTCACAACTACCTTCCACATAACTCTACTTTGAAGACTAACAACTACCTTCTACATAAATCTACTCCAAAGACTCACAACTACCTTCCACATAACTCTACTACAAAGACTCACAACTACTTCCACATAACTCTACTTTGAAGACTAACAACTACCTTCCACATAACTCTACTCCAAAGACTCACAACTACCTTCCACATAACTCTACTACAAAGACTCACAACTACTTTCCACATAACTCTACTCCAAAGACTCACAACTACCTTCCACATAACTCTACTCCAAAGACTCACAACTACCTTCCACATAACTCTACTTTGAAGACTAACAACTACCTTCCACATAACTCTACTCCAAAGACTAACAACTACTTCCACATAACTCTACTCCAAAGACTCACAACTACCTTCCACACAACTCTACTCCAAAGACTCACAACTACCTTCCACATAACTCTACTTTGAAGACTAACAACTACCTTCCACATAACTCTACTCCAAAGACTCACAACTACCTTCCACACAACTCTACACCAAAGACTCACAACTACCTTCCACATAACTCTACTCCAAAGACTCACAACTACCTTCCACACAACTCTACTCCAAAGACTCACAACTACCTTCCACATAACTCTACTTTGAAGACTAACAACTACCTTCCACATAACGCTACTCCAAAGACTCACAACTAACTTCCACATAACTCTACTCCAAAGACTCACAACTACCTTCCACACAACTCTACACCAAAGACTCACAACTACCTTCCACATAACTCTACTACAAAGACTCACAACTACTTTCCACATAACTCTACTCCAAAGACTCACAACTACCTTCCACATAACTCTACTCCAAAGACTCACAACTACCTTCCACATAACTCTACTTTGAAGACTAACAACTACCTTCCACATAACTCTACTCCAAAGACTCACAACTACCTTCCACATAACTCTACTTTGAAGACTAACAACTACCTTCCACATAACTCTACTCCAAAGACTCACAACTACCTTCCACATAACTCTACTCCAAAGACTCACAACTACCTTCCACATAACTCTACTCCAAAGACTCACAACTACCTTCCACATAACTCTACTCCAAAGACTAACAACTACCTTCCACATAACTCTACTCCAAAGACTCACAACTACCTTCCACATAACTCTACTCCAAAGACTCACAACTAACTTCCACATAACTCTACTCCAAAGACTCACAACTACCTTCCACACAACTCTACTCCAAAGACTCACAACTACCTTCCACACAACTCTACTCCAAAGACTCACAACTACCTTCCACATAACTCTACTACAAAGACTCACAACTAACTTCCACATAACTCTACTCCAAAGACTCACAACTACCTTCCACACAACTCTACTCCAAAGACTCACAACTACCTTCCACACAACTCTACTCCAAAGACTCACAACTACCTTCCACATAACTCTACTCCAAAGACTCACAACTAACTTCCACATAACTCTACTCCAAAGACTCACAACTACCTTCCACACAACTCTACTCCAAAGACTCACAACTACCTTCCACACAACTCTACTCCAAAGACTCACAACTACCTTCCACACAACTCTACTCCAAAGACTCACAACTACCTTCCACACAACTCTACTCCAAAGACTCACAACTACCTTCCACACAACTCTACTCCAAAGACTCACAACTACCTTCCACATAACTCTACTACAAAGACTCACAACTACTTTCCACATAACTCTACTCCAAAGACTCACAACTACCTTCCACATAACTCTACTCCAAAGACTCACAACTACCTTCCACATAACTCTACTTTGAAGACTAACAACTACCTTCCACATAACTCTACTCCAAAGACTCACAACTACCTTCCACATAACTCTACTCCAAAGACTAACAACTACTTCCACATAACTCTACTCCAAAGACTCACAACTACCTTCCACATAACTCTACTCCAAAGACTCACAACTACCTTCCACATAACTCTACTCCAAAGACTCACAACTACCTTCCACATAACTCTACTCCAAAGACTCACAACTACCTTCCACATAACTCTACTCCAAAGACTCACAACTACCTTCCACACAACTCTACTCCAAAGACTCACAACTACCTTCCACATAACTCTACTCCAAAGACTCACAACTACCTTCCACATAACTCTACTCCAAAGACTCACAACTACCTTCCACACAACTCTACTCCAAAGACTCACAACTACCTTCCACATAACTCTACTCCAAAGACTCACAACTACCTTCCACACAACTCTACTCCAAAGACTCACAACTACCTTCCACATAACTCTACTCCAAAGACTCACAACTACCTTCCACACAACTCTACTCCAAAGACTCACAACTACCTTCCACATAACTCTACTCCAAAGACTCACAACTACCTTCCACATAACTCTACTCCAAAGACTCACAACTACCTTCCACATAACTCTACTCCAAAGACTCACAACTACCTTCCACATAACTCTACTCCAAAGACTCACAACTACCTTCCACATAACTCTACTCCAAAGACTCACAACTACCTTCCACATAACTCTACTCCAAAGACTCACAACTACCTTCCACATAACTCTACTCCAAAGACTAACAACTACTTCCACATAACTCTACTCCAAAGACTCACAACTACCTTCCACATAACTCTACTCCAAAGACTCACAACTACCTTCCACATAACTCTACTCCAAAGACTCACAACTACCTTCCACATAACTCTACTCCAAAGACTCACAACTACCTTCCACATAACTCTACTCCAAAGACTAACAACTACTTCCACATAACTCTACTCCAAAGACTCACAACTACCTTCCACATAACTCTACTCCAAAGACTAACAACTACTTCCACATAACTCTACTCCAAAGACTCACAACTACCTTCCACATAACTCTACTCCAAAGACTCACAACTACCTTCCACATAACTCTACTCCAAAGACTCACAACTACCTTCCACATAACTCTACTCCAAAGACTCACAACTACCTTCCACATAACTCTACTCCAAAGACTCACAACTACCTTCCACATAACTCTACTTTGAAGACTAACAACTACCTTCCACATAACTCTACTCCAAAGACTCACAACTACCTTCCACATAACTCTACTCCAAAGACTAACAACTACTTCCACATAACTCTACTCCAAAGACTCACAACTACCTTCCACATAACTCTACTCCAAAGACTCACAACTACCTTCCACATAACTCTACTCCAAAGACTCACAACTACCTTCCACATAACTCTACTCCAAAGACTCACAACTACCTTCCACATAACTCTACTCCAAAGACTAACAACTACTTCCACATAACTCTACTCCAAAGACTCACAACTACCTTCCACATAACTCTACTCCAAAGACTAACAACTACTTCCACATAACTCTACTCCAAAGACTCACAACTACCTTCCACATAACTCTACTCCAAAGACTCACAACTACCTTCCACATAACTCTACTCCAAAGACTCACAACTACCTTCCACATAACTCTACTCCAAAGACTCACAACTACCTTCCACATAACTCTACTCCAAAGACTCACAACTACCTTCCACATAACTCTACTCCAAAGACTAACAACTACTTCCACATAACTCTACTCCAAAGACTCACAACTACCTTCCACATAACTCTACTCCAAAGACTCACAACTACCTTCCACATAACTCTACTCCAAAGACTCACAACTACCTTCCACATAACTCTACTCCAAAGACTCACAACTACCTTCCACACAACTCTACTCCAAAGACTCACAACTACCTTCCACATAACTCTACTCCAAAGACTCACAACTACCTTCCACATAACTCTACTCCAAAGACTCACAACTACCTTCCACATAACTCTACTCCAAAGACTCACAACTACCTTCCACACAACTCTACTCCAAAGACTCACAACTACCTTCCACATAACTCTACTCCAAAGACTCACAACTACCTTCTACATAACTCTACACCAAAGACTCACAACTACTTCCACATAACTCTACTCCAAAGACTAACAACTACCTTCCACATAACTCTACTCCAAAGACTCACAACTACCTTCTACATAACTCTACACCAAAGACTCACAACTACTTCCACATAACTCTACTCCAAAGACTAACAACTACCTTCCACACAACTCTACTCCAAAGACTCACAACTACCTTCCACATAACTCTACTCCAAAGACTAACAACTACCTTCCACATAACTCTACTCCAAAGACTCACAACTACCTTCCACATAACTCTACTCCAAAGACTCACAACTACCTTCCACATAACTCTACTCCAAAGACTCACAACTACCTGCCACATAACTCTACTCCAAACACTCACAACTACCTTCCACATAACTCTACTCCAAAGACTCACAACTACCTTCCACATAACTCTATTCCAAAGACTCACAACTACCTTCCACACAACTCTACTCCAAAGACTAACAACTACATTCCACATAACTCTACACCAAAGACTCACAACTACCTTCCACATAACTCTACTCCAAAGCCTCACAACTACCTTCCACACAACTCTACTCCAAAGACTCACAACTACCTTCCACACAACTCTACTCCAAAGACTCACAACTACCTTCCACATAACTCTACTCCAAAGACTCACAACTACCTTCCACACAACTCTACTCCAAAGACTCACAACTACCTTCCACATAACTCTACTCCAAAGACTAACAACTACCTTCCACATAACTCTACTCCAAAGACTCACAACTACCTTCCACATAACTCTACTCCAAAGACTAACAACTACCTTCCACATAACTCTACTCCAAAGACTAACAACTACCTTCCACATAACTCTACTCCAAAGACTCACAACTACCTTCCACACAACTCTACTCCAAAGACTAACAACTACATTCCACATAACTCTACTCCAAAGACTAACAACTACATTCCACATAACTCTACACCAAAGACTCACAACTACCTTCCACATAAATCTACTCCAAAGACTAACAACTACCTTCCACATAACTCTACTCCAAAGACTCACAACTACCTTCCACATAACTCTACTCCAAAGACTCACAACTACCTTCCACACAACTCTACTCCAAAGACTAACAACTACATTCCACATAACTCTACTCCAAAGACTAACAACTACCTTCCACATAACTCTACTCCAAAGACTCACAACTACCTTCCACACAACTCTACACCAAAGACTAACAACTACCTTCCACATAACTCTACTCCAAAGACTCACAACTACCTTCCACATAACTACTCCAAAGACTCACAACTACCTTCCACACAACTCTACTCCAAAGACTAACAACTACCTTCCACATAACTCTACTCCAAAGACTCACAACTACCTTCCACATAACTCTACTCCAAAGACTAACAACTACTTCCACATAACTCTACTCCAAAGACTCACAACTACCTGCCACATAACTCTACTCCAAACACTCACAACTACCTGCTACTCAACTCTACTCCAAAGACTCACAACTACCTTCCACATAACTATTCCAAAGACTCACAACTACCTTCCACACAACTCTACTCCAAAGACTCACAACTACCTTCCACACAACTCTACTCCAAAGACTCACAACTACCTTCCACACAACTCTACTCCAAAGACTCACAACTACCTTCTACATAACTCTACTCCAAAGACTCACAACTTCCTTCCACACAACTCTACTCCAAAGACTCACAACTACCTTCCACATAACTCTACTCCAAACACTCACAACTACCTTCCACATAACTCTACTCCAAACACTCACAACTACCTGCTACACAACTCTACTCCAAAGACTCACAACTACCTTCCACACAACTCTACACCAAAGACTCACAACTACCTTCCACACAACTCTACTCCAAAGACTCACAACTACCTTCCACACAACTCTACTCCAAAGACTCACAACTACCTTCCACACAACTCTACTCCAAAGACTCACAACTACCTTCCACAAAACTCTACTCCAAAGACTCACAACTTCCTTCCACACAACTCTACTCCAAAGACTCACAACTACCTTCCACATAACTCTACTCCAAAGACTCACAACTTCCTTCCACACAACTCTACTCCAAAGACTCACAACTACCTTCCACATAACTCTACTCCAAAGACTCACAACTTCCTTCCACACAACTCTACTCCAAAGACTCACAACTACCTTCCACATAACTCTACTCAAAAGACTCGCAACTACCTTCCACACAACTCTACTCCAAAGACTCACAACTACCTTCCACATAACTCTACTCCAAAGACTCACAACTTCCTTCCACACAACTCTACTCCAAAGACTCACAACTACCTTCCACATAACTCTACTCAAAAGACTCACAACTACCTTCCACACAACTCTACTCCAAAGAGTCACAACTACCTTCACACAACTCTACTCCAAAGACTCACAACTACCTTCCACATAACTCTACTCCAAAGACTCACAACTACTTTCCACATAACTCTACTCCAAAGATTCACAACTACCTTCCACATAAATCTACTCCAAAGACTCACAACTACCTTCCACATAACTCTACTCCAAAGACTCACAACTACCTTCCACATAACTCTACTCAAAAGACTCGCAACTACCTTCCACACAACTCTACTCCAAAGAGTCACAACTACCTTCACACAACTCTACTCCAAAGATTCACAACTACCTTCCACATAAATCTACTCCAAAGACTCACAACTACCTTCCACATAACTCTACTCCAAAGACTCACAACTACCTTCCACATAACTCTACTCAAAAGACTCGCAACTACCTTCCACACAACTCTACTCCAAAGAGTCACAACTACCTTCACACAACTCTACTCCAAAGATTCACAACTACCTTCCACATAAATCTACTCCAAAGACTCACAACTACCTTCCACATAACTCTACTCCAAAGACTCACAACTACCTTCCACATAACTCTACTCCAAAGACTCACAACTACCTTCCACATAACTCTACTCAAAAGACTCGCAACTACCTTCCACACAACTCTACTCCAAAGAGTCACAACTACCTTCCACACAACTCTACTCCAAAGAGTCACAACTACCTTCACACAACTCTACTCCAAAGACTCACAACTACCTTCCACATAACTCTACTCAAAAGACTCGCAACTACCTTCCACACAACTCTACTCCAAAGAGTCACAACTACCTTCACACAACTCTACTCCAAAGATTCACAACTACCTTCCACATAAATCTACTCCAAAGACTCACAACTACCTTCCACATAACTCTACTCCAAAGATTCACAACTACCTTCCACATAACGCTACTCCAAAAACTCACAACTACTTTCCACATAACTCTACTCCAAAGATTCACAACTACCTTCCACACAACTCTACTCCAAAGACTCACAACTAACTTCCACATAACTCTACTCCAAAGACCCACAACTACCTTCCACATAACTCTACTCCAAAGATTCACAACTACCTTCCACATAACGCTACTCCAAAGACTCACAACTACTTTCCACATAACTCTACTCCAAAGACCCACAACTACCTTCCACATAACTCTACTCCAAAGATTCACAACTACCTTCCACATAACGCTACTCCAAAGACTCACAACTACCTTCCACACAACTCTACTCCAAAGACTCACAACTACCTTCCACATAACTCTACTCCAAAGACTCACAACTACCTTCCACACAACTCTACTGCAAAGACTCACAACAACCTTCCACATAACTCTACTGCAAAGACTCACAACAACCTTCCACATAACTCTACTGCAAAGACTCACAACAACCTTCCACATAACTCTACTCCAAAGACTCACAACTACCTTCCACACAACTCTACTCCAAAGACTCACAACAACCTTCCACATAACTCTACTCCAAAGACTCACAACTACCTTCCACATAACTCTACTCCAAAGACTCACAACTACCTTCCACACAACTCTACTCCAAAGACTCACAACAACCTTCCACATAACTCTACTGCAAAGACTCACAACAACCTTCCACATAACTCTACTGCAAAGACTCACAACAACCTTCCACATAACTCTACTCCAAAGACTCACAACAACCTTCCACATAACTCTACTCCAAAGACTAACAACTACCTTCCACATAACTCTACACCAAAGACTCACAACTACCTTCCACATAACTCTACTCCAAAGACTCACAACTACCTTCCACATAACTCTACTCCAAAGACTCACAACTACCTTCCACATAACTCTACACCAAAGACTCACAACTACCTTCCACATAACTCTACTCCAAAGACTCACAACTACCTTCCACATAACTCTACTCCAAAGACTCACAACTACCTTCCACACAACTCTACACCAAAGACTCACAACTACCTTCCACATAACTCTACACCAAAGACTCACAACTACCTTCCACATAACTCTACTCCAAAGACTCACAACTACCTTCCACACAACTCTACACCAAAGACTCACAACTACCTTCCACATAACTCTACTCCAAAGACTCACAACTACCTTCCACACAACTCTACACCAAAGACTCACAACTACCTTCCACATAACTCTACACCAAAGACTCACAACTACCTTCCACATAACTCTACTCCAAAGACTCACAACTACCTTCCACACAACTCTACACCAAAGACTAACAACTACCTTCCACATAACTCTACTCCAAAGACTCACAACTACCTTCCACACAACTCTACACCAAAGACTCACAACTACTTTCCACATAACTCTACTCCAAAGACTCACAACTACCTTCCACACAACTCTACACCAAAGACTCACAACTACCTTCCACATAACTCTACTCCAAAGACTCACAACTACCTTCCACACAACTCTACACCAAAGACTAACAACTACCTTCCACATAACTCTACTCCAAAGACTCACAACTACCTTCCACACAACTCTACACCAAAGACTCACAACTACTTTCCACATAACTCTACTCCAAAGACTCACAACTACCTTCCACACAACTCTACACCAAAGACTCACAACTACCTTCCACATAACTCTACTCCAAAGACTCACAACTACCTTCCACACAACTCTACTCCAAAGACTAACAACTACTTCCACATAACTCTACTCCAAAGACTCACAACTACCTTCCACATAACTCTACTCCAAATACTCACAACTGCCTTCCACACAACTCTACTCCAAAGACTCACAACTACCTTCCACATAACTCTACTCCAAAGACTCACAACTACCTTCCACATAAATCTACTCCAAAGACTCACAACTACCTTCCACATAACTCTACTCCAAAGACTCACAACTACCTTCCACATAACTCTACTCCAAAGACTCACAACTACCTTCCACACAACTCTACTCCAAAGACTCACAACTACCTTCCACATAACTCTACTCCAAATACTCACAACTGCCTTCCACACAACTCTACTCCAAAGACTAACAACTACCTTCCACATAACTCTACACCAAAGACTCACAACTACCTTCCACATAACTCTACTCCAAAGACTCACAACTACCTTCCACACAACTCTACTCCAAAGACTCACAACTACCTTCCACATAACTCTACTCCAAAGACTCACAACTACCTTCCACATAACTCTACTCCAAAGACTCACAACTACCTTCCACATAACTCTACTCCAAAGACTCACAACTACCTTCCACATAACTCTACTCCAAAGACTCACAACTTCCTGCTACACAACTCTACTCCAAAGACTCACAACTACCTTCCACATAACTCTACTCCAAAGACTCACAACTTCCTTCCACACAACTCTACTCCAAAGACTCACAACTACCTTCCACATAACTCTACTCCAAAGACTCACAACTACCTTCCACACAACTCTACTCCAAAGACTCACAACTACCTTCCACATAACTCTACTCCAAAGACTCACAACTACCTTCCACATAACTCTACTCCAAAGACTCACAACTACCTTCCACATAACTCTACTCCAAAGACTCACAACTTCCTGCTACACAACTCTACTCCAAAGACTCACAACTACCTTCCACATAACTCTACTCCAAAGACTCACAACTTCCTTCCACACAACTCTACTCCAAAGACTCACAACTACCTTCCACATAACTCTACTCCAAAGACTCACAACTACCTTCCACACAACTCTACTCCAAAGACTCACAACTACCTTCCACATAACTCTACTCCAAAGACTCACAACTACCTTCCACACAACTCTACTCCAAAGACTCACAACTACCTTCCACATAACTCTACTCCAAAGACTCACAACTACCTTCCACATAACTCTACTCCAAAGACTCACAACTTCCTGCTACACAACTCTACTCCAAAGACTCACAACTACCTTCCACATAACTCTACTCCAAAGACTCACAACTTCCTTCCACACAACTCTACTCCAAAGACTCACAACTACCTTCCACATAACTCTACTCCAAAGACTCACAACTACCTTCCACACAACTCTACTCCAAAGACTCACAACTACCTTCCACATAACTCTACTCCAAAAACTCACAACTACCTTCCACATAACTCTACTCCAAACACTCACAACTACCTGCTACACAACTCTACTCCAAAGACTCACAACTACCTTCCACATAACTCTACTCCAAAGACTCACAACTTCCTTCCACACAACTCTACTCCAAAGACTCACAACTACCTTCCACACAACTCTACTCCAAAGACTAACAACTACCTTCCACATAACTCTACTCCAAAGACTCACAACTACCTTCCACATAACTCTACTCCAAAAACTCACAACTACCTTCCACATAACTCTACTCCAAACACTCACAACTACCTGCTACACAACTCTACTCCAAAGACTCACAACTACCTTCCACATAACTCTACTCCAAAGACTCACAACTACCTTCCACACAACTCTACTCCAAAGACTAACAACTACCTTCCACACAACTCTACTCCAAAGACTCACAACTACCTTCCACATAACTCTACTCCAAAGACTCACAACTTCCTTCCACACAACTCTACTCCAAAGACTCACAACTACCTTCCACACAACTCTACTCCAAAGACTAACAACTACCTTCCACATAACTCTACTCCAAAGACTCACAACTACCTTCCACATAACTCTACTCCAAAAACTCACAACTACCTTCCACATAACTCTACTCCAAACACTCACAACTACCTTCCACACAACTCTACTCCAAAGACTCACAACTACCTTCCACATAACTCTACTCCAAAGACTCACAACTACCTTCCACACAACTCTACTCCAAAGACTAACAACTACCTTCCACACAACTCTACTCCAAAGATTCACAACTACCTTCCACATAACTCTACTCCAAAGACTCACAACTTCCTTCCACACAACTCTACTCCAAAGACTAACAACTACCTTCCACACAACTCTACTCCAAAGATTCACAACTACCTTCCACATAACTCTACTCCAAAGACTCACAACTTCCTTCCACACAACTCTACTCCAAAGACTCACAACTACCTTCCACACAACTCTACTCCAAAGACTAACAACTACCTTCCACATAACTCTACTCCAAAGACTCACAACTACCTTCCACATAACTCTACTCCAAAAACTCACAACTACCTTCCACATAACTCTACTCCAAACACTCACAACTACCTGCTACACAACTCTACTCCAAAGACTCACAACTACCTTCCACATAACTCTACTGCAAAGACTCACAACAACCTTCCACATAACTCTACTGCAAAGACTCACAACAACCTTCCACATAACTCTACTGCAAAGACTCACAACAACCTTCCACATAACTCTACTCCAAAGACTCACAACTACCTTCCACATAACTCTACTCCAAAGACTCACAACTACCTTCCACATAACTCTACTCCAAAGACTCACAACTACCTTCCACACAACTCTACTCCAAAGACTCACAACTACCTTCCACATAACTCTACTCCAAAGACTCACAACTACCTTCCACACAACTCTACTCCAAAGACTCACAACTACCTTCCACACAACTCTACTCCAAAGACTAACAACTACCTTCCACATAACTCTACTCCAAAGACTCACAACTACCTTCCACATAACTCTACTCCAAAGACTCACAACTACCTTCACACAACTCTACTCCAAAGACTAACAACTACCTTCCACATAACTCTACTCCAAAGACTCACAACTACTTTCCACATAACTCTACTCCAAAGACTAACAACTACTTTCCACATAACTCTACTCCAAAGATTCACAACTACCTTCCACATAACTCTACTCCAAAGACTCACAACTACTTTCCACATAACTCTACTCCAAAGATTCACAACTGCCTTCCACACAACTCTACTCCAAAGACTCACAACTACCTTCCACATAACTCTACTCCAAAGACTCACAACAACGTTCCACATAACTCTACTCCAAATACTCACAACTACCTTCCACATAAATCTACTCAAAAGACTCGCAACTACCTTCCACATAACTCTACTCCAAAGACTCACAACTACCTTCCACACAACTCTACTCCAAAGAGTCACAACTACCTTCACACAACTCTACTCCAAAGACTAACAACTACCTTCCACATAACTCTACTCCAAAGACTCACAACTACCTTCCACATAACTCTACTCCAAAGCCTCACAACTACCTTCCACACAACTCTACTCCAAAGCCTCACAACTACCTTCCACACAACTCTACACCAAAGACTCACAACTACCTTCCACATAACGCTACTCCAAAGACTCACAACTACCTTCCACATAACTCTACTCCAAAGACTCACAACTACCTTCCACACAACTCTACACCAAAGACTCACAACTACCTTCCACATAACTCTACTCCAAAGCCTCACAACTACCTTCCACACAACTCTACTCCAAAGCCTCACAACTACCTTCCACACAACTCTACACCAAAGACTCACAACTACCTTCCACACAACTCTACTCCAAAGACTCACAACTACCTTCCACATAACTCTACTCCAAAGACTCACAACTACCTTCCACACAACTCTACACCAAAGACTCACAACTACCTTCCACATAACGCTACTCCAAAGACTCACAACTACCTTCCACATAACTCTACTCCAAAGACTCACAACTACCTTCCACACAACTCTACTCCAAAGACTCACAACTACCTTCCACACAACTCTACACCAAAGACTCACAACTACCTTCCACATAACGCTACTCCAAAGACTCACAACTACCTTCCACATAACTCTACTCCAAAGACTCACAACTACCTTCCACACAACTCTACTCCAAAGACTCACAACTACCTTCCACATAACTCTACTCCAAAGACTCACAACTACCTTCCACATAACTCTACTCCAAAGACTCACAACTACCTTCCACATAACTCTACTCCAAAGACTCACAACTACCTTCCACATAACTCTACTCCAAAGAGTCACAACTACCTTCCACACAACTCTACACCAAAGACTCACAACTACCTTCCACATAACTCTACTCTGAAGACTCACAACTACCTTCCACATAACTCTACTCCAAAGACTCACAACTACCTTCCACATAACTCTACTCTGAAGACTCACAACTACCTTCCACATAACTCTACTCCAAAGCCTCACAACTACCTTCCACACAACTCTACTCCAAAGACTCACAACTACCTTCCACATAACTCTACTCCAAAGACTCACAACTACCTTCCACATAACGCTACTCCAAAGACTCACAACTACCTTCCACATAACTCTACTCCAAAGACTCACAACTACCTTCCACACAACTCTACTCCAAAGACTCACAACTACCTTCCACATAACTCTACTCCAAAGACTCACAACTACCTTCCACATAACTCTACTCCAAAGACTCACAACTACCTTCCACATAACTCTACTCTGAAGACTCACAACTACCTTCCACATAACTCTACTCCAAAGACTCACAACTACCTTCCACATAACTCTACTCCAAAGACTCACAACTACCTTCCACACAACTCTACTCCAAAGACTCACAACTACCTTCCACATAACTCTACTCCAAAGACTCACAACTACCTTCCACACAACTCTACTCCAAAGACTCACAACTACCTTCCACATAACTCTACTCCAAAGACTCACAACTACCTTCCACATAACTCTACTCCAAAGACTCACAACTACCTTCCACATAACTCTACTCCAAAGACTCACAACTACCTTCCACACAACTCTACTCCAAAGACTCACAACTACCTTCCACATAACGCTACTCCAAAGACTCACAACTACCTTCCACATAACTCTACTCCAAAGACTCACAACTACCTTCCACACAACTCTACTCCAAAGACTCACAACTACCTTCCACATAACTCTACTCCAAAGACTCACAACTACCTTCCACATAACTCTACTCCAAAGACCCACAACTACCTTCCACATAACTCTACTCCAAACACTCACAACTACCTTCCACACAAATCTACTCCAAAGACTCACAACTACCTTCCACATAACTCTACTCCAAAGACTCACAACTACCTTCCACACAACTCTACTCCAAAGACTCACAACTACCTTCCACATAACTCTACTCCAAAGACTCACAACTACCTTCCACATAACTCTACTCCAAAGACTCACAACTACCTTCCACACAACTCTACACCAAAGACTCACAACTACCTTCCACACAACTCTACTCCAAAGACTCACAACTACCTTCCACATAGCTCTACTCCAAAGACTCACAACTACCTTCCACACAACTCTACACCAAAGACTCACAACTAACTTCCACATAACTCTACTCCAAAGACTCACAACTACTTTCCACATAACTCTACTCCAACGACTATCAACTACCTTCCACATAACTCTACTCCAAAGACTCACAACTACCTTCCACATAACTCTACTCCAAAGCCTCACAACTACTTTCCACATAACTCTACTCCAAAGACTAACAACTACCTTCCACATAACTCTACTCCAAAGACTCACAACTACCTTCCACACAACTCTACACCAAAGACTCACAACTACCTTCCACATATCTCTACTCCAAAGACTCACAACTACCTTCCACACAACTCTACACCAAAGACTCACAACTACCTTCCACATATCTCTACTCCAAAGACTCACAACTACCTTCCACACAACTCTACACCAAAGACTCACAACTACCTTCCACATAACTCTACTCCAAAGACTCACAACTACCTTCCACACAATTCTACACCAAAGACTCACAACTACTTTCCACATAACTCTACTCCAAAGACTCACAACTACCTTCCACACAACTCTACACCAAAGACTCACAACTACCTTCCACATAAATCTACTCCAAAAACTCACAACTACCTTCCACATAAATCTACTCCAAAAACTCACAACTACCTTCCACATAACTCTACTCCAAAGACTCACAACTACCTTCCACACAACTCTACACCAAAGACTCACAACTACCTTCCACATAAATCTACTCCAAAAACTCACAACTACCTTCCACATAAATCTACTCCAAAAACTCACAACTACCTTCCACATAAATCTACTCCAAAGACTCACAACTACCTTCCACACAACTCTACACCAAAGACTCACAACTACCTTCCACATAAATCTACTCCAAAAACTCACAACTACCTTCCACATAACTCTACTCCAAAGACTCACAACTACCTTCCACACAACTCTACTCCAAAGCCTCACAACTACCTTCCACACAACTCTACTCCAAAGACTCACAACTACCTTCCACACAACTCTACACCAAAGACTCACAACTACCTTCCACATAAATCTACTCCAAAAACTCACAACTACCTTCCACATAACTCTACTCCAAAGACTCACAACTACCTTCCACACAACTCTACTCCAAAGACTCACAACTACCTTCCACACAACTCTACTCCAAAGACTCACAACTACCTTCCACACAACTCTACACCAAAGACTCACAACTACCTTCCACATAAATCTACTCCAAAAACTCACAACTACCTTCCACATAACTCTACTCCAAAGACTCACAACTACCTTCCACACAACTCTACACCAAAGACTCACAACTACCTTCCACATAAATCTACTCCAAAAACTCACAACTACCTTCCACATAACTCTACTCCAAAGACTCACAACTACCTTCCACACAACTCTACACCAAAGACTCACAACTACCTTCCACATAAATCTACTCCAAAAACTCACAACTACCTTCCACATAACTCTACTCCAAAGACTCACAACTACCTTCCACACAACTCTACACCAAAGACTCACAACTACCTTCCACATAACTCTACACCAAAGACTCACAACTACCTTCCACATAACTCTACACCAAAGACTCACAACTACCTTCCACACAACTCTACACCAAAGACTCACAACTACCTTCCACATAAATCTACTCCAAAAACTCACAACTACCTTCCACACAACTCTACACCAAAGACTCACAACTACCTTCCACACAACTCTACTCCAAAGACTCACAACTACCTTCCACACAACTCTACACCAAAGACTCACAACTACCTTCCACACAACTCTACTCCAAAGACTCACAACTACCTTCCACACAACTCTACACCAAAGACTCACAACTACCTTCCACACAACTCTACTCCAAAGACTCACAACTACCTTCCACACAACTCTACACCAAAGACTCACAACTACCTTCCACACAACTCTACTCCAAAGACTCACAACTACCTTCCACACAACTCTACTCCAAAGACTCACAACTACCTTCCACACAACTCTACTCCAAAGACTCACAACTACCTTCCACACAACTCTACACCAAAGACTCACAACTACCTTCCACATAAATCTACTCCAAAAACTCACAACTACCTTCCACATAACTCTACTCCAAAGACTCACAACTACCTTCCACACAACTCTACACCAAAGACTCACAACTACCTTCCACATAACTCTACTCCAAAGACTCACAACTACCTTCCACACAACTCTACACCAAAGACTCACAACTACCTTCCACATAACTCTACACCAAAGACTCACAACTACCTTCCACACAACTCTACTCCAAAGACTCACAACTACCTTCCACATAACTCTACACCAAAGACTCACAACTACCTTCCACATAACTCTACTCCAAAGACTCACAACAACCTTCCACATAACTCTACTCCAAAGACTCACAACTACCTTCCACACAACTCTACTCCAAAGACTCACAACTACCTTCCACACAACTCTACTCCAAAGACTCACAACTACCTTCACACAACTCTACACCAAAGACTCACAACTACCTTCCACATAACTCTACTCCAAAGAGTCACAACTACCTTCACACAACTCTACACCAAAGACTAACAACTACCTTCCACATAACTCTACTCCAAAGACTCACAACTACCTTCCACACAACTCTACTCCAAAGACTCCCAACTACCTTCCACACAACTCTACACCAAAGACTCACAACTACCTTCCACACAACTCTACTCCAAAGACTAACAACTACCTTCCACACAACTCTACACCAAAGACTCACAACTACCTTCACACAACTCTACTCCAAAGACTCACAACTACCTTCCACACAACTCTACACCAAAGACTCACAACTACCTGCCACATAACTCTACTCCAAAGACTCACAACTACCTTCTACATAACTCTACTTTGAAGACTAACAACTACCTTCCACATAACTCTACTCCAAAGACTAACAACTACCTTCCACACAACTCTACACCAAAGACTCACAACTACCTTCACACAACTCTACTCCAAAGACTCACAACTACCTTCCACACAACTCTACTCCAAAGACTCACAACTACCTTCCACATAACTCTACTCCAAAGACTCACAACTACCTTCCACATAACTCTACTCCAAAGACTCACAACTACCTTCCACATAACTCTACTCCAAAGACTCACAACTACCTTCCACATAACTCTACTCCAAAGACTCACAACTACCTTCCACATAACTCTACTCCAAAGAGTCACAACTACCTTCCACATAACTCTACTCCAAAGAGTCACAACTACCTTCCACATAACTCTACTCCAAAGACTCACAACTACCTTCCACATAACTCTACTCCAAAGACTCACAACTACCTTCCACATAACTCTACTCCAAAGAGTCACAACTACCTTCCACATAACTCTACTCCAAAGAGTCACAACTACCTTCCACATAACTCTACTCCAAAGACTCACAACTACCTTCCACATAACTCTACTCCAAAGACTCACAACTACCTTCCACATAACTCTACACCAAAGACTCACAACTACCTTCCACATAACTCTACTCTGAAGACTCACAACTACCTTCCACATAACTCTACTCCAAAAACTCACAACTACCTTCCACATAACTCTACTCCAAAAACTCACAACTACCTTCCACATAACTCTACTGCAAAGACTCACAACTACCTTCTACATAACTCTACTCCAAAGACTCACAACTACCTTCTACATAACTCTACTCCAAAGACTCACAACTACCTTCCACATAACTCTACTCCAAATACTCACAACTACCTTCTACATAACTCTACTCCAAAGACTCACAACTACCTTCCACATAACTCTACTCCAAAAACTCACAACTACCTTCTACATAACTCTACTCCAAAGACTCACAACTACCTTCTACATAACTCTACTCCAAAGACTCACAACTACCTTCCACATAACTCTACTCCAAAGACTCACAACTACCTTCTACATAACTCTACTCCAAAGACTCACAACTACCTTCTACATAACTCTACTCCAAAGACTCACAACTACCTTCTACATAACTCTACTCCAAAGACTCACAACTACCTTCTACATAACTCTACTCCAAAGACTCACAACTACCTTCTACATAACTCTACTCCAAAGACTCACAACTACCTTCCACATAACTCTACTTTGAAGACTAACAACTACCTTCCACATAACTCTACTCCAAAGACTCACAACTACCTTCCACATAACTCTACTCCAAAAACTCACAACTACCTTCCACATAACTCTACTCCAAAGACTCACAACTACCTTCCACATAACTCTACTCCAAAAACTCACAACTACCTTCCACATAACTCTACTCCAAAGACTCACAACTACCTTCTACATAAATCTACTCCAAAGACTCACAACTACCTTCCACATAACTCTACTTTGAAGACTAACAACTACCTTCCACATAACTCTACTCCAAAGACTCACAACTACCTTCCACATAACTCTACTCCAAAAACTCACAACTACCTTCCACATAACTCTACTCCAAAAACTCACAACTACCTTCCACATAACTCTACTCCAAAGACTCACAACTACCTTCCACATAACTCTACTTTGAAGACTAACAACTACCTTCCACATAACTCTACTCCAAAAACTCACAACTACCTTCTACATAACTCTACTCCAAAGACTCACAACTACCTTCCACATAACTCTACACCAAAGACTCACAACTACCTTCCACATAACTCTACTCCAAAAACTCACAACTACCTTCTACATAACTCTACTCCAAAGACTCACAACTACCTTCCACATAACTCTACACCAAAGACTCACAACTACCTTCCACATAACTCTACTCCAAAGACTCACAACTACCTTCCACATAACTCTACTCCAAAAACTCACAACTACCTTCTACATAACTCTACTCCAAAGACTCACAACTACCTTCCACATAACTCTACTCCAAAAACTCACAACTACCTTCCACATAACTCTACTCCAAAAACTCACAACTACCTTCTACATAACTCTACTCCAAAGACTCACAACTACCTTCCACATAACTCTACTCCAAAAACTCACAACTACCTTCCACATAACTCTACTCCAAAAACTCACAACTACCTTCCACATAACTCTACACCAAAGACTCACAACTACCTTCCACATAACTCTACTCCAAAAACTCACAACTACCTTCTACATAACTCTACTCCAAAGACTCACAACTACCTTCCACATAACTCTACTCCAAAGACTCACAACTACCTTCTACATAACTCTACTCCAAAGACTCACAACTACCTTCCACACAACTCTACTCCAAAAACTCACAACTACCTTCCACATAACTCTACTCCAAAGACTCACAACTACCTTCCACATAACTCTACTCCAAAGACTCACAACTACCTTCCACATAACTCTACTCCAAAGACTCACAACTACCTTCCACATAACTCTACTCCAAAGACTCACAACTACCTTCCACATAACTCTACTCCAAAGACTCACAACTACCTTCCACACAACTCTACTCCAAAGACTCACAACTACCTTCCACATAACTCTACTCCAAAGACTAACAACTACCTTCCACATAACTCTACTCCAAAGACTCACAACTACCTTCCACATAACTCTACTCCAAAGACTCACAACTACCTTCTACATAACTCTACTTTGAAGACTAACAACTACCTTCCACACAACTCTACACCAAAGACTCACAACTACCTTCCACACAACTCTACTCCAAAGACTCACAACTACCTTCCACATAACTCTACTCCAAAGACTCACAACTACCTTCCACATAACTCTACTCCAAAGACTAACAACTACCTTCCACATAACTCTACTCCAAAGACTCACAACTACCTTCCACATAACTCTACTCCAAAGACTCACAACTACCTTCTACATAACTCTACTTTGAAGACTAACAACTACCTTCCACACAACTCTACACCAAAGACTCACAACTACCTTCCACACAACTCTACTCCAAAGACTCACAACTACCTTCCACATAACTCTACTCCAAAGACTCACAACTACCTTCCACATAACTCTACACGAAAGACTCACAACTACCTTCCACACAACTCTACTCCAAAGACTCACAACTACCTTCCACACAACTCTACACCAAAGACTCACAACTACCTTCCACACAACTCTACTCCAAAGACTCACAACTACCTTCCACATAACTCTACTCCAAAGACTCACAACTACCTTCCACATAACTCTACACGAAAGACTCACAACTACCTTCCACACAACTCTACTCCAAAGACTCACAACTACCTTCCACACAACTCTACACCAAAGACTCACAACTACCTTCCACACAACTCTACTCCAAAGACTCACAACTACCTTCCACATAACTCTACTCCAAAGACTCACAACTACCTTCCACATAACTCTACACGAAAGACTCACAACTACCTTCCACACAACTCTACTCCAAAGACTAACAACTACCTTCCACACAACTCTACACCAAAGACTCACAACTACCTTCCACACAACACTACACCAAAGACTCACAACTACCTTCTACATAACTCTACTCCAAAGACTCACAACTACCTTCCACACAACTCTACTCCAAAGACTCACAACTACCTTCCACATAACTCTACTTTGAAGACTAACAACTACCTTCTACATAACTCTACTCCAAAGACTCACAACTACCTTCCACACAACTCTACTCCAAAGACTCACAACTACCTTCCACATAACTCTACTCCAAAGACTCACAACTACCTTCTACATAACTCTACTCCAAAGACTAACAACTACTTCCACATAACTCTACTCCAAAGACTCACAACTACCTTCCATATAACTCTACTCCAAACACTCACAACTACCTGCTACACAACTCTACTCCAAAGACTCACAACTACCTTCCACATAACTCTACTCCAAAGACTCACAACTACCTTCCACACAACTCTACTCCAAAGACTCACAACTACCTTCCACACAAATCTACTCCAAAGACTCACAACTACCTTCCACATAACTCTACTCCAAAGACTCACAACTACCTTCCACATAACTCTACTCCAAAGACTCACAACTACCTTCCACACAACTCTACTCCAAAGACTCACAACTACCTTCCACATAACTCTACTCCAAAGACTCACAACTACCTTCCACACAACTCTACTCCAAAGACTCACAACTACCTTCCACATAACTCTACTCCAAAGACTCACAACTACCTTCCACATAACTCTACTCCAAAGACTCACAACTACCTTCCACACAACTCTACTCCAAAGACTCACAACTACCTTCCACACAACTCTACTCCAAAGACTCACAACTACCTTCCACACAAATCTACTCCAAAGACTCACAACTACCTTCCACATAACTCTACTCCAAAGACTCACAACTACCTTCCACATAACTCTACTCCAAAGACTCACAACTACCTTCCACATAACTCTACTCCAAAGACTCACAACTACCTTCCACACAACTCTACTCCAAAGACTCACAACTACCTTCCACATAACTCTACTCCAAAGACTCACAACTACCTTCCACATAACTCTACTCCAAAGACTCACAACTACCTTCCACACAACTCTACTCCAAAGACTCACAACTACCTTCCACACAACTCTACTCCAAAGACTCACAACTACCTTCCACACAAATCTACTCCAAAGACTCACAACTACCTTCCACATAACTCTACTCCAAAGACTCACAACTACCTTCCACATAACTCTACTCCAAAGACTCACAACTACCTTCCACATAACTCTACTCCAAAGACTCACAACTACCTTCCACACAACTCTACTCCAAAGACTCACAACTACCTTCCACATAACTCTACTCCAAAGACTCACAACTACCTTCCACATAACTCTACTCCAAAGACTCACAACTACCTTCCACACAACTCTACTCCAAAGACTCACAACTACCTTCCACACAACTCTACTCCAAAGACTCACAACTACCTTCCACACAAATCTACTCCAAAGACTCACAACTACCTTCCACATAACTCTACTCCAAAGACTCACAACTACCTTCCACATAACTCTACTCCAAAGACTCACAACTACCTTCCACATAACTCTACTCCAAAGACTCACAACTACCTTCCACACAACTCTACTCCAAAGACTCACAACTACCTTCCACATAACTCTACACCAAAGACTCACAACTACCTTCCACATAACTCTACTCCAAAGACTCACAACTACCTTCCACATAACTCTACTCCAAAGACTCACAACTACCTTCCACACAACTCTACACCAAAGACTCACAACTACCTTCCACACAACTCTACTCCAAAGACTCACAACTACTTTCCACATAACTCTACTCCAAAGACTCACAACTACTTTCCACATAACTCTACTCCAAAGACTCACAACTACCTTCCACATAACTCTACTCCAAAGACTCACAACTACCTTCCACATAACTCTACTCCAAAGACTCACAACTACCTTCCACACAACTCTACACCAAAGACTCACAACTAACTTCCACATAACTCTACTCCAAAGACTCACAACTACCTTCCACATAACTCTACTCCAAAGACTCACAACTACTTTCCACATAACTCTACTCCAAAGACTAACAACTACCTTCCACATAACTCTACTCCAAAGACTCACAACTACCTTCCACATAACTCTACTCCAAAGACTAACAACTACCTTCCACATAACTCTACTCCAAAGACTCACAACTACCTTCCACACAACTCTACACCAAAGACTCACAACTACCTTCCACATAACTCTACTCCAAAGACTCACAACTACCTTCCACACAACTCTACACCAAAACTCACAACTACCTTCCACACAATTCTACACCAAAGACTCACAACTACCTTCCACATAACTCTACTCCAAAGACTCACAACTACCTTCCACACAACTCTACACCAAAGACTCACAACTACTTTCCACATAACTCTACACCAAAGACTCACAACTACCTTCCACATAAATCTACTCCAAAAACTCACAACTACCTTCCACACAACTCTACTGCAAAGACTCACAACTACCTTCCACACAACTCTACACCAAAGACTCACAACTACCTTCCACATAAATCTACTCCAAAAACTCACAACTACCTTCCACATAACTCTACTCCAAAGACTCACAACTACCTTCCACACAACTCTACTCCAAAGACTCACAACTAGCTTCCACACAACACTACACCAAAGACTCACAACTACCTTCCACACAACTCTACACCAAAGACTCACAACTAGCTTCCACACAACACTACACCAAAGACTCACAACTACCTTCTACATTACTCTACTTTGAAGACTAACAACTACCTTCCACATAACTCTACTCCAAAGACTCACAACTACCTTCCACACAACTCTACTCCAAAGACTCACAACTAGCTTCCACACAACACTACACCAAAGACTCACAACTACCTTCTACATTACTCTACTTTGAAGACTAACAACTACCTTCCACATAACTCTACTCCAAAGACTAACAACTACCTTCTACATAACTCTACTCCAAAGACTCACAACTACCTTCCACATAACTCTACTCCAAAGACTCACAACTAGCTTCCACACAACACTACACCAAAGACTCACAACTACCTTCTACATTACTCTACTCCAAAGACTAACAACTACCTGCTACATAACTCTACTCCAAAGACTCACAACTACCTTCCACATAACTCTACTCCAAAGACTCACAACTACCTTCCACATAACTCTACTCCAAAGACTCACAACTACCTTCCACACAACTCTACACCAAAGACTCACAACTGCCTTCTACATAACTCTACTTTGAAGACTAACAACTACCTTCCACATAACTCTACTCCAAAGACTCACAACTACCTTCCACACAACTCTACACCAAAGACTCACAACTGCCTTCTACATAACTCTACTCCAAAGACTCACAACTGCCTTCTACATAACTCTACACCAAAGACTCACAACTACCTTCCACACAACTCTACACCAAAGACTCACAACTGCCTTCTACATAACTCTACACCAAAGACTCACAACTGCCTTCTACATAACTCTACTCCAAAGACTCACAACTGCCTTCTACATAACTCTACACCAAAGACTCACAACTACCTTCCACACAACTCTACACCAAAGACTCACAACTGCCTTCTACATAACTCTACACCAAAGACTCACAACTGCCTTCCACACAACTCTACACCAAAGACTAACAACTACCTTCCACATAACTCTACTCCAAAGACTCACAACTACCTTCCACACAACTCTACACCAAAGACTCACAACTGCCTTCTACATAACTCTACACCAAAGACTCACAACTGCCTTCTACATAACTCTACTCCAAAGACTCACAACTGCCTTCTACATAACTCTACTTTGAAGACTAACAACTACCTTCCACATAACTCTACTCCAAAGACTCACAACTACCTTCCACACAACTCTACTCCAAAGACTCACAACTGCCTTCTACATAACTCTACTTTGAAGACTAACAACTACCTTCCACATAACTCTACTCCAAAGACTAACAACTACCTTCCACATAACTCTACTCCAAAGACTCACAACTACCTTCCACACAACTCTACACCAAAGACTCACAACTGCCTTCTACATAACTCTACTTTGAAGACTAACAACTTCCTTCCACATAACTCTACTCCAAAGACTCACAACTACCTTCCACATAACTCTACTCCAAAGACTAACAACTACCTTCCACATAACTCTACTCCAAAGACTAACAACTACCTTCCACATAACTCTACTCCAAAGACTAACAACTACCTTCCACATAACTCTACTCCAAAGACTCACAACTACCTTCTACATAACTCTACTCCAAAGACTAACAACTACCTTCCACACAACTCTACACCAAAGACTCACAACTACCTTCTACATAACTCTACTCCAAAGACTCACAACTACCTTCCACATAACTCTACTCCAAAGACTCACAACTACCTTCCACACAACTCTACTCCAAAGACTCACAACTACCTTCCACATAACTCTACTTTGAAGACTAACAACTTCCTTCCACATAACTCTACTCCAAAGACTAACAACTACCTTCCACACAACTCTACTCCAAAGACTCACAACTACCTTCTACATAACTCTACTCCAAAGACTCACAACTACCTTCCACATAACTCTACTCCAAAGACTCACAACTACCTTCCACACAACTCTACTCCAAAGACTCACAACTACCTTCCACACAACTCTACTTTGAAGACTAACAACTACCTTCCACACAACTCTACACCAAAGACTCACAACTACCTTCCACATAACTCTACACCAAAGACTCACAACTACCTTCCACACAACTCTACTCCAAAGACTCACAACTACCTTCTACATAACTCTACTCCAAAGACTCACAACTACCTTCCACACAACTCTACACCAAAGACTCACAACAACCTTCCACATAACTCTACTCCAAAGACTCACAACTACCTTCCACATAACTCTACTCCAAAGACTAACAACTACCTTCCACATAACTCTACTCCAAAGACTCACAACTACCTTCCACACAACTCTACACCAAAGACTCACAACTACCTTCCACATAACTCTACTCCAAAGACTAACAACTACCTTCCACACAACTCTACACCAAAGACTCACAACTACCTTCCACATAACTCTACTCCAAAGACTAACAACTACCTTCCACACAACTCTACACCAAAGACTCACAACTACCTTCCACACAACTCTACTCCAAAGACTCACAACTACCTTCCACATAACTCTACTCCAAAGACTCACAACTACCTTCCACATAACTCTACTCCAAAGACTCACAACTACCTTCCACATAACTCTACTCCAAAGACTAACAACTACCTTCCACATAACTCTACTCCAAAGACTCACAACTACCTTCCACATAAATCTACTCCAAAAACTCACAACTACCTTCCACATAACTCTACTCCAAAGACTCACAACTACCTTCCACATAAATCTACTCCAAAAACTCACAACTACCTTCCACATAACTCTACTTTGAAGACAAACAACTACCTTCCACATAACTCTACTCCAAAGACTCACAACTACCTTCCACACAACTCTACACCAAAGACTCACAACTACCTTCCACATAAATCTACTCCAAAAACTCACAACTACCTTCCACATAACTCTACTCCAAAGACTCACAACTACCTTCCACATAACTCTACTCCAAAGACTCACAACTACCTTCCACACAACTCTACTCCAAAGACTCACAACTACCTTCCACACAACTCTACTCCAAAGACTCACAACTACCTTCCACATAACTCTACTCCAAAGACTCACAACTACCTTCCACACAACTCTACTCCAAAGACTCACAACTACCTTCCACATAACTCTACTCCAAAGACTCACAACTACCTTCCACACAACTCTACTCCAAAGACTCACAACTACCTTCCACACAACTCTACTCCAAAGACTCACAACTACCTTCCACATAAATCTACTCCAAAAACTCACAACTACCTTCCACATAACTCTACTCCAAAGACTCACAACTACCTTCCACACAACTCTACTTTGAAGACTCACAACTACCTTCCACATAACTCTACTCCAAAGACTAACAACTACCTTCCACATAACTCTACTCCAAAGACTCACAACTACCTTCCACATAAATCTACTCCAAAAACTCACAACTACCTTCCACACAACTCTACTCCAAAGACTCACAACTACCTTCCACATAAATCTACTCCAAAAACTCACAACTACCTTCCACATAACTCTACTCCAAAGACTCACAACTACCTTCCACACAACTCTACTCCAAAGACTCACAACTACCTTCCACACAACTCTACTCCAAAGACTCACAACTACCTTCCACACAACTCTACTCCAAAGACTCACAACTACCTTCCACATAACTCTACTCCAAAGACTCACAACTACCTTCCACACAACTCTACACCAAAGACTCACAACTACCTTCCACATAAATCTACTCCAAAAACTCACAACTACCTTCCACATAACTCTACTCCAAAGACTCACAACTACCTTCCACACAACTCTACTTTGAAGACTCACAACTACCTTCCACATAACTCTACTCCAAAGACTCACAACTACCTTCCACACAACTCTACTCCAAAGACTCACAACTACCTTCCACATAACTCTACTCCAAAGACTCACAACTACCTTCCACATAACTCTACTCCAAAGACTCACAACTACCTTCCACATAACTCTACTCCAAAGACTCACAACTACCTTCCACATAACTCTACTCCAAAGACTCACAACTACCTTCCACATAACTCTACTCCAAAGACTAACAACTACCTTCCACATAACTCTACTCCAAAGACTAACAACTACTTCCACATAACTCTACTCCAAAGACTCACAACTACCTTCCACACAACTCTACACCAAAGACTCACAACTACCTTCCACACAACTCTACTCCAAAGACTCACAACTACCTTCACACAACTCTACTCCAAAGACTCACAACTACCTTCCACATAAATCTACTCCAAAGACTCACAACTACCTTCCACACAACTCTACTCCAAAGACTCACAACTACCTTCCACACAACTCTACTCCAAAGACTCACAACTACCTTCCACATAACTCTACTCCAAAGACTCACAACTACCTTCCACATAACTCTACTCCAAAGACTCACAACTACCTTCCACACAACTCTACACCAAAGACTCACAACTACCTTCCACACAACTCTACTCCAAAGACTCACAACTACCTTCCACACAACTCTACTCCAAAGACTCACAACTACCTTCCACACAACTCTACACCAAAGACTCACAACTACCTTCCACATAACTCTACTCCAAAAACTCACAACTACCTTCCACATAACTCTACTCCAAAGACTCACAACTACCTTCCACACAACTCTACTTTGAAGACTCACAACTACCTTCCACATAACTCTACTCCAAAGACTCACAACTACCTTCCACACAACTCTACTCCAAAGACTCACAACTACCTTCCACACAACTCTACTCCAAAGACTAACAACTACCTTCCACACAACTCTACTCCAAAGACTCACAACTACCTTCCACACAACTCTACTCCAAACACTCACAACTACCTTCCACATAACTCTACTCCAAACACTCACAACTACCTTCCACATAACTCTACTCCAAAGACTCACAACTACCTTCCACATAACTCTACTCCAAAGACTCACAACTACCTTCCACATAACTCTACTCCAAAGACTCACAACTACCTTCTACATAACTCTACTCCAAAGACTCACAACTACCTTCCACATAACTCTACTCCAAAGACTCACAACTACCTTCCACATAAATCTACTCCAAAGACTCACAACTACCTTCCACACAACTCTACTCCAAAGACTCACAACTACCTTCCACACAACTCTACTCCAAAGACTCACAACTACCTTCCACATAACTCTACTCCAAAGACTCACAACTACCTTCCACATAACTCTACTCCAAAGACTCACAACTACCTTCCACACAACTCTACACCAAAGACTCACAACTACCTTCCACACAACTCTACTCCAAAGACTCACAACTACCTTCCACACAACTCTACTCCAAAGACTCACAACTACCTTCCACACAACTCTACTCCAAAGACTCACAACTACCTTCCACACAACTCTACTCCAAAGACTCACAACTACCTTCCACATAACTCTACTCCAAAGACTCACAACTACCTTCCACACAACTCTACACCAAAGACTAACAACTACCTTCCACATAACTCTACTCCAAAGACTCACAACTACCTTCCACACAACTCTACACCAAACACTCACAACTACCTTCCACACAACTCTACACCAAAGACTCACAACTACCTTCCACACAACTCTACTCCAAAGACTCACAACTACCTTCCACACAACTCTACTCCAAAGACTCACAACTACCTTCCACACAACTCTACTCCAAAGACTCACAACTACCTTCCACATAACTCTACTCCAAAGACTCACAACTACCTTCCACACAACTCTACTCCAAAGACTAACAACTACCTTCCACATAACTCTACTCCAAAGACTAACAACTACTTCCACATAACTCTACTCCAAAGACTCATAACTACCTTCCACATAACTCTACTCCAAAGACTCACAACTACCTTCCACACAACTCTACTCCAAAGACTAACAACTACTTCCACATAACTCTACTCCAAAGACTCACAACTACCTTCCACATAACTCTACTCCAAAGACTCACAACTACCTTCCACATAACTCTACTCCAAAGACTAACAACTACTTCCACATAACTCTACTCCAAAGACTCACAACTACCTTCCACATAACTCTACTCCAAAGACTCACAACTACCTTCCACATAACTCTACTCCAAAGACTCACAACTACCTTCCACATAACTCTACACCAAAGACTCACAACTACCTTCCACATAACTCTACTCCAAAGACTCACAACTACCTTCCACACAACTCTACTCCAAAGACTCACAACTACCTTCCACATAACTCTACTCCAAAGACTAACAACTACTTCCACATAACTCTACTCCAAAGACTCACAACTACCTTCCACATAACTCTACTCCAAAGACTCACAACTACCTTCCACATAACTCTACTCCAAAGACTCACAACTACCTTCCACATAACTCTACACCAAAGACTCACAACTACCTTCCACATAACTCTACTCCAAAGACTCACAACTACCTTCCACATAACTCTACTCCAAAGACTCACAACTACCTTCCACATAACTCTACTCCAAAGACTCACAACTACCTTCCACATAACTCTACTCCAAAGACTCACAACTACCTTCCACATAACTCTACACCAAAGACTCACAACTACCTTCCACATAACTCTACTCCAAAGACTCACAACTACCTTCCACATAACTCTACTCCAAAGACTCACAACTACCTTCCACATAACTCTACACCAAAGACTCACAACTACCTTCCACATAACTCTACTCCAAAGACTCACAACTACCTTCCACATAACTCTACTCCAAAGACTCACAACTACCTTCCACATAACTCTACTCCAAAGACTCACAACTACCTTCCACATAACTCTACACCAAAGACTCACAACTACCTTCCACATAACTCTACTCCAAAGACTCACAACTACCTTCCACATAACTCTACACCAAAGACTCACAACTACCTTCCACACAACTCTACTCCAAAGACTCACAACTACCTTCCACACAACTCTACTCCAAAGACTCACAACTACCTTCCACACAACTCTACTCCAAAGACTCACAACTACCTTCCACACAACTCTACACCAAAGACTCACAACTACCTTCCACATAACTCTACTCCAAAAACTCACAACTACCTTCCACATAACTCTACTCCAAAGACTCACAACTACCTTCCACATAACTCTACACCAAAGACTCACAACTACCTTCCACATAACTCTACTCCAAAGACTCACAACTACCTTCCACATAACTCTACACCAAAGACTCACAACTACCTTCCACACAACTCTACTCCAAAGACTCACAACTACCTTCCACATAACTCTACTCCAAAGACTCACAACTACCTTCCACACAACTCTACTCCAAAGACTCACAACTACCTTCCACACAACTCTACTCCAAAGACTCACAACTACCTTCCACACAACTCTACTCCAAAGACTCACAACTACCTTCCACACAACTCTACTCCAAAGACTCACAACTACCTTCCACATAACTCTACTCCAAAGACTCACAACTACCTTCCACATAACTCTACTCCAAAGACTCACAACTACCTTCCACACAACTCTACTCCAAAGACTCACAACTACCTTCCACACAACTCTACTCCAAAGACTCACAACTACCTTCCACACAACTCTACACCAAAGACTCACAACTACCTTCCACATAACTCTACTCCAAAGACTCACAACTACCTTCCACACAACTCTACTCCAAAGACTCACAACTACCTTCCACACAACTCTACTCCAAAGACTCACAACTACCTTCCACACAACTCTACACCAAAGACTCACAACTACCTTCCACATAACTCTACTCCAAAAACTCACAACTACCTTCCACATAACTCTACTCCAAAGACTCACAACTACCTTCCACACAACTCTACTCCAAAGACTCACAACTACCTTCCACACAACTCTACTCCAAAGACTCACAACTACCTTCCACACAACTCTACTTTGAAGACTCACAACTACCTTCCACATAACTCTACTCCAAAGACTCACAACTACCTTCCACACAACTCTACTCCAAAGACTCACAACTACCTTCCACACAACTCTACTCCAAAGACTAACAACTACCTTCCACACAACTCTACTCCAAAGACTAACAACTACCTTCCACATAACTCTACTCCAAAGACTAACAACTACTTCCACATAACTCTACTCCAAAGACTAACAACTACTTCCACATAACTCTACTCCAAAGACTAACAACTACCTTCCACATAACTCTACTCCAAAGACTCACAACTACCTTCCACACAACTCTACTCCAAAGACTCACAACTACCTTCCACATAACTCTACTCCAAAGACTAACAACTACCTTCCACATAACTCTACTCCAAAGACTCACAACTACCTTCCACATAACTCTACACCAAAGACTCACAACTACCTTCCACATAAATCTACTCCAAAGACTCACAACTACCTTCCACATAACTCTACTCCAAAGACTCACAACTACCTTCCACATAACTCTACTCCAAAGACTCACAACTACCTTCCACATAACTCTACTCCAAAGACTCACAACTACCTTCCACATAACTCTACACCAAAGACTCACAACTACCTTCCACATAAATCTACTCCAAAGACTCACAACTACCTTCCACATAACTCTACTCCAAAGACTCACAACTACCTTCCACATAACTCTACACCAAAGACTCACAACTACCTTCCACATAAATCTACTCCAAAGACTCACAACTACCTTCCACATAACTCTACTCCAAAGACTCACAACTACCTTCCACATAACTCTACACCAAAGACTCACAACTACCTTCCACATAACTCTACTCCAAAGACTCACAACTACCTTCCACATAACTCTACACCAAAGACTCACAACTACCTTCCACATAACTCTACACCAAAGACTCACAACTACCTTCCACACAACTCTACTCCAAAGACTCACAACTACCTTCCACACAACTCTACTCCAAAGACTCACAACTACCTTCCACATAACTCTACTCCAAAGACTCACAACTACCTTCCACATAACTCTACTCCAAAGACTCACAACTACTTCCACATAACTCTACTCCAAAGACTCACAACTACCTTCCACATAACTCTACACCAAAGACTCACAACTACCTTCCACATAACTCTACACCAAAGACTCACAACTACCTTCCACATAACTCTACACCAAAGACTCACAACTACCTTCCACACAACTCTACTCCAAAGACTCACAACTACCTTCCACATAACTCTACTCCAAAGACTCACAACTACCTTCCACATAACTCTACACCAAAGACTCACAACTACCTTCCACATAACTCTACTCCAAAGACTCACAACTACCTTCCACATAACTCTACACCAAAGACTCACAACTACCTTCCACATAACTCTACTCCAAAGACTCACAACTACCTTCCACATAACTCTACTCCAAAGACTCACAACTACCTTCCACACAACTCTACTCCAAAGACTCACAACTACTTCCACATAACTCTACTCCAAAGACTCACAACTACCTTCCACATAACTCTACTCCAAAGACTCACAACTACTTCCACATAACTCTACTCCAAAGACTCACAACTACCTTCCACATAACTCTACTCCAAAGACTCACAACTACCTTCCACATAACTCTACACCAAAGACTCACAACTACCTTCCACATAACTCTACACCAAAGACTCACAACTACCTTCCACACAACTCTACTCCAAAGACTCACAACTACCTTCCACATAACTCTACTCCAAAGACTCACAACTACCTTCCACATAACTCTACTCCAAAGACTAACAACTACTTCCACATAACTCTACTCCAAAGACTCACAACTACCTTCCACATAACTCTACTCCAAAGACTCACAACTACCTTCCACATAACTCTACTCCAAAGACTCACAACTACCTTCCACATAACTCTACTCCAAAGACTCACAACTACCTTCCACATAACTCTACTCCAAAGACTCACAACTACCTTCCACATAACTCTACTCCAAAGACTCACAACTACCTTCCACATAACTCTACTCCAAAGACTCACAACTACTTTCCACATAACTCTACTCCAAAGACTCACAACTACCTTCCACATAACTCTACTCCAAAGACTCACAACTACCTTCCACATAACTCTACACCAAAGACTCACAACTACCTTCCACATAACTCTACTCCAAAGACTCACAACTACCTTCCACATAACTCTACTCCAAAGACTCACAACTACCTTCCACATAACTCTACTCCAAAGACTCACAACTACCTTCCACATAACTCTACTCCAAAGACTCACAACTACCTTCCACATAACTCTACACCAAAGACTCACAACTACCTTCCACATAACTCTACTCCAAAGACTCACAACTACCTTCCACACAACTCTACTCCAAAGACTCACAACTACCTTCCACATAACTCTACTCCAAAGACTAACAACTACTTCCACATAACTCTACTCCAAAGACTCACAACTACCTTCCACACAACTCTACTCCAAAGACTCACAACTACCTTCCACATAACTCTACTCCAAAGACTAACAACTACTTCCACATAACTCTACTCCAAAGACTCACAACTACCTTCCACATAACTCTACTCCAAAGACTCACAACTACCTTCCACATAACTCTACTCCAAAGACTAACAACTACTTCCACATAACTCTACTCCAAAGACTCACAACTACCTTCCACATAACTCTACTCCAAAGACTCACAACTACCTTCCACATAACTCTACTCCAAAGACTAACAACTACTTCCACATAACTCTACTCCAAAGACTCACAACTACCTTCCACACAACTCTACTCCAAAGACTCACAACTACCTTCCACATAACTCTACTCCAAAGACTAACAACTACTTCCACATAACTCTACTCCAAAGACTAACAACTACCTTCCACATAACTCTACTCCAAAGACTAACAACTACTTCCACATAACTCTACTCCAAAGACTCACAACTACCTTCCACACAACTCTACTCCAAAGACTCACAACTACCTTCCACACAACTCTACTCCAAAGACTAACAACTACTTCCACATAACTCTACTCCAAAGACTCACAACTACCTTCCACACAACTCTACTCCAAAGACTCACAACTACCTTCCACACAACTCTACTCCAAAGACTCACAACTACCTTCCACATAACTCTACTCCAAAGACTAACAACTACTTCCACATAACTCTACTCCAAAGACTCACAACTACCTTCCACACAACTCTACTCCAAAGACTCACAACTACCTTCCACATAACTCTACTCCAAAGACTCACAACTACCTTCCACATAACTCTACTCCAAAGACTCACAACTACCTTCCACATAACTCTACACCAAAGACTCACAACTACCTTCCACATAACTCTACTCCAAAGACTCACAACTACCTTCCACATAACTCTACTCCAAAGACTCACAACTACCTTCCACATAACTCTACACCAAAGACTCACAACTACCTTCCACATAACTCTACTCCAAAGACTCACAACTACCTTCCACATAACTCTACTCCAAAGACTCACAACTACCTTCCACATAACTCTACACCAAAGACTCACAACTACCTTCCACACAACTCTACTCCAAAGACTCACAACTACCTTCCACATAACTCTACTCCAAAGACTCACAACTACCTTCCACATAACTCTACTCCAAAGACTCACAACTACCTTCCACATAACTCTACTCCAAAGACTCACAACTACCTTCCACATAACTCTACTCCAAAGACTCACAACTACCTTCCACATAACTCTACTCCAAAGACTCACAACTACCTTCCACATAACTCTACACCAAAGACTCACAACTACCTTCCACACAACTCTACTCCAAAGACTCACAACTACCTTCCACATAACTCTACTCCAAAGACTAACAACTACTTCCACATAACTCTACTCCAAAGACTCACAACTACCTTCCACATAACTCTACTCCAAAGACTCACAACTACCTTCCACATAACTCTACTCCAAAGACTCACAACTACCTTCCACATAACTCTACACCAAAGACTCACAACTACCTTCCACATAACTCTACTCCAAAGACTCACAACTACCTTCCACATAACTCTACTCCAAAGACTCACAACTACCTTCCACATAACTCTACACCAAAGACTCACAACTACCTTCCACACAACTCTACTCCAAAGACTCACAACTACCTTCCACATAACTCTACTCCAAAGACTCACAACTACCTTCCACATAACTCTACACCAAAGACTCACAACTACCTTCCACACAACTCTACTCCAAAGACTCACAACTACCTTCCACATAACTCTACACCAAAGACTCACAACTACCTTCCACACAACTCTACTCCAAAGACTCACAACTACCTTCCACATAACTCTACACCAAAGACTCACAACTACCTTCCACACAACTCTACTCCAAAGACTCACAACTACCTTCCACATAACTCTACTCCAAAGACTCACAACTACCTTCCACACAACTCTACACCAAAGACTCACAACTACCTTCCACACAACTCTACTCCAAAGACTTAGTGAGTATGATGAAAACACCTAAACAGAATGACTTCCAAGTTTCTGGTTGATATTTATTATCGCCCTCCAAGCTATAACAGAGGAGTTCAAGACCGGCTGCCCATGGGGACTTCTATACACAGACGATCTAACGCTCATAGCTGAATCAATGGCTGAACTTGAGAAGAAATTCCAAACATGGAAGCATGGTTTAGAATCAAAAGGCCTTAAAGTTAACTTGTCTATGACTAAAGTCCTAAGATGTAGGAAGGAGAATAGGGCACTGGTCCCATCTGGGAAATGGCCATGCTCAGTGTGTAGGAAAGGGGTAGGCAGAAACTCCATATTATGTCCCAAATTCAAAGTATGGGTGCATAAAAGAAGTAGTGGGATCACAGGTAAGCTAAGTAAGATATAGATTTTATATGTGGCCGGTGCTCTGGTGCAATAAGTAGCAGCAAATGTGCACAGAATACTAGCTCATTCCATTGCCCAGATGGTTCTATAGATGTAGTCGACACCTTCCGTTACCTGGGTGACAAACTCAGCGGTGGTGGAGGGGGCTCCGAAAGTACTGTAGCTATAGTGAGAACGGGATGGAAAAATTTCAGACGATGTCACTGGACCGAGGTCTTTGGCGCTACACATTAATACAGAAGACCCGCCTTGCCTAAGTACAAAGCGAAACCTACAGTCAGTAGGCACCTCTTAACCAAAATACACCTCCGTCCCACTAACCCTACCCCACCGCCATCCACACCACCCCTTTTGATGTAAAGCTATGTTGGTACCACAACATCAAGTCCTAAATAAATGAGGTCGTGTAGGTGTCATGACAAAAAAACACACAGTCCACGTTGTAATGTGGCCGTGTAGGTAACACGGTAAAAACCTCCCAGTCCACTCTGTAAACGGGGTTGGTGTTAGGAAGGGAATCCAGCCGTAGAAAACCCGCCAGACAGTCCTGAGCAAGACAACCAATCTTGCTTCAAGTGGGACAATTCCCGTCCAGACCCATGCTAGCGTGGAAGATGGACTTTAAACGATGATGATGATGATTATGATATATATATATATATATATATATATATAAATAAATACAATATCGGAGAAAGCTTTTTAGCGATACTCCGGCCAAATTCCAACTCACTCAACAAACATTAGAAAATAAGTGATTATATTCCCAATTATGTGTTCGGGTTGCTAACTAAAAGTATTGCGTGGAAAATTGGCTGTATTATTTCAAATAAGACATAGCTAATATATATATATATATATATATATATATATATATATGAGCCAGATATGATATATATATATATATATATGTACATATATATATATATATATATATATATATATATATATATATATATATATATATATATATATATATATATATACGTATATATATATATATATGAAACAGACATGATATATATATATATGAGCATATATATATATATATATTTGGGGGGTGGGAGTGCTATTTTTGTTTGTATGTAATATGTATGTATGTATGGATGTATGTGTGTGTGTATGTGTGTACACACAAAAGTCCCCCCCCCCCTCCTCCACATTGATTTTATTGATTTATCGTTATTGAATGGCTGTTATGCTTATTTTGCCACAACACGAATTTTACACTCGGTGGATATAATTTCACTGAACCAGTCTTGAGATAAAAATAGATTTGAACCCCCATTGATTTTCTTGAATAGTGAGACTGTCATGTGTTTATTGTACATAAACATATTTTGTGTATATATATATAGTTATGTAATAAACAACATAAGATAATTATTCCATTTTCCAAAGGTTTCAGGAAGACAGACGAGCTTGAACAGACGTCTCAAATTACTCATCAGAATAATTGTTTATGTTCTTTATTACATAACTAAATAGCTCTGTAGTCTACATAGAGCACTCTCCTTTCTTTTACCTTTCCTACGGAAACACTTAATATATATATATATAACCCAAGCTCACAGAGGAGATGAGGGACCGTGACGAATGGAGAGATGCTGTGCTGAAGAGGACCTGTCCCACCCTTGCAAGCATCGAAAAATGGACGTAAAATGAATGGTGATGATGATGATGATGATCATCATCACCGTTTTAAGTCCATTCTTCCACGCTAGCATGGATTTGACAGGTTGTCCTGTTGTGGGCAGTGTCCGTTCGGCTGACCTTGTCTTGCTCATACAGGAACTGATTCTGGCTTGATTTCTACAGCTGAATTCCCTTCCTAACACCAACCTCATTTACAGTGAGTAATGGGTGCTGGATCATGATTATGGCAATAATAATAAAAAGGACGATTCGTTATGTCTTCATTATGTTTATTGAGTGGCGACACATGTTTCGCTATTGATCAGTTCAAGGTTTGGTCTGTATCGATCTAGCCCGACTTTGGAATCAAAAGCTTGTCGGTCCACAACAGAAGTCCGGCAAAAAAATTTTTTTTTATCATGTTTATTGTACATAAACATATAGTATATGTATTCATATATATCCCATTAATATATCATCAATACCATTTAATGTCCAGTTTTCTAAGCTAGCATGGGTTAGACGAGTTGCCCCATTGTGACACAAGCGAGATCAGATGACCATGTCTTGCACAAATAGAACCGATTCTGGTTTCGTTTCTACGGCTGGATGCCCATCCTAACGCCAACTACATTTACAGTGTGTAGTGGCTGCTTTTTATAATGAGACATGACCACTTTACAGTGTGGACTGGGTACTTTTTGTCATGACACCTGACCACTTTACAGTGTGGACTGGGTACTTTTTGTCATGACACCTGACCACTTTACAGTGTGGACTGGGTACTTTTTATCGTCACACCTCCTCCATCCTACACACCACACCTCTCCTTCATCCTACACACCACACAGTTCATTACACCTCCTCTCCTCCATCAAAACTATTTTCAATACAGTAATCTCTCTATATATAAAATTCTTTGTCTCTCTCTCTCTCTGTCTGTCTGTTCCTATGCATTTTGGACCAAATCAAATTAAATTTTACAAGGTATTAGACCCCGGGAGTGGCAACATGTAATTTTCATTTTCATTTCGATTAAAACAATATAACATTTTAACTAAAATAATCTTTCTATAGTGAACTGAAAAACATTTTATACCACGACAACGTCACATTTTGTACATAATAATATAATAATAATAATGAAATTATTGTGTAAAGTGCTCAGGTGCACTACAACTCGTCAAATGTGCATGTATAGTACATAGAATAATATACAAATGTCAGGGAAGTGAATAGTGTATGAGTTATGATATACATCTGTGTATGTGCATGGAGGGGGAACATTAGGTGTAGTGTTGGCGAATCTCGGGAAGCATGGAGGCCTTAAAGGATGCAGTGTCTCGACAGCTAACAACTGATGCAGGTAGTTTGTTCCCTGCTTCAGCAACTCTGAGTGTGAAAAAATGTTTCCGAAAGTCATGGGAACTGTGCTGTTTTCTGAGTTTGTGGGCATGTCCATGTGTGTTAGACACATGGAAATCAAAAAGGTGCTCAGGGTTGTTGTTGGCAAGACGGTTAGCAATTTTGTGGGTGTTTACCAAGTCAGTTGCCAGACGTCGGAGTTTCAATGTATCCATGCCCGGGGAAGCAAGGCGTTCAGAGTATGGTAGATGCCTGATGGAGGGTATTCGCTTGGTTGCACGTCTCTGAACAGTTTCCAGGCGGTCAATGTCCTGAGCAAGATAGGGGTTCCAGACTGGTGATGCAAATTCTAAGTGTGGCCGCACCATAGCCATGTACAGCCTTAAATAGATAGCTGGAGAGCGGCTGACAAAGGTCTTGCTGAGTGATGCTAAGACACCCTCAGCCCTCTTGACAATTTTAGAGACGTGTCATTCTTTAAGTTGGCATCTATGTCATTAATATATGCCACAAACAAAAGGGGGCCAAGAACAGATCCCTGTGGTACACCAGATGATTTCTCATATGGTGAGGAATGTTGTCCCAGAACTGTGACTACCTCTCTTCGACTGAGAATGAAGGACTTCAACCAGTTAAAAAGATCATCTTCCACACCCATTGCAGAGAGTTTTGCCATAAGCCTTTTGTGTGGCACAGAATTGAAAGATTTAGCAAAGTCAAGGTAAACAACAGCCACCCATGAGCCGCCATCAGTGATCCGGGTGGTGTCTTCAAGAAACTCGATAAGTTGATCACAACAGCTGGAGTTAGGGATAAAACCAAATTGCGAGCGCCGGATAAGACTGTGAGAGTTCCAGAAGTTCCAAAGTGTTTCTCTGACACAGGATTCCATCAGTTTGGCAATGCAGCTAATAAGACTGACTGGACGATAGTTCACAGGTGATATGCGGTCACCCTTTTTGAACAGAGGAATGACATTGGCAGTTTTCCACTGTTCTGGAGTAGCACCGCTGTTCAGACAGAATTGGAAGAAGCGTGATAGCTGGTGCAGAAGGAAGTACCCAGCACGTTTGAGAAGCAGGTACGTAACACCATCAAGACCAGGAGAGGCATGGTTGCATTTATTTTTTAGGTGATGTCGGAGCATTGCAGGTGTAAATTCCATGGTTGTAATAGAGTCCGGTGTCATAGGTGGTGGAGATGGTACACTCTGGTCTTCAATAGTGAAAATGCCTGCATAGCATTCAGCAATGAGCTCTGCGCATTCCTTGGGGTCGTCAGTAACCTGGCTTGTGTGGGGATTGTGAAGAGGATCAACCCTGACAGTAAGGTGTTCCAGAACACCTTACTGTCAGGGTTGGTTGCTCTGCGCTGCTCAAATTGAAGCACTGCCTTTTTTGTCACCTGTGAGTGTATGTGAGAGAATGTGTGTGTGAGTATACATACATTTCTGTGACGACTGACATAACGAACACACACACACACATCTAAAGAGATAGAGATACAGAGGGAGAGGCAGAGAGAGAGAGAGAGAGAGAGAGAGAGAGAGAGAGAGAGAGAGAGAGAGAGAGAGAGAGAGAGGCTGTTATACAGAGAGAGATACTATCACAAATGACTCTTCAAGGCAGAATTAACTGGCTAAGAGCTGCGTTTTCATATGATCCGAGAAATTATAGAAATGATTGTAAAGTCGCAATTGGTAGCATGGATATTACACTTGGCATGTGTTGATTAGGAGGAAAAGTCAGACTTCCACTGATAGAGGACCCTCCAGCTTTTATCCATATACTACTTACAGACCATACTAACTAAGCTAAACACTTCAGAAGCAATATTATGTGGTATATTGCTGTGTTTCAGATGACGTCCTTTGGAGCTGAAAAATATCATACTGACTATGGTTATTTCACAACATTTAAAATCCAAGGCCAATGCTACTATTTAATCAGCAGTTTACTCTCCCAGCCTAATAAGGAAGTTTTATGATTGCTTTTTTTATGTCTCTCTCTCTCTCACACACACACATATGCACACACACACACACAGACACACACACACACACACACATTATGATCTCACCTCATAATGTAAACCAGACAACACCTCCAATTCAGTCATTTTCTCTTTTATCCATCTTTTCTTAACTGTTCTTCTAGGCAAAGCCGGGTACGTCAGCTAGTACTCAATAAATATCTTCCTCAAACTCCACTACCTTCAAGGTATATATATTCCAATATTCCAATATTTCAATAAACAAGTGGTAAACCCTTGCAGACATATTTGTGCCAACACCAACACCCACCATCAACCTACATACATCATATCTCTTGAACAATATAACTACTTGCTTCAACTAGCAATAGAGATGACCTTTAGATATATCATCGGATAACGTAGTCATAGCAGTGATATACTACTGATGATGATGATGGCGGTGGTGGTAGTGGTGGTGCTAATGGTGATGATGATGATGGTGGTGGTGGTGGTTATGATGAAGGTGGTGGTGGTGGTGGTGTTGTTAATGATGGTGTTGGTAATGGTGGTGTTGGAGTTGATAATGATGAATATGATGATGGTGAAGATGATGATGATGATGATGGTGAGGATGATGATGATGATGATGATGGTGATGATGGTGAGGATGATGATGATGATGACGGTGATGATGATGGTGATGATGATGGTGATGATGATGGTCTGCTCATGAAAAAACATGTAAGTGACTGAGCATTCCACAAGCACATATATCTTAATGTCATTCTCAGGGAGATTTAGTGTGACATGGCTGACATTTTGAATTAGAGGTACAGTCCTGGTGGGCTTCCAAATGTTTGCGTTTCTCCAGCCTGTTGTTATGGTGACACTTGCCTAAAATGCCTGACTGTGGGATTGAACCGAGGACCGAATGTTTGTGAAGTGAACCACTTCACCCCTGAACCAAGTTGTGTCTACACACCATATACACTTGAATATAAGTCGAGGAAGAGATTGTAAAATATGGGTCAGGGGAGCCAGCTTATACACACCACCTAAATGTGTTCATTAGCTACCTCACCTTATACACACCACCTAAATGTGTTCATTAGCTACCTCACCTTATACACACCACCTAAATGTGTTTATTAGCTGCCTCACCTTATACACACCATCTAAACGTGTTGATTAGCTACCTCACCTTATATACACCACCTAAACGTGTTGATTAGCTGCCTCAGCTTATAAACAACATCTAAACGTGTTTATTAGCTACCTCACCTTATACACACCACCTAAACATATTGATTAGCTACCTCACCTTATATACACCACCTAAACGTGTTGATTAGCTGCCTCAGCTTATACACAACATCTGCCTTAGTTTATAAATGGGGTTTAGATGTTGGCCCATTTCTCAGACATAAAATAAACTTATAGTCAAGTATATATGGTAGATGTATGTATAGTTTATAAACTACAGATGTTGTCTCAAATGGAACGGCCTGTTTGTGAGATTAAGCTGCGTCTGGCTCAGCTTTCCACAGACACATACATTCCTAACTCTTTAGTTACCAACCCATCCAAAACCAGTTCTGGTTCAACAAAATAAAGTTACCTATTTAAATATTTCTAATTTAAATTAAAATCTTCCAATATAATCTTATTTAAGAACCCTACGTTAAGTTACTATCTTACTAACGAAAACATTAATACTTTTAATAAATCCCTCAAAATTCTTCATCAATCAATTGAAATAGCTGTATTTCATTAGAAATGTGGCCATGAAAGGGTTAATATAATTCTATGTGAGATACATCATGACTGTGTGTTAGGGCGCTAACCCTTTCAATTATAAGCAAAGTCAATCAAACAGGCATCTAAACAGTTTCTGTCTACAAAGTTTCATTTGCAAGGTATGGGTTGACCTGAGTCCATGGTATTACTGGTATTTCTGCAGCAGCTAATTCTTCTGATACACCTGGGTCTTTTTCTGTATATGGTTCAGCATATATTGGTAAAGCTGGTGCAGCTGATGTATAGTTAGTGCATCTGTAGATGTTGCTAGTGCAGCTGATGTATAGTTAGTGCATCTGTAGATGTTGCTAGTGCAGCTGATGTATAGTTAGTGCATCTGTAGATGTTGCTAGTGCAGCTGATGTATAGTTAGTGCATCTGTAGATGTTGCTAGTGCAGCTGATGTATAGTTAGTGCATCTGTAGATGTTGCTAGTGCAGCTGATGTATAGTTAGTGCATCTGTAGATGTTGCTAGTGCAACTAGGGTGCAAGTAGTGTTGCAGTTATACACCACTGAAGCAATTAAACCACTCAATGAATAACAACGACAACAACAACAACATCCTTGTCTTAATTAACCACACATAAAACATTTATTTTCCTCCTTTTTCACATCAATATTTCTCTTGTAATAAAACTGACAAATATTCATATACACAGCCCCCCTACACACACCCCCTACACAGCCCCCCTACACACACCCCCTACACAGCCCCCCTACACACACACCCTACACAGCCCCCCTACACACACCCCCTACACACACCCCCTACACAGCCCCCCTACACACACCCCCTACACAGCCCCCCTACACACACACCCTACACAGCCCCCCTACACACACCCCCTACACAATCCCCCTTACAGCCCTCCTACACAGTCCCCCCTTACAGCCCCCCTACACAGTCCCTCCCCCTTACAGCCCCCTACACAGTCCCTCCCCGTTACAGCCCCCTACACAGTCCCTACCCCTTAACAAGTCGCTCTCTCCCAAACTTCCCCTCCCTCTCTCCCCCCATCACAACAGTTTAATGTTCCATACAAATATATTCATTAACCCTTACATTCACCTCCACCCAACCTACACCACCTCATCATTCACCTCCACCCAGCCTCCACCACCTCATCATTCACCTCCACCCAGGTCCACCACCTCATCATTCACCTCCACCCAGCCTCCACCACCTCATCATTCACCTCCACCCACCTCCACCACCTCATCATTCACCTCCACCCAACCTACACCACCTCATCATTCACCTCCACCCAGCCTCCACCACCTCATCATTCACCTCCACCCAGCCTCCACCACCTCATCATTCACCTCCACCCAGCCTCCACCACCTCATCATTCACCTCCACCCAGTCTCCACCACCTCATCATTCACCTCCACCCAGCCTCCACCACCTCATCATTCACCTCCACCCAACCTCCACCACCTCATCATTCACCTCCACCCAGGTCCACCACCTAATCATTCACCTCCACCCAGCCTCCACCACCTCATCATTCACCTCCACCCAGGTCCACCACCTCATCATTCACCTCCACCCAGCCTCCACCACCTCATCATTCACCTCCACCCAGGTCCACCACCTCATCATTCACCTCCACCCAGCCTCCACCACCTCATCATTCACCTCCACCCACCTCCACCACCTCATCATTCACCTCCACCCAACCTCCAACACCTCATCATTCACCTCCACCCAACCTCCACCACCTCATCATTCACCTCCACCCAGGTACACCACCTCATCATTCACCTCCACCCAGCCTCCACCACCTCATCATTCACCTCCACCCAACCTCCACCACCTCATCATTCACCTCCACCCAGCCTCCACCACCTCATCATTCACCTCCACCCAGCCTCCACCACCTCATCATTCACCTCCACCCAACCTCCACCACCTCATCATTCACCTCCACCCAGCCTCCACCACCTCATCATTCACCTCCACCCAGCCTCCACCACCTCATCATTCACCTCCACCCAGCCTCCACCACCTCATCATTCACCTCCACCCAACCTCCACCACCTCATCATTCACCTCCACCCAGGTCCACCACCTCATCATTCACCTCCACCCAGCCTCCACCACCTCATCATTCACCTCCACCCAGCCTCCACCACCTCATCATTCACCTCCACCCAGCCTCCACCACCTCATCATTCACCTCCACCCAGGTCCACCACCTCATCATTCACCTCCACCCAGCCTCCACCACCTCATCATTCACCTCCAACCAACCTCCACCACCTCATCATTCACCTCCACCCAACCTCCACCACCTCATCATTCACCTCCACCCAACCTCCACCACCTCATCATTCACCTCCACCCAGCCTCCACCACCTCATCATTCACCTCCACCCAGCCTCCACCACCTCATCATTCACCTCCACCCAGCCTCCACCACCTCATCATTCACCTCCACCCAACCTCCACCACCTCATCATTCACCTCCACCCAGGTCCACCACCTCATCATTCACCTCCACCCAGCCTCCACCACCTCATCATTCACCTCCACCCAGCCTCCACCACCTCATCATTCACCTCCACCCAGCCTCCACCACCTCATCATTCACCTCCACCCAGCCTCCACCACCTCATCATTCACCTCCACCCAGCCTCCACCACCTCATCATTCACCTCCACCCAGGTCCACCACCTCATCATTCACCTCCACCCAGCCTCCACCACCTCATCATTCACCTCCAACCAACCTCCACCACCTCATCATTCACCTCCACCCAACCTCCACCACCTCATCATTCACCTCCACCCAACCTCCACCACCTCATCATTCACCTCCACCCAACCTCCACCACCTCATCATTCACCTCCACCCAACCTCCACCACCTCATCATTCACCTCCACCCAGCCTCCACCACCTCATCATTCACCTCCACCCAGCCTCCACCAACTCATCATTCACCTCCAGCCAGCCTCCACCACCTCATCATTCACCTCCACCCAGTCTCCACCACCTCATCATTCACCTCCACCCAGCCTCCACCACCTCATCATTCACCTCCACCCAACCTCCACCACCTCATCATTCACCTCCACCCAGGTCCACCACCTCATCATTCACCTCCACCCAGCCTCCACCACCTCATCATTCGCCTCCACCCAGCCTCCACCACCTCATCATTCACCTCCACCCATCCTCCACCACCTCATCATTCAACTCCACCCACCTCCACCACCTCATCATTCACCTCCACCCAACCTCCACCACCTCATCATTCAGCTCCACCCAGCCTCCACCACCTCATCATTCACCTCCACCCAAAATCCACCACCTAATCATTCACCTCCACCCAACCTCCACCACCTCATCATTCACCTCCACCCAACCTCCACCACCTCATCATTCACCTCCACCCAACCTCCACCACCTCATCATTCACCTCCACCCAGGTCCACCACCTCATCATTCACCTCCACCCAACCTCCACCACCTCATCATTCACCTCCACCCAGCCTCCACCATCTCATCATTCACCTCCACCCAGCCTCCACCACCTCATCATTCACCTCCACCCAGGTCCACCACCTCATCATTCACCTCCACCCAGCCTCCACCACCTCATCATTCACCTCCACCCAGCCTCCACCACCTCATCATTCACCTCCACCCAACCTCCACCCAACCTCCACCACCTCATCATTCACCTCCACCAAGCCTCCACCACCTCATCATTCACCTCCACCCAGCCTCCACCACCTCATCATTCACCTCCACCCAACCTCCACCACCTCATCATTCACCTCCACCCAACCTCCACCACCTCATCATTCACCTCCACCCAACCTCCACCACCTCATCATTCACCTCCACCCAGCCTCCACCACCTCATCATTCACCTCCACCCAGCCTCCACCACCTCATCATTCACCTCCACCCAGCCTCCACCACCTCATCATTCACCTCCACCCAGCCTCCACCACCTCATCATTCACCTCCACCCAACCTCCACCACCTCATCATTCACCTCCACCCAGCCTCCACCACCTCATCATTCACCTCCACCCAGCCTCCACCACCTCATCATTCACCTCCACCCAGCCTCCACCACCTCATCTTCACCTCCACCCAGGTCCACCACCTCATCATTCACCTCCACCCAGCCTCCACCAACTCATCATTCACCTCCACCCAGCCTCCACCAACTCATCATTCACCTCCACCCAACCTCCACCACCTCATCATTCACCTCCACCCAGCCTCCACCACCTCATCATTCACCTCCACCCAGCCTCCACCACCTCATCATTCACCTCCACCCAGCCTCCACCACCTCATCATTCACCTCCACCCAACCTCCACCACCTCATCATTCACCTCCACCCAGCCTCCACCACCTCATCATTCACCTCCACCCAGCCTCCACCACCTCATCATTCACCTCCACCCAACCTCCACCACCTCATCATTCACCTCCACCCAGCCTCCACCACCTCATCATTCACCTCCACCCAACCTCCACCACCTCATCATTCACCTCCACCCAGCCTCCACCACCTCATCATTCACCTACACCCAACCTCCACCACCTCATCATTCACCTCCACCCAACCTCCACCACCTCATCATTCACCTCCACCCAGCCTCCACCACCTCATCATTCACCTCCACCCAGCCTCCACCACCTCATCATTCACCTCCACCCAACCTCCACCACCTCATCATTCACCTCCACCCAGCCTCCACCACCTCATCATTCACCTCCACCCAGGTCCACCACCTCATCATTCACCTCCACCCAGGTCCACCACCTCATCATTCACCTCCACCCAGCCTCCACCACCTCATCATTCACCTCCACCCAGCCTCCACCCCCTCATCATTCACCTCCACCCAACCTCCACCACCTCATCATTCACCTCCACCCAACCTCCACCACCTCATCATTCACCTCCACCCAGCCTCCACCACCTCATCATTCACCTCCACCCAACCTCCACCACCTCATCATTCACCTCCACCCAGCCTCCACCACCTCATCATTCACCTCCACCCAGCCTCCACCACCTCATCATTCACCTCCACCCAGCCTCCACCACCTCATCATTCACCTCCACCCAGCCTCCACCACCTCATCATTCACCTCCACCCAGGTCCAACACCTCATCATTCACCTCCACCCATCCTCCACCAACTCATCATTCACCTCCACCCAGCCTCCACCACCTCATCATTCACCTCCACCCAGCCTCCACCACCTCATCATTCACCTCCACCCAACCTCCACCACCTCATCATTCAGCTCCACCCAGCCTCCACCACCTCATCATTCACCTCCACCCAGCCTCCACCACCTCATCATTCACCTCCACCCAGCCTCCACCACCTCATCATTCACCTCCACCCAACCTCCACCACCTCATCATTCACCTCCACCCAGCCTCCACCACCTCATCATTCACCTCCACCCAGCCTCCACCACCTCATCATTCACCTCCACCCAACCTCCACCACCTCATCATTCACCTCCACCTAGCCTCCACCACCTCATCATTCACCTCCACCCAGCCTCCACCACCTCATCATTCACCTCCACCCAGCCTCCACCACCTCATCATTCACCTCCACCCAGCCTCCACCACCTCATCATTCACCTCCACCCAGCCTCCACCACCTCATCATTCACCTCAACCCAGCCTCCACCACCTCATCATTCACCTCCACCCAGCCTCCACCACCTCATCATTCACCTCCACCCAACATCCACCACCTCATCATTCACCTCCACCCAGCCTCCACCACCAAATCATTCACCTCCACCCAACCTCCACCACCTCATCATTCACCTCCACCCAGGTCCACCACCTCATCATTCACCTCCACCCAACCTCCACCACCTCATCATTCACCTCCACCCAGCCTCCACCACCTCATCATTCACCTCTACCCAGGTCCACCACCTCATCATTCACCTCCACCCAACCTCCACCACCTCATCATTCACCTCCACCCAGCCTCCACCACCTCATCATTCACCTCCACCCAACCTCCACCACCTCATCATTCACCTCCGACCAGGTCCACCACCTCATCATTCACCTCCACCCAACCTCCACCACCTAATCATTCACCTCCACCCAGCCTCCACCACCTCATCATTCACCTCCACCCAGCCTCCACCACCTCATCATTCACCTCCACCCAGCCTCCACCACCTCATCATTCACCTACACCCAACCTCCACCACCTCATCATTCACCTCCACCCAACCTCCACCACCTCATCATTCACCTCCACCCAGCCTCCACCACCTCATCATTCACCTCCACCCAGCCTCCACCACCTCATCATTCACCTCCACCCAACCTCCACCACCTCATCATTCACCTCCACCCAGCCTCCACCACCTCATCATTCACCTCCACCCAGGTCCACCACCTCATCATTCACCTCCACCCAGGTCCACCACCTCATCATTCACCTCCACCCAGCCTCCACCACCTCATCATTCACCTCCACCCAGCCTCCACCCCCTCATCATTCACCTCCACCCAACCTCCACCACCTCATCATTCACCTCCACCCAACCTCCACCACCTCATCATTCACCTCCACCCAGCCTCCACCACCTCATCATTCACCTCCACCCAACCTCCACCACCTCATCATTCACCTCCACCCAGCCTCCACCACCTCATCATTCACCTCCACCCAGCCTCCACCACCTCATCATTCACCTCCACCCAGCCTCCACCACCTCATCATTCACCTCCACCCAGCCTCCACCACCTCATCATTCACCTCCACCCAGGTCCAACACCTCATCATTCACCTCCACCCATCCTCCACCAACTCATCATTCACCTCCACCCAGCCTCCACCACCTCATCATTCACCTCCACCCAGCCTCCACCACCTCATCATTCACCTCCACCCAACCTCCACCACCTCATCATTCAGCTCCACCCAGCCTCCACCACCTCATCATTCACCTCCACCCAGCCTCCACCACCTCATCATTCACCTCCACCCAGCCTCCACCACCTCATCATTCACCTCCACCCAACCTCCACCACCTCATCATTCACCTCCACCCAGCCTCCACCACCTCATCATTCACCTCCACCCAGCCTCCACCACCTCATCATTCACCTCCACCCAACCTCCACCACCTCATCATTCACCTCCACCTAGCCTCCACCACCTCATCATTCACCTCCACCCAGCCTCCACCACCTCATCATTCACCTCCACCCAGCCTCCACCACCTCATCATTCACCTCCACCCAGCCTCCACCACCTCATCATTCACCTCCACCCAGCCTCCACCACCTCATCATTCACCTCAACCCAGCCTCCACCACCTCATCATTCACCTCCACCCAGCCTCCACCACCTCATCATTCACCTCCACCCAACATCCACCACCTCATCATTCACCTCCACCCAGCCTCCACCACCAAATCATTCACCTCCACCCAACCTCCACCACCTCATCATTCACCTCCACCCAGGTCCACCACCTCATCATTCACCTCCACCCAACCTCCACCACCTCATCATTCACCTCCACCCAGCCTCCACCACCTCATCATTCACCTCTACCCAGGTCCACCACCTCATCATTCACCTCCACCCAACCTCCACCACCTCATCATTCACCTCCACCCAGCCTCCACCACCTCATCATTCACCTCCACCCAACCTCCACCACCTCATCATTCACCTCCGACCAGGTCCACCACCTCATCATTCACCTCCACCCAACCTCCACCACCTAATCATTCACCTCCACCCAGCCTCCACCACCTCATCATTCACCTCCACCCAGCCTCCACCACCTCATCATTCACCTCCACCCAGCCTCCACCACCTCATCATTCACCTCCACCCAGCCTCCACCACCTCATAATTCACCTCCACCCAGCCTCCACCACCTCATCATTCATCTCCACCCAGCCTCCACCACCTCATCATTCACCTCCACCCAGCCTCCACCACCTCATCATTCACCTCCACCACCTCATCATTCACCTCCACCCAGCCTGCACCACCTCATCATTCACCTCCACCCAACCTCCACCACCTCATCATTCACCTCCACCCAGCCTCCACCACCTCATCATTCACCTCCACCCAACCTCCACCACCTCATCATTCACCTCCACCCAGCCTCCACCACCTCATCATTCACCTCCACCCAGCCTCCACCACCTCATCATTCACCTCCACCCAGCCTCCACCACCTCATCATTCACCTCCAACCAACCTCCACCACCTCATCATTCACCTCCACCCAGCCTCCACCACCTCATCATTCACCTCCACCCAGCCTCCACCACCTCATCATTCACCTCCACCCAGCCTCCACCACCTCATCATTCACCTCCACCCAACCTCCACCACCTCATCATTCACCTCCACCCAGCCTCCACCACCTCATCATTCACCTCCACCCAGCCTCCACCACCTCATCATACACCTCCACCCAGCCTCCACCACCTCATCATTCACCTCCATCCAGCCTCCACCACCTCATCATTCACCTCCACCCAACCTCCACCACCTCATCATTCACCTCCACCCAGCCTCCACCACCTCATCATTCACCTCCACCCAGCCTCCACCACCTCATCATACACCTCCACCCAGCCTCCACCACCTCATCATTCACCTCCACCCAGCCTCCACCACCTCATCATTCACCTCCACCCAGATTCCACCACCTCATCATTCACCTCCACCCAACCTCCACCACCTCATAATTCACCTCCACCCAGCCTCCACCACATCATCATTCACCTCCAACCAACCTCCACCACCTCATCATTCACCTCCAACCAACCTCCACCACCTCATCATTCACCTCCACCCAGCCTCCACCACCTCATCATTCACCTCCACCCAACCTCCACCACCTCATCATTCACCTCCACCCAGCCTCCACCACCTCATCATTCACCTCCACCCAGCCTCCACCACCTCATCATTCACCTCCACCCAGCCTCCACCACCTCATCATTCACCTCCACCCAACCTCCACCACCTCATCATTCACCTCCACCCAGCCTCCACCACCTCATCATTCACCTCCACCCAGCCTCCACCACCTCATCATTCACCTCCACCCAACCTCCACCACCTCATCATTCACCTCCACCCAGCCTCCACCACCTCATCATTCACCTCCACCCAGTCTCCACCACCTCATCATTCACCTCCACCCAGCCTCCACCACCTCATCATTCACCTCCACCCAGCCTCCACCACCTCATCATTCACCTCCACCCAGCCTCCACCACCTCATCATTCACCTCCACCCAGCCTCCACCACCTCATCATTCACCTCCACCCAGCCTCCACCACCTCATCATTCACCTCCACCCAGACTCCACCACCTCATCATTCACCTCCACCCAACATCCACCACCTCATCATTCACCTCCACCCAGGTCCACCACCTCATCATTCACCTCCACCCAGCCTCCACCACCAAATCATTCACCTCCACCCAACCTCCACCACCTCATCATTCACCTCCACCCAGGTCCACCACCTCATCATTCACCTGCACCCAACCTCCACCACCTCATCATTCACCTCCACCCAGCCTCCACCACCTCATCATTCACCTCCACCCAGGTCCACCACCTCATCATTCACCTCCACCCAACCTCCACCACCTCATCATTCACCTCCACCCAGCCTCCACCACCTCATCATTCACCTCCACCCAACCTCCACCACCTCATCATTCACCTCCGACCAGGTCCACCACCTCATCATTCACCTCCACCCAACCTCCACCACCTAATCATTCACCTCCACCCAGCCTCCACCACCTCATCATTCACCTCCACCCAGCCTCCACCACCTCATCATTCACCTCCACCCAGCCTCCACCACCTCATCATTCACCTCCACCCAGCCTCCACCACCTCATAATTCACCTCCACCCAGCCTCCACCACCTCATCATTCATCTCCACCCAGCCTCCACCACCTCATCATTCACCTCCACCCAGCCTCCACCACCTCATCATTCACCTCCACCACCTCATCATTCACCTCCACCCAGCCTGCACCACCTCATCATTCACCTCCACCCAACCTCCACCACCTCATCATTCACCTCCACCCAGCCTCCACCACCTCATCATTCACCTCCACCCAACCTCCACCACCTCATCATTCACCTCCACCCAGCCTCCACCACCTCATCATTCACCTCCACCCAGCCTCCACCACCTCATCATTCACCTCCACCCAGCCTCCACCACCTCATCATTCACCTCCAACCAACCTCCACCACCTCATCATTCACCTCCACCCAGCCTCCACCACCTCATCATTCACCTCCACCCAGCCTCCACCACCTCATCATTCACCTCCACCCAGCCTCCACCACCTCAACATTCACCTCCACCCAACCTCCACCACCTCATCATTCACCTCCACCCATCCTCCACCACCTCATCATTCACCTCCACCCAGCCTCCACCACCTCATCATACACCTCCACCCAGCCTCCACCACCTCATCATTCACCTCCATCCAGCCTCCACCACCTCATCATTCACCTCCACCCAACCTCCACCACCTCATCATTCACCTCCACCCAGCCTCCACCATCTCATCATTCACCTCCACCCAGCCTCCACCACCTCATCATACACCTCCACCCAGCCTCCACCACCTCATCATTCACCTCCACCCAGCCTCCACCACCTCATCATTCACCTCCACCCAGATTCCACCACCTCATCATTCACCTCCACCCAACCTCCACCACCTCATAATTCACCTCCACCCAGCCTCCACCACCTCATCATTCACCTCCAACCAACCTCCACCACCTCATCATTCACCTCCAACCAACCTCCACCACCTCATCATTCACCTCCACCCAGCCTCCACCACCTCATCATTCACCTCCACCCAACCTCCACCACCTCATCATTCACCTCCACCCAGCCTCCACCACCTCATCATTCACCTCCAACCAGCCTCCACCACCTCATCATTCACCTCCACCCAGCCTCCACCACCTCATCATTCACCTCCAACCAGCCTCCACCACCTCATCATTCACCTCCACCCAGCCTCCACCACCTCATCATTCACCTCCAACCAACCTCCACCACCTCATCATTCACCTCCAACCAACCTCCACCACCTCATCATTCACCTCCACCCAGCCTCCACCACCTCATCATTCACCTCCACCCAGCCTCCACCACCTCATCATTCACCTCCACCCAACCTCCACCACCTCATCATTCACCTCCACCAGCCTCCACCACCTCATCATTCACCTCCACCCACGTCCACCACCTCATCATTCACCTCCACCCAGCCTCCACCACCTCATCATTCACCTCCACCCACGTCCACCACCTCATCATTCACCTCCACCCAGCCTCCACCACCTCATCATTCACCTCCACCCAGCCTCCACCACCTCATCATTCACCTCCACCCAACCTCCACCACCTCATCATTCACCTCCACCCAATCTCCACCACCTCATCATTCACCTCCACCCAGCCTCCACCACCTCATCATTCACCTCCATCCAGCCTCCAACACCTCATCATTCACCTCCACCCAGCCTCCACCACCTCATCATTCACCTCCACCCAGCCTCCACCACCTCATCATTCACCTCCACCCAGCCTCCACCACCTCATCATTCACCTCCACCCAGCCTCCACCACCTCATCATTCACCTCCACCCAACCTACACCACCTCATCATTCACCTCCACCCAATCTCCACCACCTCATCATTCACCTCCACCCAGCCTCCACCACCTCATCATTCACCTCCACCCAGCCTCCACCACCTCATCATTCACCTCCACCCAGCCTCCACCACCTCATCATTCACCTCCACCCAGCCTCCACCACCTCATCATTCACCTCCACCCAACCTCCACCACCTCATCATTCACCTCCACCCAGCCTCCACCACCTCATCATTCACCTCCACCCAGTCTCCACCACCTCATCATTCACCTCCACCCAGCCTCCACCACCTCATCATTCACCTCCACCCAGCCTCCACCACCTCATCATTCACCTCCACCCAGCCTCCACCACCTCATCATTCACCTCCACCCAGCCTCCACCACCTCATCATTCACCTCCACCCAGCCTCCACCACCTCATCATTCACCTCCACCCAGACTCCACCACCTCATCATTCACCTCCACCCAACATCCACCACCTCATCATTCACCTCCACCCAGGTCCACCACCTCATCATTCACCTCCACCCAGCCTCCACCACCAAATCATTCACCTCCACCCAACCTCCACCACCTCATCATTCACCTCCACCCAGGTCCACCACCTCATCATTCACCTGCACCCAACCTCCACCACCTCATCATTCACCTCCACCCAGCCTCCACCACCTCATCATTCACCTCCACCCAGGTCCACCACCTCATCATTCACCTCCACCCAACCTCCACCACCTCATCATTCACCTCCACCCAGCCTCCACCACCTCATCATTCACCTCCACCCAACCTCCACCACCTCATCATTCACCTCCGACCAGGTCCACCACCTCATCATTCACCTCCACCCAACCTCCACCACCTAATCATTCACCTCCACCCAGCCTCCACCACCTCATCATTCACCTCCACCCAGCCTCCACCACCTCATCATTCACCTCCACCCAGCCTCCACCACCTCATCATTCACCTCCACCCAGCCTCCACCACCTCATAATTCACCTCCACCCAGCCTCCACCACCTCATCATTCATCTCCACCCAGCCTCCACCACCTCATCATTCACCTCCACCCAGCCTCCACCACCTCATCATTCACCTCCACCACCTCATCATTCACCTCCACCCAGCCTGCACCACCTCATCATTCACCTCCACCCAACCTCCACCACCTCATCATTCACCTCCACCCAGCCTCCACCACCTCATCATTCACCTCCACCCAACCTCCACCACCTCATCATTCACCTCCACCCAGCCTCCACCACCTCATCATTCACCTCCACCCAGCCTCCACCACCTCATCATTCACCTCCACCCAGCCTCCACCACCTCATCATTCACCTCCAACCAACCTCCACCACCTCATCATTCACCTCCACCCAGCCTCCACCACCTCATCATTCACCTCCACCCAGCCTCCACCACCTCATCATTCACCTCCACCCAGCCTCCACCACCTCATCATTCACCTCCACCCAACCTCCACCACCTCATCATTCACCTCCACCCAGCCTCCACCACCTCATCATTCAGCTCCACCCAGCCTCCACCACCTCATCATACACCTCCACCCAGCCTCCACCACCTCATCATTCACCTCCATCCAGCCTCCACCACCTCATCATTCACCTCCACCCAACCTCCACCACCTCATCATTCACCTCCACCCAGCCTCCACCATCTCATCATTCACCTCCACCCAGCCTCCACCACCTCATCATACACCTCCACCCAGCCTCCACCACCTCATCATTCACCTCCACCCAGCCTCCACCACCTCATCATTCACCTCCACCCAGATTCCACCACCTCATCATTCACCTCCACCCAACCTCCACCACCTCATAATTCACCTCCACCCAGCCTCCACCACCTCATCATTCACCTCCAACCAACCTCCACCACCTCATCATTCACCTCCAACCAACCTCCACCACCTCATCATTCACCTCCACCCAGCCTCCACCACCTCATCATTCACCTCCACCCAACCTCCACCACCTCATCATTCACCTCCACCCAGCCTCCACCACCTCATCATTCACCTCCAACCAGCCTCCACCACCTCATCATTCACCTCCACCCAGCCTCCACCACCTCATCATTCACCTCCAACCAGCCTCCACCACCTCATCATTCACCTCCACCCAGCCTCCACCACCTCATCATTCACCTCCAACCAACCTCCACCACCTCATCATTCACCTCCAACCAACCTCCACCACCTCATCATTCACCTCCACCCAGCCTCCACCACCTCATCATTCACCTCCACCCAGCCTCCACCACCTCATCATTCACCTCCACCCAACCTCCACCACCTCATCATTCACCTCCACCAGCCTCCACCACCTCATCATTCACCTCCACCCACGTCCACCACCTCATCATTCACCTCCACCCAGCCTCCACCACCTCATCATTCACCTCCACCCACGTCCACCACTTCATCATTCACCTCCACCCAGCCTCCACCACCTCATCATTCACCTCCACCCAGCCTCCACCACCTCATCATTCACCTCCACCCAACCTCCACCACCTCATCATTCACCTCCACCCAATCTCCACCACCTCATCATTCACCTCCACCCAGCCTCCACCACCTCATCATTCACCTCCATCCAGCCTCCAACACCTCATCATTCACCTCCACCCAGCCTCCACCACCTCATCATTCACCTCCACCCAGCCTCCACCACCTCATCATTCACCTCCACCCAGCCTCCACCACCTCATCATTCACCTCCACCCAGCCTCCACCACCTCATCATTCACCTCCACCCAACCTACACCACCTCATCATTCACCTCCACCCAATCTCCACCACCTCATCATTCACCTCCACCCAGCCTCCACCACCTCATCATTCACCTCCACCCAGCCTCCACCACCTCATCATTCACCTCCACCCAGCCTCCACCACCTCATCATTCACCTCCACCCAGCCGCCACCACCTCATCATTCACCTCCACCCAGCCTCCACCACCTCATCATTCACCTCCACCCAGCCTCCACCACCTCATCATTCACCTCCACCCAGCCTCCACCACCTCATCATTCACCTCCACCCAACCTCCACCACCTCATCATTCACCTCCACCCAGCCTCCACCACCTCATCATTCACCTCCAACCAACCTCCACCACCTCATCATTCACCTCCACCCAGCCTCCACCACCTCATCATTCACCTCCACCCAGCCTCCACCACCTCATCATTCACCTCCACCCAGCCTCCACCACCTCATCATTCACCTCCACCCAACCTCCACCACCTCATCATTCACCTCCACCCAGCCTCCACCACCTCATCATTCACCTCCACCCAGCCTCCACCACTTCATCATACACCTCCACCCAGCCTCCACCACCTCATCATTCACCTCCACCCAGCCTCCACCACCTCATCATTCACCTCCACCCAGATTCCACCACCTCATCATTCACCTCCACCCAACCTCCACCACCTCATAATTCACCTCCACCCAACCTCCACCACCTCATCATTCACCTCCAACCAACCTCCACCACCTCATCATTCACCTCCAACCAACCTCCACCACCTCATCATTCACCTCCACCCAGCCTCCACCACCTCATCATTCACCTCCACCCAGCCTCCACCACCTCATCATTCACCTCCACCCAACCTCCACCACCTCATCATTCACCTCCACCCAGCCTCCACCACCTCATCATTCACCTCCAACCAGCCTCCACCACCTCATCATTTACCTCCACCCAGCCTCCACCACCTCATCATTCACCTCCAACCAGCCTCCACCACCTCATCATTCACCTCCACCCAGCCTCCACCACCTCATCATTCACCTCCAACCAACCTCCACCACCTCATCATTCACCTCCAACCAACCTCCACCACCTCATCATTCACCTCCACCCAGCCTCCACCACCTCATCATTCACCTCCACCCAGCCTCCACCACCTCATCATTCACCTCCACCCAGCCTCCACCACCTCATCATTCACCTCCACCCAACCTCCACCACCTCATCATTCACCTCCACCAGCCTCCGCCACCTCATCATTCACCTCCACCCACGTCCACCACCTCATCATTCACCTCCACCCAGCCTGCACCACCTCATCATTCACCTCCACCCACGTCCACCACCTCATCATTCACCTCCACCCAGCCTCCACCACCTCATCATTCACCTCCACCCAGCCTCCACCACCTCATCATTCACCTCCACCCAACCTCCACCACCTCATCATTCACCTCCACCCAATCTCCACCACCTCATCATTCACCTCCACCCAGCCTCCACCACCTCATCATTCACCTCCACCCAGCCTCCAACACCTCATCATTCACCTCCACCCAGCCTCCACCACCTCATCATTCACCTCCACCCAGCCTCCACCACCTCATCATTCACCTCCACCCAGCCTCCACCACCTCATCATTCACCTCCACCCAACCTCCACCACCTCATCATTCACCTCCACCCAACCTACACCACCTCATCATTCACCTCCACCCAATCACCACCACCTCATCATTCACCTCCACCCAGCCTCCACCACCTCATCATTCACCTCCACCCAGCCTCCACCACCTCATCATTCACCTCCACCCAGCCTCCACCACCTCATCATTCACCTGCACCCAGCCGCCACCACCTCATCATTCACCTCCACCCAGCCTCCACCACCTCATCATTCACCTCCACCCAGCCTCCACCACCTCATCATTCACCTCCACCCAGCCTCCACCACCTCATCATTCACCTCCACCCAACCTCCACCACCTCATCATTCACCTCCACCCAATCTCCACCACCTCATCATTCACCTCCACCCAGCCTCCACCACCTCATCATTCACCTCCACCCAGCCTCCACCACCTCATCATTCACCTCCACCCAGCCTCCACCACCTCATCATTCACCTCCACCCAGCCTCCACCACCTCATCATTCACCTCCACCCAGCCTCCACCACCTCATCATTCACCTCCACCCAGGTCCACCACCTCATCATTCACCTCCACCCAACCTCCACCACCTCATCATTCACCTCCACCCAGGTCCACCACCTCATCATTCACCTCCACCCAATCTCCACCACCTCATCATTCACCTCCACCCAGCCTCCACCACCTCATCATTCACCTCCACCCAGCCTCCACCACCTCATCATTGACCTCAACCCAGCCTCCACCACCTCATCATTCACCTCCACCCAGCCTCCACCACCTCATCATTCACCTCCACCCAACCTACACCACCTCATCATTCACCTCCACCCAATCTCCACCACCTCATCATTCACCTCCACCCAGCCTCCACCACCTCATCATTCACCTCCACCCAGCCTCCACCACCTCATCATTCACCTCCACCCAGCCTCCACCACCTCATCATTCACCTCCACCCAGCCTCCACCACCTCATCATTCACCTCCACCCAGCCTCCACCACCTCATCATTCACCTCCACCCAGCCTCCACCACCTCATCATTCACCTCCACCCAGCCTCCACCACCTCATCATTCACCTCCACCCAGCCTCCACCACCTCATCATTCACCTCCACCCAACCTCCACCACCTCATCATTCACCTCCACCCAATCTCCACCACCTCATCATTCACCTCCACCCAGCCTCCACCACCTCATCATTCACCTCCACCCAGGTCCACCACCTCATCATTCACCCCCAACCAACCTCCACCACCTCATCATTCAACTCCACTCAGCCTCCACCACCTCATCATTCACCTCCACCCAGCCTCCACCACCTCATCATTCACCTCCACCCAGCCTCCACCACCTCATCATTCACCTCCACCCAGCCTCCACCACCTCATCATTCACCTCCACCCAGCCTCCACCACCTCATCATTCACCTCCACCCAGCCTCCACCACCTCATCATTCACCTCCACCCAGCCTCCACCACCTCATCATTCACCTCCACCCAACCTCCACCACCTCATCATTCACCTCCACCCAATCTCCACCACCTCATCATTCACCTCCGCCCAGCCGCCACCACCTCATCATTCACCTCCACCCAGGTCCACCACCTCATCATTCACCCCCAACCAACCTCCACCACCTCATCATTCAACTCCACTCAGCCTCCACCACCTCATCATTCACCTCCACCCAGCCTCCACCACCTCATCATTCACCTCCACCCAGGTCCACCACCTCATCATTCACCTCCACCCAGCCTCCACCACCTCATCATTCACCTCCACCCAGGTCCACCACCTCATCATTCACCTCCAACCAACCTCCACCACCTCATCATTCACCTCCACCCAGGTCCACCACCTCATCATTCACCTCCACCCAGCCTCCACCACCTCATCATTCACCTCCACCCAGCCTCCACCACCTCATCATTCACCTCCACCCAGCCTCCACCACCTCATCATTCACCTCCACCCAACCTCCACCACCTCATCATTCACCTCCACCCAATCTCCACCACCTCATCATTCACCTCCACCCAGCCTCCACCACCTCATCATTCACCTCCACCCAGGTCCACCACCTCATCATTCACCCCCAACCAACCTCCACCACCTCATCATTCAACTCCACTCAGCCTCCACCACCTCATCATTCACCTCCACCCAGCCTCCACCACCTCATCATTCACCTCCACCCAGCCTCCACCACCTCATCATTCACCTCCACCCAGCCTCCACCACCTCATCATTCACCTCCACCCAGCCTCCACCACCTCATCATTCACCTCCACCCAGCCTCCACCACCTCATCATTCACCTCCACCCAGCCTCCACCACCTCATCATTCACCTCCACCCAACCTCCACCACCTCATCATTCACCTCCACCCAATCTCCACCACCTCATCATTCACCTCCACCCAGCCTCCACCACCTCATCATTCACCTCCACCCAGGTCCACCACCTCATCATTCACCCCCAACCAACCTCCACCACCTCATCATTCAACTCCACTCAGCCTCCACCACCTCATCATTCACCTCCACCCAGCCTCCACCACCTCATCATTCACCTCCACCCAGATCCACCACCTCATTATTCACCTCCACCCAGCCTCCACCACCTCATCATTCACCTCCACCCAGGTCCACCACCTCATCATTCACCTCCACCCAGCCTCCACCACCTCATCATTCACCTCCACCCAGGTCCACCACCTCATCATTCACCTCCACCCAGCCTCCACCACCTCATCATTCACCTCCACCCAGCCTCCACCACCTCATCATTCACCTCCACCCAGCCTCCACCACCTCATAATTCACCTCCACCCAGCCTCCACCACCTAATCATTCACCTCCACCCAGCCTCCACTACCTCTTCATTCACCTCCACCCAGCCTCCACCACCTCATCATTCAACTCCACCCAACCTCCACCAACTCATCATTCACCTCCACCCAGCCTCCACCACCTCATCATTCACCTCCACCCAGCCTCCACCACCTCATCATTCACCTCCACCCAGCCTCCACCACCTCATCATTCACCTCCACCCAGCCTCCACCACCTCATCATTCACCTCCACCCAGGTCCACCACCTCATCATTTACCTCCACCCAGCCTCCACCACCTCATCATTCACCTCCACCCAACCTCCACCACCTCATCATTCACCTCTACCCAACCTCCACCACCTCATCATTCACCTCCACCCAACCTCCACCAACTCATCATTCACCTCCACCCAGCCTCCACCACCTCATCATTCACCTCCACCCAACCTCCACCACCTCATCATTCACCTCCACCCAATCTCCACCACCTCATCATTCACCTCCACCCAGCCTCCACCACCTCATCATTCACCTCCACCCAGGTCCACCACCTCATCATTCACCTCCACCCAACCTCCACCACCTCATCATTCACCTCCAACCAACCTCCACCATTCATCATTCAACTCCACCCAGCCTCCACCACCTCATCATTCACCTCCACCCAGTCTCCACCACCTCATCATTCACCTCCACCCAGCCTCCACCACCTCATCATTCACCTCCACCCAGGTCCACCACCTCATCATTCACCTCCAACCAACCTCCACCACCTCATCATTCACCTCCACCCAGGTCCACCACCTCATCATTCACCTCCACCCAGCCTCCACCACCTCATCATTCACCTCCACCCAGCCTCCACCACCTCATCATTCACCTCCACCCAGCCTCCACCACCTCATAATTCACCTCCACCCAGCCTCCACCACCTAATCCCTCACCTCCACCCAGCCTCCACTACCTCTTCATTCACCTCCACCCAGCCTCCACCACCTCATCATTCAACTCCACCCAACCTCCACCAACTCATCATTCACCTCCACCCAGCCTCCACCACCTCATCATTCACCTCCACCCAGCTCCACCAACTCATCATTCACCTCCACCCAGCCTCCACCACCTCATCATTCACCTCCACCCAGCTCCACCACCACATCACCACCACCACCCAGGTTCACCACCTCATAATTCACCTCCACCCAGCCTCCACCACCTCATAATTCACCTCCACCCTGCCTCCACCACCTCATCATTCACCTCCACCCAGCTCCACCACCACATCACCACCACCACCACACCTCCACCACCATCACCCCCATCTCCACCCCCACCTATTTCTTACACAATTAAGTATTCACTGTTAAAAATATTTCATTAGTTCTGGTCAACATGTTGAAGAGGTGTGAATATATAATTCGTGGAGGTGGTAGTAGTGGTATGGTGTGGTGGTGATAGTGGTGGTGGTGGTGTGGTGGTGGTGTGGTGGTGATAGTGGTGGTGGTGTGGTCGTGTGGTGGTGATAGGGGTCGTGGTGGTGTGGTGGTGGTGTGGTGGTGGTGGTGTGTGGTGGTGTGGTGGTGGCGGTGTGGTGGTGGTGTGGTCGTGGTGGTGTGGTGGTGGTGGTGGCGGTGTGGTGGTGGTGAGGTCGTGGCGGTGTGGTGGTGGTGGTGGTGGTGGTGGTGGTGGTGGCGGTGTGGTGGTGATAGTGGTGATGATGGTTTGGTGGTGTGGTGGTGATAGTGGTGGTGGTGGTGTGCTGATGGTGTGGTGGTGATAGTGGTGGTGGTGTGGTCGTGTGGTGGTGATAGTGGTCGTGGTGGTGTGGTGGTGGTGTGGTGCTGGTGGTGTGTGGTGGTGTGGTGGTGGCGGTGTGGTGGTGGTGTGGTCGTGGTGGTGTGGTGGTGGTGGTGGTGTGGTGGTGATAGTGGTGGTGATGGTTTGGTGGTGTGGTGGTGATAGTGGTGGTGGTGGTGGTGTGGTGGTGGTGTGGTGGTGGCGGTGTGGTGGTGGTGTGGTGGTGTTGGGGTGGTGGTGTGGTGGTGATAGTGGTGGTGGTGTGGTGGTGGTGGTGATAGTGGTGGTGTGGTGGTTGTGGTGTGGTGTTCGTGCGGTGGTGGTGATGGTGGGGGTAGTGGTGGTGGTGTGGTGGTGGTGGTGGTCGTAGTGGTGGTGGTGGTGTTGTGGTGGTGGTGGTGTGGTGGTGGTGTGGTGGTGGTGTGGTGGTGGAAGTGGTGGTGGTGGTGGTGGAGGTGGTGGTGTGGTGGTGTTGGTGTAGGTGGTTGTTCGGTGGTGGTGTGATGGTGGTGGTATGGTGGTGGTGCGTTGGTGGTGGCGATGGTGGTGTGATGGTGGTCTGGTGGTGGTGGTGTGGTGGTGGTGTGGTGGTCGTAGTGGTGGTGGTGGTGGTGGTGTGGTGGTGGTGGTGTTGGTGTGGTGGTGGTGGTGGTATTGGTGTGGTGGAGATAGTGGTGGTGGTGATGTGGTGGTGGTGATGTGGTGGTGGTGTGGTGGTGGTGGTGTGGTGTTGGTGTGGTGGTGGTGGTGGAGGTGGTGGTGTGGTTCTGGAGGTGGTGGTGTGGTCGTGGTGTGGTTCTGGAGCTGGTGTTGTGGTGGTGGTGTGGTAGTGGTGGTGTGGTGGTGGTGTGGTGGTGGTGGTGTGATGGTGGTGTGGTGGTGGTGGTGTGGTGGTGGTGTGGTGGTGTTGGGGTGGTGGTGTGGTGGTGATAGTGGTGGTGGTGGTGTGGTGGTGTGGTGGTGATAGTGGTGGTGGTGGTGTGGTGGTGTGGTGGTGATAGTGGTGATGATGGTTTGGTGGTGTGGTGGTGATAGTGGTGGTGGTGGTGTGCTGATGGTGTGGTGGTGATAGTGGTGGTGGTGTGGTCGTGTGGTGGTGATAGTGGTCGTGGTGGTGTGGTGGTGGTGTGGTGGTGGTGGTGTGTGGTGGTGTGGTGGTGGCGGTGTGGTGGTGGTGTGGTCGTGGTGGTGTGGTGGTGGTGGTGGTGTGGTGGTGATAGTGGTGGTGATGGTTTGGTGGTGTGGTGGTGATAGTGGTGGTGGTGGTGGTGTGGTGGTGGTGTGGTGGTGGCGGTGTGGTGGTGGTGTGGTGGTGTTGGGGTGGTGGTGTGGTGGTGATAGTGGTGGTGGTGTGGTGGTGGTGGTGATAGTGGTGGTGTGGTGGTTGTGGTGTGGTGTTCGTGCGGTGGTGGTGATGGTGGGGGTAGTGGTGGTGGTGTGGTGGTGATAGTGGTGGTGATGGTTTGGTGGTGTGGTGGTGATAGTGGTGGTGGTGGTGGTGTGGTGGTGGTGTGGTGGTGGCGGTGTGGTGGTGGTGTGGTGGTGTTGGGGTGGTGGTGTGGTGGTGATAGTGGTGGTGGTGTGGTGGTGGTGGTGATAGTGGTGGTGTGGTGGTTGTGGTGTGGTGTTCGTGCGGTGGTGGTGATGGTGGGGGTAGTGGTGGTGGTGTGGTGGTGGTGGTGGTCGTAGTGGTGGTGGTGGTGTTGTGGTGGTGGTGGTGTGGTGGTGGTGTGGTGGTGGTGTGGTGGTGGAAGTGGTGGTGGTGGTGGTGGAGGTGGTGGTGTGGTGGTGTTGGTGGAGGTGGTTGTTCGGTGGTGGTGTGATGGTGGTGGTATGGTGGTGGTGCGTTGGTGGTGGCGATGGTGGTGTGATGGTGGTCTGGTGGTGGTGGTGTGGTGGTGGTGTGGTGGTCGTAGTGGTGGTGGTGGTGGTGGTGTGGTGGTGGTGGTGTTGGTGTGGTGGTGGTGGTGGTATAGATGTGGTGGAGATAGTGGTGGTGGTGATGTGGTGGTGGTGATGTGGTGGTGGTGTGGTGGTGGTGGTGTGGTGTTGGTGTGGTGGTGGTGGTGGAGGTGGTGGTGTGGTTCTGGAGGTGGTGGTGTGGTCGTGGTGTGGTTCTGGAGCTGGTGTTGTGGTGGTGGTGTGGTAGTGGTGGTGTGGTGGTGGTGTGGTGGTGGTGGTGTGATGGTGGTGTGGTGGTGGTGGTGTGGTGGTGGTGTGGTGGTGTTGGGGTGGTGGTGTGGTGGTGATAGTGGTGGTGGTGGTGTGGTGGTGTGGTGGTGATAGTGGTGGTGGTGGTGTGGTGGTGTGGTGGTGGTGTGGTGGTGGTGTTGTGTTCATGTGGTGGTGGTGGTGGTGGGGGTAGTGGTGGGGGTGGTGTGGTGGGTGTGTGATGGTCGTAGTGGTGGTGGTGGTGTTGTGGTGGTGGTGGTGTGGTGGTGGTAGTGGTGGTGGTGTGGTGTTGGTGTGGTAGTGGAAGTGGTGGTGGTGGAGGTGGGGTGGTGTGGTGGTGTTGGTGGAAGTGGTGGTGTGGTGGTGGTGTGATGGTGGTGGTATGGTGGTGGTGCGTTGGTGGTGGCGGTGGTGGTGTGATGGTGGTCTGGTGTTGGTGGTGTGGTGGTGGTGTGGTGGTGGTGGTGGTGGTGGTATGATGGTGGTAATGGTGGTGGTGGTGGTAGTGTGGTGGTGGTGTAGTGGTGGTGTGGTGGTGTTGGTGTGGTGGTGTGTGGGGGTAGTGTGGGGGGTAGGGGGGTAGGGGGTGGTGTGGTGGTGATAGTGGTGGTGGTGATGTGGTTGTGGTGTGGTGGTGTTGGTGTGGTGATGGTGGTGGTGGTGGTGTGGTGGGTGTGTGATGGTCGTAGTGGTGGTGGTGGTGTTGTGGTGGTGGTTGTGTGGTGGTGGTAGTGGTGGTGGTGTGGTGTTGGTGTGGTGGTGGAAGTGGTGGTGGTGGTGGTGAAGGTGGGGTGGTGTGGTGGTGTTGGTGGAAGTGGTGGTGTGGTGGTGGTGTGATGGTGGTGGTATGGTGGTGGTGCGTTGGTGGTGGCGGTGGTGGTGTGATGGTGGTGTGGTGTTGGTGGTGTGGTGTTGGTGTGGTGGTGGTGGTGGTGGTGGTGGTATGATGGTGGTAATGGTGGTGGTGGTGGTAGTGTGGTGGTGGTGTAGTGGTGGTGTGGTGGTGGTGGTGTGGTGGTGGTGGTGGGGGTGGGGGTGGTGGGGGGTGGTGTGGTACTGGTGGTGTGGTGGTGGTGTGGTGGTGGTGGTATTGGTGTGGTGGTGATAGTGGTGGTGGTGATGTGGTGGTGGTGTGGTGGTGTTGGTGTGGTGGTGGTGGTGGTGGTGATGTGGTGGTGGTGTGGTAGTGGTGGTGTGGTGGTGGTGTGGTGGTGGTTGTGGTGGTGGCATTGGTGTGGTGGTGATAGTGGTGTTGATAGTGGTGTTGATAGTGGTGTTGATGGTGGTGTGGGGGTGGTGTGGTAGTGGTGATAGTGGTGATGTGATGTGGTGGTGGTGTGGTGGTGTTGGTGTGGTGGTGGTGGTGGTGGTGATGTGGTGGTGGTGTGGTAGTGGTGGTGTGGTGGTGGTGTGGTGGTGGTTGTGGTGTTGGTGGTGGTGTGGTGGTATTATGGTGGTGGTGGTGGTGTCTATAGATGTGGTGATAGTTGTTTAGTGAAACATCTGACAGATCTTCCAGCAGATCAAAGAATCTTGATAGTTGCAACCATCATGCTTTTTATTCAGACATAGTCTTTCTAGGACTACACCAACCAACCTGTCCTTCCATTTTTAGCATGCTAGGTGGGATTTGTGTGATATTTCGTTATTATTTCTGATAGTTCATTGGACCAAGTAGAAGTCTAATCTGTTTGTTAATTTTTTTCTTTAGTCTCAGATTAACCCTGATCCAGCAGACATATCAAGGGATATCCATCCATGGCCATCCTGTCATTTTCTTTTAGTAATGGTTCATCTGGGACTAGCAATATTTTTATTCAAAGAGATTGGCTGCTATTTCTAACAGGTTGAGAAGCCTTATAGAGGCTTTAGTGTTTAGTTCAACGTTAATCAAACAAACCCATGGTTGAACACATTTCAGTTGTAGCTGTATGTTCTGAGTTCAAATCCCACCAAGGTTCACTTTGCCTTTCACCCTTACGGGGTTGATATAATAAAGTACCAGTAAGACACTGAGGTTGATTTAATCAACTTTCACTTTCAAAATTTGTTTGTCTTGTGTGAAAGTAAAAAACCATTATCAGCAGCAAGGTGTAACTGAAGACTGTGTCAATGGATTCACTTCTACCATAATTCTGATAACGGCAGCTGTTCACTCACTTCAGATATAATTGTTCCTTTCGCTCTTAACATCCAAAAGAATTCAAGAAAATTTCTAAAAATTCCAAAGGGTCTTTGGAGTAGTTGTATGCATAGCTGGGAGGTCAGTCACTCCAGGTAGAGTCAATACATAGCTGGGAGGTCAGTCACTCCAGGTAGAGTCAATACATAGCTGGGAGGTCAGTCACTCCAGGTAGAGTCAATACATAGCTGGGAGGTCAGTCACTCCAGGTAGAGTCACTACATAGCTGGGAGGTCAGTCACTCCAGGTAGAGTCAATACATAGCTGGGAGGTCAGTCACTCCAGGTAGAGTCAATACATAGCTGGGAGGTCAGTCACTCCAGGTAGAGTCAATACATAGCTGGGAGGTTAGTCACTCCAGGTAGAGTCAATACATAGCTGGGAGGTCAGTCACTCCAGGTAGAGTCAATACATAGCTGGGAGGTCAGTCACTCCAGGTAGAGTCAATACATAGCTGGGAGGTCAGTCACTCCAGGTAGAGTCACTACAGAGCTGGGAGGTCAGTCACTCCAGGTAGAGTCACTATATAGCTGGGAGGTCAGTCACTCCAGGTGGAGCCACTACATAGCTGGGAGGTCAGTCACTCCGGGTAGAGCCACTGCATAGCTGGGAGGTCAGTCACTCCAGGTAGAGCCACTACATAGCTGGGAGGTCAGTCACTCCAGGTAGAGCCACTGCATACCTGGGAGGTCAGTCACTCCAGGTAGAGTCACTACATACCTGGGAGGTCAGTCACTCCAGGTAGAGCCACTGCATACCTGGGAGGTCAGTCACTCCAGATAGAGTCACTACATACCTGGGAGGTCAGTCACTCCAGGTAGAGCCACTGCATACCTGGGAGGTCAGTCACTCCAGGTAGAGCCACTGCATACCTGGGAGGTCAGTCACTCCAGGTAGAGTCACTACATAGCTGGGAGGTCAGTCACTCCAGGTAGAGCCACTGCATACCTGGGAGGTCAGTCACTCCAGGTAGAGTCACTACATAGCTGGGAGGTCAGTCACTCCAGGTAGAGTCACTACATAGCTGGGAGGTCAGTCACTCCAGGTAGAGCCACTGCATACCTGGGAGGTCAGTCACTCCAGGTAGAGTCACTACAGAGCTGGGAGGTCAGTCACTCCAGGTAGAGTCACTATATAGCTGGGAGGTCAGTCACTCCAGGTGGAGCCACTACATAGCTGGGAGGTCAGTCACTCCGGGTAGAGCCACTGCATAGCTGGGAGGTCAGTCACTCCAGGTAGAGCCACTACATAGCTGGGAGGTCAGTCACTCCGGGTAGAGTCACTACATAGCTGGGAGGTCAGTCACTCCAGGTAGAGCCACTACATAGCTGGGAGGTCAGTCACTCCAGGTAGAGTCACTACATAGCTGGGAGGTCAGTCACTCCAGATAGAGTCACTACATAGCTGGGAGGTCAGTCACTCCAGGTAGAGTCACTACATAGCTGGGAGGTCAGTCACTCCAGGTAGAGCCACTGCATACCTGGGAGGTCAGTCACTCCAGGTAGAGTCACTGCATAGCTGGGAGGTCACTCCCTCCAGGTAGAGTCACTACATAACTGGGAGGTCAGTCACTCCAGGTAGAGCCACTACATAGCTGGGAGGTCAGTCACTCCAGGTAGAGTCACTACATAGCTGGGAGGTCAGTCACTCCAGATAGAGTCACTACATAGCTGGGAGGTCAGTCACTCCAGGTAGAGTCACTACATAGCTGGGAGGTCAGTCACTCCAGGTAGAGCCACTACATAGCTGTGAGGTCAATCACTCCAGGTAGAGCCACTACATAGCTGGGAGGTCAGAGAGTCACTTCAGGTAGAGCCACTACATAGCTGGGAGGTCAGTCACTCCAGGTAGAGTCACTACATAACTGGGAGGTCAGTCACTCCAGGTAGAGCCACTACAGAGCTGAGAGGTCAATCACTCCAGGTGGAGCCACTACAGAGCTGAGAGGTCAGTCACTCCAGGTGGAGCCACTACATAGCTGGAAGGTCAGTCACTCCAGGTAGAATCACTGCATAGCTGGGTGGTCAGTCACTCCAGGTAGAGTCACTACATAACTGGGAGGTCAGTCACTCCAGGTATAGTCACTGCATAGCTGGGAGGTCAGTCACTCCAGGTAGAGTCACTACATAACTGGGAGGTCAGTCACTACATAGCTGGGAGGTCAGTCACTCCAGGTAGAGCCACTACATAGCTGGGAGGTCAGTCACTACATAGCTGGGAGGTCAGTCACTCCAGGTAGAGTCACTACATAGCTGGGAGGTCAGTCACTCCAGGTAGAATCACTGCATAGCTGGGAGGTCAGTCACTCCAGGTAGAGTCACTACATAGCTGGGAGGTCAGTCACTCCAGGTAGAGTCACTACATAGCTGGGAGGTCAGTCACTCCAGGTAGAGTCACTACATAGCTGGGAGGTCAGTCACTCCAGGTAGAGTCACTACATAGCTGGGAGGTCAGTCACTCCAGGTAGAGTCACTACATAGCTGGGAGGTCAGTCACTCCAGGTAGAGTCACTACATAGCTGGGAGGTCAGTCACTCCAGGTAGAGCCACTGCATACCTGGGAGGTCAGTCACTCCAGGTAGAGTCACTACATAGCTGGGAGGTCAGTCACTCCAGATAGAGTCACTACATAGCTGGGAGGTCAGTCACTCCAGGTAGAGCCACTACATAGCTGGGAGGTCAGTCACTCCAGATAGAGTCACTACATATCTGGGGGGTCAGTCACTCCAGGTAGAGTCAATACATAGCTGGGAGGTCAGTCACTCCAGGTAGAGCCACTGCATAGCTGGGAGGTCAGTCACTCCAGGTAGAGTCACTACATAGCTGGGAGGTCAGTCACTCCAGGTAGAGTCACTACATAGCTGGGAGGTCAGTCACTCCAGGTATAGTCACTACATAGCTGGGAGGTCAGAGAGTCACTCCAGGTAGAGCCACTACATAGCTGGAAGGTCAGTCACTCCAGATAGAGTCACTACATAGCTGGGGTTTCAGTCACTCCAGGTAGAGTCACTACATAGCTGCGAGGTCAGTCACTCCAGGTAGAGTCACTACAGAGCTGGAAGGTCAGTCACTCCAGGTAGAGCCACTACATAGCTGCGAGGTCAGTCACTCCTGGTAGAGTCACTACATAGCTCGGAGGTCAGTCACTCCAGGCAGAGCCACTGCATAGCTGGGAGGTCAGTCACTCCAGGTAGAGTCACTACATAGCTCGGAGGTCAGTCACTCCAGGCAGAGCCACTACATAGCTGCGAGGTCAGTCACTCCTGGTAGAGTCACTACATAGCTCGGAGGTCAGTCACTCCAGGCAGAGCCACTGCATAGCTGAGAGGTCAGTCACTTCAGGTAGATTCACGGCATAGCTGGGAGGTCAGTCACTCCAGGTAGAGTCACTACAGAGCTGGGAGGTCAGTCACTCCGGGTAGAGCCACTGCATAGCTGGGAGGTCAGTCACTCCAGGTAGACTCACTACATAGCTGGGAGGTCAGTCACTCCAGGTAGAGCCACTACATAGCTGGGAGGTCAGTCACTCCAGGTAGAGCCACTGCATAGCTAGGAGGTCAGTCACTCCAGGTAGAGCAACTGCATAGCTGGGAGGTCAGTCACTCCAGGTAGAGTCACTACATAGCTGGGAGGTCAGAGAGTCACTCCAGGTAGAGCCACTAGAGAGGTGGAAGGTCAGTCACTCCAGATAGAGTCACTACATAGCTCGGAGGTCAGTCACTCCAGGCAGAGCCACTGCATAGCTGGGAGGTCAGTCACTCCAGGTAGAGTCACTACAGAGCTGGGAGGTCAGTCACTCCAGGTAGAGTCACTACAGAGCTGGGAGGTCAGTCACTCCGGGTAGAGCCACTGCATAGCTGGGAGGTCAGTCACTCCAGGTAGACTCACTACATAGCTGGGAGGTCAGTCACTCCAGGTAGAGCCACTGCATAGCTGGGAGGTCAGTCACTCCAGGTAGAGTCACTACATAGCTGGGGGGTCAGTCACTCCAGGTAGAACCACTACATAGCTGGGAGGTCAGTCACTCCAGGTAGAGTCACTACATAGCTGGGAGGTCAGTCACTCCAGGTAGAACACTACAAAGCTGGGAGGTCAGTCACTCCAGGTAGAGTTACTACATAGCTGGGAGGTCAGTCACTCCAGGTAGAACACTACATAGCTGGGAGGTCAGTCACTCCAGGTAGAGTCACTACATAGCTGGGAGGTCAGTCACAACATAGCTGGGAGGTCAGTCTCTCCAGGAAGAGTCACAACATAGCTAGGAGGTCAGTCACTACATAGCTGGGAGGTCAGTCACTCCAGGTAGAGCCACTACATAGCTGGGAGGTCAGTCACTCCAGGTAGAACACTACATAGCTGGGAGGTCAGTCACTCCAGGTAGAGTCACTACATAGCTGGGAGGTCAGTCACTCCAGGTAGAGCCACTACATAGCTGGGAGGTCAGTCACTCCAGGTAGAGCCACTACATAGCTGGGAGGTCAGTCACTCAAGGTAGAGCCACTACATAGCTGGGAGGTCAGTCACTCCAGGTAGAGTCACTACATAGCTGGGAGGTCAGTCACTCCAGGTAGAGTCAATACATAGCTGGGGGGGTCAGAGAGTCACTTAAGATAGAACCACTACATAGCTGCGAGGTCAGAGTGTCACTCCAGGTAGAACACTGCATAGCTAGGAGGTCTGTCACTCCAGGTAGAGTCACTGCATAGCTGGGAGGTCAGTCACTCCAGGTAGAGCCACTACATAGCTGGGAGGTCAATCACTCCAGGTAGAGACTGCATAGCTGGGAGGTCAGTCACTCCAGGTAGAGTCACTACATAGCTGGGAGATCAGTCACTCCAGGTAGAGTCACTACATAGCTGGGAGGTCAGTCACTCCAGGTAGAGCCACTACATAGCTGGGAGGTCAGTCACTCCAGATAGAGTCACTACATATCTGGGGGGTCAGTCACTCCAGGAACAGTCACTACATAGCTGGGAGGTCAGTCACTCCAGGTAGAACCACTGCATAGCTGGGAGGTCAGTCACTCCAGGTAGAGCCACTACATAGCTGGGAGGTCAGTCACTCCAGGTAGAGTCACTACATAGCTGGGAGGTCAGTCACTCCAGGTAGAGCCACTGCATAGCTGGGAGGTCAGTCACTCCAGCTAGAGCCACTACATAGCTGGGAGGTCAGTCACGCCAGGTAGAGTCACTACATAGCTGGGAGGTCAGTCACTCCAGGTAGAGCCACTGCATAGCTGGGAGGTCAGTCACTCCAGATAGAGTCACTACATAGCTGGGAGGTCAGTCACTCCAGGTAGAGCCACTACATAGCTTGGAGGTCAGTCACTCCAGATAGAGTTACTACATATCTGGGGGGTCAGTCACTCCAGGTAGAGTCACTACATAGCTGGGAGGTCAGTCACTCCAGGTAGAGCCACTGCATAGCTGGGAGGTCAGTCACTCCAGGTAGAGCCACTACATAGCTGGGAGGTCAGTCACTCCAGGTAGAGCCACTGCATAGCTGGGAGGTCAGTCACTCCAGGTAGAGTCACTACATAGCTGGGAGTTCAGTCACTCCAGGTAGAATCACTGCATAGCTGGGAGGTCAGTCACTCCAGGTAGAGTCACTACATAGCTGGGAGGTCAGTCACTCCAGGTAGAGTCACTACATAGCTGGGAGGTCAGTCACTCCAGGTAGAGTCACTACATAGCTGGGAGGTCAGTCACTCCAGGTAGAGTCACTACATAGCTGGGAGGTCAGTCACTCCAGGTAGAGTCACTACATAGCTGGGAGGTCAGTCACTCCAGGTAGAGTCACTACATAGCTCGGAGGTCAGTCACTCCAGGCAGAGCCACTACATAGCTGCGAGGTCAGTCACTCCTGGTAGAGTCACTACATAGCTCGGAGGTCAGTCACTCCAGGCAGAGCCACTGCATAGCTGAGAGGTCAGTCACTCCAGGTAGATTCACGGCATAGCTGGGAGGTCAGTCACTCCAGGTAGAGTCACTACAGAGCTGGGAGGTCAGTCACTCCGGGTAGAGCCACTGCATAGCTGGGAGGTCAGTCACTCCAGGTAGACTCACTACATAGCTGGGAGGTCAGTCACTCCAGGTAGAGCCACTGCATAGCTGGGAGATCAGTCACTCCAGGTAGAGTCACTACATAGCTGGGGGGTCAGTCACTCAAGGTAGAACCACTACATTGCTGGGAGGTCAGTCACTCCAGGTAGAGTCACTACATAGCTGGGAGGTCAGTCACTCCAGGTAGAACACTACATAGCTGGGAGGTCAGTCACTCCAGGTAGAGTCACTACATAGCTGGGAGGTCAGTCACAACATAGCTGGGATGTCAGTCTCTCCAGGAAGAGTCACTACATAGCTAGGAGTTCAGTCACTACATAGCTGGGAGGTCAGTCACTCCAGGTAGAGCCACTACATAGCTGGGAGGTCAGTCACTCCAGGTAGAGCCACTACATAACTGGGAGGTCACTCACTCCAGGTAGAGTCACTAAATAGCTGGGAAGTCAGTCACTCCAGGTAGAGCCACTATATAGCTGGGAGGTCAGTCACTCCATGTAGAGCCACTACATAGCTGGGAGGTCAGTCACTCAAGGTAGAGCCACTACATAGCTGGGAGGTCAGTCACTCCAGGTAGAGTCACTACATAGCTGGGAGGTCAGTCACTCCAGGTAGAGTCAATACATAGCTGGGGGGGTCAGAGAGTCGCTTAAGATAGAACCACTACATAGCTGGGAGGTCAGTCACTCAAGGTAGAGTCACTACATAGCTGGGAGGTCAGTCACTCCAGGTAGAGCCACTACAGAGCTGAGAGGTCAGTCACTCCAGGTGGAGCCACTACATAGCTGGAAGGTCAGTCACTCCAGATAGAATCACTGCATAGCTGGGAGGTCAGTCACTCCAGGTAGAGTCACTACATAGCTGGGAGTTCAGTCATTCCAGGTAGAGCCACTACATAGCTGGGAGGTCAGAGAGTCACTCCAGGTAGAGCCACTACACAGCTGGGGGGTCAGTCACTCCAGGTAGAGTCACTACATAGCTGGGAGGTCAGTCACTCCAGGTAGAGCCACTACATAGCTGGGAGGTCAGAGTGTCACTCCAGGTAGAGTCACTACATAACTGGGAGGTCAGTCACTCCAGGTAGAGTCACTACATAGCTGGGAGGTCAGAGAGTCAATCCAGGTATTGCCACTGCATAGCTGGGAGGTCAGTCACTCCAGGTAGAGCCACTGCATAGCTGGGAGGTCAGTCACTACATAGCTGGGAGGTCAGTCACTCCAGGTAGAGCCACTACATAGCTGGGAGGTCAGTCACTCCAGGTAGAGTCACTACATAGCTGGGAGGTCAGTCACTCCAGGTAGAGCCACTGCATAGCTGGGAGGTCAGTCACTCCAGGTAGAGCCACTACATAGCTGGGAGGTCAGTCACGCCAGGTAGAGTCACTACATAGCTGGGAGGTCAGTCACTCCAGGTAGAGCCACTGCATAGCTGGGAGGTCAGTCACTCCAGATAGAGTCACTACATAGCTGGGAGGTCAGTCACTCCAGGTAGAGCCACTACATAGCTTGGAGGTCAGTCACTCCAGATCGAGTCACTACATATCTGGGGGGTCAGTCACTCCAGGTAGAGTCACTACATAGCTGGGAGGTCAGTCACTCCAGGTAGAGCCACTGCATAGCTGGGAGGTCAGTCACTCCAGGTAGAGCCACTACATAGCTGGGAGGTCAGTCACTCCAGGTAGAGCCACTGCATAGCTGGGAGGTCAGTCACTCCAGGTAGAGTCACTACATAGCTGGGAGGTCAGTCACTCCAGGTAGAATCACTGCATAGCTGGGAGGTCAGTCACTCCAGGTAGAGTCACTACATAGCTGGGAGGTCAGTCACTCCAGGTAGAGTCAATACATAGCTGGGAGGTCAGTCACTCCAGGTAGAGTCACTACATAGCTGGGAGGTCAGTCACTTCAGGTAGAGTCACTACATAGCTGGGAGGTCAGTCACTCCAGGTAGAGTCACTACATAGCTGGGAGGTCAGTCACTCCAGGTAGAGTCACTACATAGCTGGGAGGTCAGTCACTCCAGGTAGAGCCACTGCATACCTGGGAGGTCAGTCACTCCAGGTAGAGTCACTACATAGCTGGGAGGTCAGTCACTCCAGATAGAGTCACTACATAGCTGGGCGGTCAGTCACTCCAGGTAGAGCCACTACATAGCTGGGAGGTCAGTCACTCCAGATAGAGTCACTACATATCTGGGGGGTCAGTCACTCCAGGTAGAGTCACTACATAGCTGGGAGGTCAGTCACTCCAGGTAGAGCCACTGCATAGCTGGGAGGTCAGTCACTCCAGGTAGAGTCACTACATAGCTGGGAGGTCAGTCACTCCAGGTAGAGTCACTACATAGCTGGGAGTTCAGTCACTCCAGGTAGAGTCACTACATAGCTGGGAGGTCAGAGAGTCACTCCAGGTAGAGCCACTACATAGCTGGAAGGTCAGTCACTCCAGATAGAGTCACTACATAGCTGGGGGTTCAGTCACTCCAGGTAGAGTCACTACATAGCTGCGAGGTCAGTCACTCCAGGTAGAGTCACTACAGAGCTGGAAGGTCAGTCACTCCAGGTAGAGCCACTACATAGCTGCGAGGTCAGTCACTCCTGGTAGAGTCACTACATAGCTCGGAGGTCAATCACTCCAGGCAGAGCCACTGCATAGCTGGGAGGTCAGTCACTCCAGGTAGAGTCACTACATAGCTCGGAGGTCAGTCACTCCAGGCAGAGCCACTACATAGCTGCGAGGTCAGTCACTCCTGGCAGAGTCACTACATAGCTCGGAGGTCAGTCACTCCAGGCAGAGCCACTGCATAGCTGAGAGGTCAGTCACTCCAGGTAGATTCACGGCATAGCTGGGAGGTCAGTCACTCCAGGTAGAGTCACTACAGAGCTGGGAGGTCAGTCACTCCGGGTAGAGCCACTGCATAGCTGGGAGGTCAGTCACTCCAGGTAGACTCACTACATAGCTGGGAGGTCAGTCACTCCAGGTAGAGCCACTGCATAGCTGGGAGGTCAGTCACTCCAGGTAGAGTCACTACATAGCTGGGGGGTCAGTCACTCCAGGTAGAACCACTACATTGCTGGGAGGTCAGTCAATCCAGGTAGAGTCACTACATAGCTGGGAGGTCAGTCACTCCAGGTAGAACACTACATAGCTGGGAGGTCAGTCACTCCAGGTAGAGTCACTACATAGCTGGGAGGTCAGTCACAACATAGCTGGGATGTCAGTCTCTCCAGGAAGAGTCACTACATAGCTAGGAGTTCAGTCACTACATAGCTGGGAGGTCAGTCACTCCAGGTAGAGCCACTACATAGCTGGGAGGTCAGTCACTCCAGGTAGATCCACTACATAGCTGGGAGTTCAGTCACTCCAGGTAGATTCACTGCATAGCTGGGAGGTCAGTCCCTCCAGGTAGAGCCACTGCATAGATGGGAGGTCAGTCACTCCAGGTAGACTCACTGCATAGCTGGTAGGTGAGTTACTCCAGGTAGTGTCACTACATAGCTGGGGGGTCAGTCACTCCAGGTAGAGCCACTACATAGCTGGGAGGTCAGTCATTCCAGGTAGAGCCACTACATAGCTGGGAGGTCAGTCACTCCAGGTAGTGTCACTACATAGCTGGGGGGTCAGTCACTCCAGGTAGAATCACTACATAGCTGGGAGGTCAGTCACTACATAGATGGGAGGTCAGTCACTCTAGGTAGAGCCACTACATATCTGGGGGGTCAGTCACTCCAGGTAGAGTCACTACATAGCTTGGGGTCAGTCACTCCAGCTAGAACCACTACATAGCTGGGAGGTCAGTCACTCCAGGTAGATTCACTACATAGCTGGGGGGTCAGTCACTCCAGGTAGAGTCACTACATAACTGGGAGGTCAGTCACTCCAGGTAGAGCCACTGAATAGCTGGGAGGTCAGTCACTCCAGGTAGAGCCACTGAATAGCTGGGAGGTCAGTCACTCCAGGTAGAGCCACTGAATAGCTGGGAGGTCAGTCTCTCCAGGTAGAGTCACTACATAGCTGGGAGGTCAGTCACTACATAGATGGGAGGTCAGTCACTCTAGGTAGAGCCACTGCATAGCTGGGAGGTCAGTCACTCCATGTAGAGCCATTACATAGCTGGGAGGTCAGTCACTCAAGGTAGAGCCACTACATAGCTGGGAGGTCAGTCCTTCCAGGTAGAGTCACTACATAGCTGGGAGATCAGTCACTCCAGGTAGAGTCACTAAATAGCTGGGAGGTCAGTCACTCCAGGTAGAGTCACTACATAGCTGGGAGGTCAGTCCTTCCAGGTAGAGTCACTACATAGCTGGGAGGTCAGTCACTCCAGGTAGAGCCACTACATAGCTGGGAGGTCAGTCACTCCAGGTAGAATCACTACATAGCTGGGAGGTCAGTCACTCCAGGTAGAGTCACTAAATAGCTGGGAGGTCAGTCCTTCCAGGTAGAGTCACTACATAGCTGGGAGGTCAGTCACTCCAGGTAGAGCCACTGCATAGCTGGGAGGTCAGTCCTTCCAGGTAGAGTCACTACATAGCTGGGAGGTCAGTCACTCCAGGTAGAGCCAATGCATAGATGGGAGGTCAGTCCTTCCAGGTAGAGTCACTACATAGCTGGGAGGTCAGTCCTTCCAGGTAGAGTCACTACATAGCTGGGAGGTCAGTCACTCCAGGTAGAGCCAATGCATAGATGGGAGGTCAGTCACTCCAGGTAGAGTCACTGCATAGCTGGTAGGTGAGTTACTCCATGTAGTGCCACTACATAGTTGGGAGGTCAGTCACTCCAGGTAGAGCCACTACATAGCTGGGAGGTCAGTCCCTCCATGTAGAGCCACTGCATAGATGGGGGGTCAGTCACTCCAGGTAGAGTCACTGCATAGCTGGGTGGTCAGTCACTCCAGGTAGAGTCACTGCATAGCTGGGGGGTCAGTCACTCCAGGTAGAGTCACTACATAGCTGGGAGGTCAGAGAGTCACTCCAGGTAGAACCACTACATAGCTGGGAGGTCAGTCACTCCAGGTAGAGTCACTACATAGCTGGGGGGTCAGTCACTCCAGGTAGAATCACTACATAACTGAGAGGTCAGTCACTCCAGGTAGAGCCACTGAATAGCTGGGAGGTCAGTCACTTCAGGTAGAGCCACTGCATAGCTGGGAAGTCAGTCACTCCAGGTAGAGTCACTACATAACTGGGAAGTCAGTCACTACATAGATGGGAGGTCAGTCACTCTAGGTAGAGCCACTATATAGCTGGGGGGTCAGTCACACCAGGTAGAACCACTACAGAGCTGGGAGGTCAGTCACACCAGGTAGAATCACTACATAGCTGGGAGGTCAGTCACTCCAGGTGGAGCTGCCTCATAGCTGAGAGGTCAGTCATTCCAGGTAGAGCCACTACATAGCTGGGAGGTCAGAGAGTCACTCCAGGTAGAGCCACTGCAAAGCTGTGAGGTCAGTCACTCCAGGTAGAGCCACTACATAGCTGGGAAGTCAGTCATTCCAGGTAGAGTCACTACATAGCTGGGAGGTCAATCACTCCAGGTAGAGCCACTACATAGATGGGAGGTCAGTGACTCCAGGTAGAGTCACTAAATAGCTGGGAGGTCAGTCACTCCATGTAGGGCCACTACATAGCTGGGAGGTCAGTCACTCCAGGTAGAGCCACTACATAGCTGGGAGGTCAGTCATTCCAGGTAGAGTCACTACATAGCTGGGAGGTCAGTCACTCCAGGTAGAGCCACTACATAGATGGGAGGTCAGTGACTCCAGGTAGAGTCACTAAATAGCTGGGAGGTCAGTCACTCCATGTAGGGCCACTACATAGCTGGGAGGTCAGTCACTCCAGGTAGAGCCACTACATAGCTGGGAGGTCAGTCACTCCAGGTAGAGCCACTACATAGCTGGGAGGTCAGTCACTCCAGGTAGAGTCACTATATAGCTGGGAGGTCAGTTACTCCATGTAGTGCCACTACATAGTTGGGAGGTCAGTCACTCCAGGTAGAGCCAATGCATAGATGGGAGGTCAGTCACTCCAGGTAGAGCCACTACATAGCTGGGAGGTCAGTCACCCCAGGTAGAGTCACTACATAACTGGGAGGTCAGTCACTCCAGGTAGAGCCACTGAATAGCTGGGAGGTCAGTCACTTCAGGTAGAACCACTGCATAGCTGGGAGGTCAGTCACCCCAGGTAGAGTCACTACATAACTGGGAGGTCAGTCACTCCAGGTAGAGCCACTGAATAGCTGGGAGGTCAGTCACTCCAGGTAGAGCCACTACATAGCTGGGAAGTCAGTCACTCCAGGTAGAGTCACTACATAGGTGGGAGGTCAGTCACTCCAGGTAAAGTCACTACATAGCTGGGAGGTCAGAGAGTCACGCCATGTAGTGCCACTACATAGCAGGAAGGTCAGTCACTCCAGGTAGAGTCACTACTTAGCTGGAGGTCAGTCACTCCAGGTAGAGTCATAACATAACTGGGAGGTCAGTCACTCCAGGTAGAGCCACTACTTAGCTGGAGGTCAGTCACTCCAGGTGGAGTCACTACATAACTGGGAGAACAGTCACTCCAGGTAGAGTCACTACATAGCTGGGAGGTCAGTCACTCCAGGTAGAACCACTACATAACTGGGAGGTCAGTCACTCCAGGTAGAGCCACTACATAGCTGGGGGGTCAGTCACTCCAGGTAGAGTCACTACATAGCTGGGAGGTCACTCACTCCAGGTAGAGTCACTACATAGGTGGGAGGTCAGAGAGTCACTTAAGTTAGAACCACTACATAGCTGGGAGGTCAGTCACTCCAGGTAGAATCACTACATAACTGGGAGGTCAGTCACTCCAGGTAGAGCCACTACATAGCTGGGAGTTCAGTCACTCCAGGTAGATTCACTGCATAGCTGGGAGGTCAGTCCCTCCAGGTAGAGCCACTGCATAGATGGGAGGTCAGTCACTCCAGGTAGAGTCACTGCATAGCTGGGAGGTCAGTCACTCCAGGTAGAGTCACTGCATAGGTGGGGGGTCAGTCACTCCAGGTAAAGTCACTACATAGCTGGGAGGTCAGTCACTCCAGGTAGAGTCACTACATAGCTAGGAGGTCAGAGAGTCTCCCCATTTAGTGCCACTATATAGCTGGGAGGTCAGTCACTCCAGGTAGAGTCACTACATAGCTGGGAGGTCAGTCACTCCATGTAGAGTCACTACATAGCTGGGAGGTCAGAGAGTCTCCCCATTCAGTGCAACTACATAGCTGGGAGGTCAGGCACTCCATGTAGAGCCACTACATAGCTGGGAGATCAGTCACTCCAGGTAGAGTCACTGCATAGCTGGGGGGTCAGTCACTCCAGGTAAAGTCACTACATAGCTGGGAGGTCAGTCACTCCAGGTAGAGTCACTACATAGCTGGAAGGTCAGTCACTCCGGGTAGAGTCGCTACATAGCTGGGGGGTCAGTCATTCCAAGTAGAATCACTACAGAGCTGGGAGGTCAGTCACTCCAGGTAGAGTCACTACATAGCTGGGTGGTCAGTCATTCCAGGTAGAATCACTACAGAGCTGGGAGGTCAGTCACTCCAGGTAGAGCCACTACATTGCTGGGAGGTCAGTCACTCCAGGTAGAATCACTACAGAGCTGGGAGGTCAGTCACTCCAGGTAGAGTCACTACATAGCTGGGAGGTCAGTCACTCCAGGTAGAGCCACTGCATAGCCTGGAGGTCAGTCACTCCAGGTAGAGCCACTGCATAGCTGGGAGGTCAATCATTCCAGGTAGAGCCACTACATAGCTGGGAGGTCAGTCACTCGAGGTAGAGTCACTACATAGCTGGGAGGTCAGAGAATCACTCCAGGTAGAGCCACTGCATAGCTGGGAGGTCAGTCACTCCAGGTAGACCCACTACGATAGCTGGGAGGTCAGTCACTCCAGGTAGAGTCACTGCATAGCTGGGAGGTCAGTCAATCCAAGTAGAGTCCTTACATAGCTGGGAGGTCAGTCACTCCAGGTATAGTCACTGCATAGCTGGGAGGTCAGCCACTCCAGGTAGAGCCACTACAGAGCTGGGAGTTCAGTCACTCCAGGTATAGTCACTGCATAGCTGGGAGGTCAGCCACTCCAGGTAGAGTCACTACATAGATGGGAGGTCAGTCACTCCAGGTAGAGTCACTACATAGATGGGAGGTCAGTCACTCCAGGTAGAGTCACTACATAGATGGGAGGTCAGTCATTTCAGGTAGAGCCACTACAGAGCTGGGAGTTCAGTCACTCCAGGTAGAGTCACTACATAGCTGGGAGGTCAGTCACTCCAGGTAGAGCCACTGCATAGCTGGGAGGTCAGTCACTCCAGGTAGAGCCACTGCATAGCTGGGAGGTCAGTCACTCCAGGTAGAGTCACTACATAGCTGGGAGGTCAGTCACTCCAGGTAGAGTCACTACATAGCTGGGAGGTCAGTCACTCCACGTAGAGTCACTACATAGCTGGGGGGTCAGTCACTCCAGGTAGAGCCACTACATAGCTGGGAGGTCAGTCAGTCCAGGTAGAGTCACTACAGAGCTGGGAGGTCAGTCACTCCAGCTAGAGTCACTACATAGCTGGGAGGTCAGAGAGTCACTCCAGGTATTGCCACTACATAGCTGCGAGATCCGTCACTCCTGGTAGAGTCACTACATAGCTGGGAGGTCAGTCACTCCAGGTAGACTCACTGCATAGCTGGCAGGTCAGTCACTCCAGGTAGAGTCACTACATAGCTGTAAGGTCAGAGAGTCACTCCAGATAGAACCACTACATACCTGGGAGGTCAGTCACTCCAGGTAGAGTCACTACATAGCTGTGAGGTCAGTCACTACATAGCTGGGAGGTCAGTCACTCCAGGTAGATCCACTACATAGATGGGAGGTCAGTCACTCCAGGTAGATTCACTACATAGCAGGGGGGTCAGTCACTCCAGGTAGAGCCACTACATTGCTGGGAGGTCAGTCACTCCAGGTAGACTCACTACAGAGCTGGAAGGTCAGTCACTCCAGGTAGAGTCACTACATAGCTGGGAGGTCAGTCACTCCAGGTAGAGCCACTGCATATCTGGGAGGTCAGTCACTCCAGGTACAGCCACTGCATAGCTGGGAGGTCAGAGAGTCACTCCAGATAGAGCCACTGCATAGCTGGGAGGTCAGTGACTCCAGGTAGAATCACTACATAGCTGGGAGGTCAGTCACTCCAGGTAGAGCCACTACATAGCTGGGAGGTCAGGCACTCCATGTAGAGCCACTACATAGCTGGGAGGTCAGTCACTACATGTAGAGCCACTACATAGCTGGGAGGTCAGTCACTCCAGGTAGAGTCACTACATAGCTGGGAGGTCAGAGAGTCACTTCGGGTAGAGCCACTACATAGCTGGGAGGTCAGTCACTCCAGGTAGAGTCACTACATAGCTGGGAGGTCAGAGAGTCACTTCAGGTAGAGCCACTACATAGCTGGGATGTCAGTCACTCCAGGTAGAGTCACTACATAGCTGGGGGGTCAGTCACTCCAAGTAGAGTCACTACATAGCTGGGAGGTCAGTCACTCCAGGTAGAGTCACTACATAGCTGAGAGGTCAGAGAGTCACTACAGGTAATGCCACTACATAGCTGCGAGGTCATTCACTCCAGGTAGAGTCACTGCATAGCTGGGAGGTCAGTCACTCCAGGTAGGATCACTACATAGCTGAGAGGTCAGTCACTCCAGGTAGAGTCACTACATAGCTGGGAGGTCAGTCACTCCAGGTGGAGCCACTACATAGCTGGGAGGTCAGTCACTCCAGGTAGAGCCACTGCATAGCTGGGAGGTCAGTCACTCCAGGTAGAGCCACTGCATAGCTGGGAGGTCAGTCACTCCAGGTAGAGTCACTGCATAGCTGGGAGGTCAGTCACTCCAGGTAGAGTCACTACATAGCTGTGAGGTCAGTCACTCCAGGTAGTGCCACTATATAGCTGGGAGGTCAGTCACTCCAGGTAGAGTCACTACATAGCTGGGAGGTCAGTCACTCCAGGTAGAGTCACTACGTAGCTGGGGGGTCAGTCACTCCAGGTAGAGCCACTGCATTGCTGGGAGGTCAGTCACTCCAGGCTGAATCACTACAGAGCTGGGAGGTCAGTCACTGCAGGTAGAGCCACTACAGAGCTGGGAGGTCAGTCACTCCAGGTAGAGTCACTGCATATCTGGGAGGTCAGTCACTCCAGGTAGAGCCACTACATAGCTGGGAGTTCAGTCATTGCAGGTAGAGCCACTGCATAGCTGGGAGGTGAGTCACTCCAGGTAGAGCCACTGCATAGCTGGGAGTCAGAGAGTCACTTAAGATAGAACCACTACATAGCTAGGAGGTCAGTTACTACATGTAGTGCCACTACATAGCTGGGAGGTCAGTCACTCCAGGTAGAGTCACTACATAGCTGGGACGTCAGTCACTCCAGGTAGAGTCACTACATAGCTGGGACGTCAGTCACTCCAGGTAGAGTCACTACATAGCTGGGAGGTCAGTCACTCCAGGTATAGTCACTTCATAGCTGGGAGGTCAGCCACTCCAGGTAGAGTCAATACATAGCTGGGAGGTCAGTCACTCCAGGTAGAGCCACTACATAGCTGGGAGGTCAGTCACTCCATGTAGAGCCACTACATAGCTGGGAGGTCTGTCACTCCATGTAGAGCCACTACATAGCAGTGAGGTCAGTCACTCCAGGTAGAGTCACTACATAGCTGGGAGGTCAGAGAGTCACTTCAGGTAGAGCCACTACATAGCTGGGAGGTCAGTCACTCCAGGTAGAGTCACTACATAGCTGGGAGGTCAGAGAGTCACTTCAGGTAGAGCCACTACATAGCTGGGAGGTCAGTCACTCCAGGTAGAGTCACTACATAGCTGGGGGGTCAGTCACTCCAAGTAGAGTCACTACATAGCTGGGAGGTCAGTCACTCCAGGTAGAGTCACTACATAGCTGAGAGGTCAGAGAGTCACTACAGGTAATGCCACTACATAGCTGCGAGGTCATTCACTCCAGGTAGAGCCACAGCATAGCTCGGAGGTCAGTCACTCCAGGTAGAGCCACTACATAGCTGGGAGGTCAGTCACTCCAGATAGAGTCACTATATAGCTGCGAGGTCAGTCACTCCTGGTAGAGTCACTACATAGCTGGGAGGTCAGTCACTCCAGGTAGAGCCACTGCATAGCTGGGAGGTCAGTCACTCCAGGTAGAGTCACTGCATAGCTGGGAGGTCAGTCACTCCAGGTAGAGTCACTACATAACTGGGAGGTCAGTCACTCCAGGTAGAGTCACTACGTAGCTGGGAGGTCAGTCACTCCAGGTAGAGTCACTACATAGCTGGGAGGTCAGTCTCTCCAGGTAGAGTCACTACATAGCTGGGAGGTCAGTCACTCCTGGTAGAGTCACTACATAGCTGGGAGGTCAGTCACTCCAGGTAGAGCCACTACAGAGCTGGGAGGTCAGTCACTCCAGGTAGAGCCACTGCATAGCTGGGAGGTCAGTCACTCCATGTAGAGCCACTACATAGCTGGGAGGTCAGTCACTCCAGGTAGAGTCACTACATAGCTGGGGGGTCAGTCACTACAGGCTGAATCACTACAGAGCTGGGAGGTCAGTCACTCCAGGTAGAGTCACTACATAGCTGGGAGGTCAGTCTCTCCAGGTAGAGTCACTACATAGCTGGGAGGTCAGTCACTCCAGGTAGAGCCACTGCATAGCTTGGAGGTTAGTCACTCCAGGTAGAGCCACTGCATAGCTGGGAGGTCAGAGAGTCACTCCAGGTAGAGCCACTGCATAGCTGGGAGGTCAGTCACTCCAGTTAGACGCACTATGATAGCTGGGAGGTCAGTCTCTCCAGGAAGAGTCACTACATAGCTAGGAGGTCAGTCACTACATAGCTGGGAGTTCAGTCATTCCAGGTAGAGCCACTACATAGCTGGGAGGTCAGAGAGTCACTCCAGGTAGAGCCACTGCATAGCTGGGAGGTCAGTCACTCCAGTTAGACGCACTATGATAGCTGGGAGGTCAGTCACTCCAGGTAGAATCACTGCATAGCTGGGAGGTCAGTCAATCCAGGTAGAATCACTACATAGCTTGGAGGTCAGTCACTCCAGATAGAGTCACTACATAGCTGGGGGGTCAGTCACTCGAGGTAGAGCCACATCATAGCTGGGAGGTCAGTCACTGCAGGTAGATCCACTGCATAGCTGGGAGTCAGAGAGTCACTTAAGATAGAATCACTACATAGCTAGGAGGTCAGTTACTACATGTAGTGCCACTACATAGCTGGGAGGTCAGTCACGCCAGGTAGAGCCACTACGATAGCTGGGATGTCAGTCACTCCAGGTAGAGTCACTACATAGCTGGGAGGTCAGTCACTCCAGGTAGAGTCACTACATAGCTGGAACGTCAGTCACTCCAGGTAGAGTCACTACATAGCTGGGAGGTCAGTCACTCCAGGTATAGTCACTTCATAGCTGGGAGGTCAGCCACTCCAGGTAGTGCCACTACAGAGCTGGGAGGTCAGTCACTCCAGGTAGAGTCACTACATAGCTGAGAGGTCAGTCACTCCAGGTAGAGTCACTACATAGCTGGGAGGTCAGTCACTCCAGGTAGAGTCACTACATAGCTGGGTGGTCAGTCACTCCAGGTAGAGCCACTACAGAGCTGGGAGGTCAGTCACTCCAGGTAGAGCCACTACATAGCTGGGAGGTCAGTCACTACATAGCTGGGAGGTCAGTCACTCCAGGAAGAGCCACTACAGAGCTGGGAGGTCAGTCAGTCCATGTAGAGCCACTACATAGCTGGGAGGTCAGTCACTCCAGGTAGAGCCACTACATAGCTGGGAGGTCAGTCACTCCACGTAGAGTCACTACATAGCTGGGGGTCAGTCACTCCAGGTAGAGTCACTACAGAGCTGGGAGGTCAGTCACTCCAGGTAGAGTCACTACATAGCTGGGAGGTCAGTCACTCCAGGTAGAGTCACTACATAGCTGGGAGGTCAGTCACTCCAGGTAGAGTCACTACATAGCTGGGAGGTCAGTCACTCCAGGTAGAGCCACTACATAGCTGGGAGGTCAGTCACTCCAGGTAGAGTCACTACATAGCTGGGAGGTCAGTCACTCCAGGTAGAGTCACTACATAGCTGGGAGGTCAGTCACTCCAGGTAGAGCCACTACATAGCTGGGAGGTCAGTCACTCCAGGTAGAGTCACTACAGAGCTGGGAGGTCAGTCACTCCAGGTAGAGTCACTACATAGCTGGGAGGTCAGTCACTCCAGGTAGAGCCACTACATAGCTGGGAGGTCAGTCACTCCAGGTAGAGTCACTACATAGCTGGGAGGTCAGTCACTCCAGGTAGAGCCACTACATAGCTGGGAGGTCAGTCACTCCAGGTAGAGTCACTACATAGCTGGGAGGTCAGTCACTCCAGGTAGAGCCACTACATAGCTGGGAGGTCAGTCACTCCAGGTAGAGCCACTGCATAGCCCGGACGTCAGTCACTCCAGGTAGAGTCACTGCATAGCTGGGAGGTCAGTCACTCCAGGTAGAGTCACTGCATATCTGGGAGGTCAGTCACTCCAGGTAGAGCCACTACATAGCTGGGAGTTCAGTCATTGCAGGTAGAGCCACTGCATAGCTGGGAGGTGAGTCACTCCAGGTAGAGCCACTGCATAGCTGGGAGTCAGAGAGTCACTTAAGATAGAACCACTACATAGCTAGGAGGTCAGTTACTACATGTAGTGCCACTACATAGCTGGGAGGTCAGTCACTCCAGGTAGAGTCACTACATAGCTGGGACGTCAGTCACTCCAGGTAGAGTCACTACATAGCTGGGACGTCAGTCACTCCAGGTAGAGTCACTACATAGCTGGGAGGTCAGTCACTCCAGGTATAGTCACTTCATAGCTGGGAGGTCAGCCACTCCAGGTAGAGTCAATACATAGCTGGGAGGTCAGTCACTCCAGGTAGAGCCACTACATAGCTGGGAGGTCAGTCACTCCATGTAGAGCCACTACATAGCTGGGAGGTCTGTCACTCCATGTAGAGCCACTACATAGCAGTGAGGTCAGTCACTCCAGGTAGAGTCACTACATAGCTGGGAGGTCAGAGAGTCACTTCAGGTAGAGCCACTACATAGCTGGGAGGTCAGTCACTCCAGGTAGAGTCACTACATAGCTGGGAGGTCAGAGAGTCACTTCAGGTAGAGCCACTACATAGCTGGGAGGTCAGTCACTCCAGGTAGAGTCACTACATAGCTGGGGGGTCAGTCACTCCAAGTAGAGTCACTACATAGCTGGGAGGTCAGTCACTCCAGGTAGAGTCACTACATAGCTGAGAGGTCAGAGAGTCACTACAGGTAATGCCACTACATAGCTGCGAGGTCATTCACTCCAGGTAGAGCCACAGCATAGCTCGGAGGTCAGTCACTCCAGGTAGAGCCACTACATAGCTGGGAGGTCAGTCACTCCAGATAGAGTCACTATATAGCTGCGAGGTCAGTCACTCCTGGTAGAGTCACTACATAGCTGGGAGGTCAGTCACTCCAGGTAGAGCCACTGCATAGCTGGGAGGTCAGTCACTCCAGGTAGAGTCACTGCATAGCTGGGAGGTCAGTCACTCCAGGTAGAGTCACTACATAACTGGGAGGTCAGTCACTCCAGGTAGAGTCACTACGTAGCTGGGAGGTCAGTCACTCCAGGTAGAGTCACTACATAGCTGGGAGGTCAGTCTCTCCAGGTAGAGTCACTACATAGCTGGGAGGTCAGTCACTCCTGGTAGAGTCACTACATAGCTGGGAGGTCAGTCACTCCAGGTAGAGCCACTACAGAGCTGGGAGGTCAGTCACTCCAGGTAGAGCCACTGCATAGCTGGGAGGTCAGTCACTCCATGTAGAGCCACTACATAGCTGGGAGGTCAGTCACTCCAGGTAGAGTCACTACATAGCTGGGGGGTCAGTCACTACAGGCTGAATCACTACAGAGCTGGGAGGTCAGTCACTCCAGGTAGAGTCACTACATAGCTGGGAGGTCAGTCTCTCCAGGTAGAGTCACTACATAGCTGGGAGGTCAGTCACTCCAGGTAGAGCCACTGCATAGCTGGGAGGTTAGTCACTCCAGGTAGAGCCACTGCATAGCTGGGAGGTCAGAGAGTCACTCCAGGTAGAGCCACTGCATAGCTGGGAGGTCAGTCACTCCAGTTAGACGCACTATGATAGCTGGGAGGTCAGTCTCTCCAGGAAGAGTCACTACATAGCTAGGAGGTCAGTCACTACATAGCTGGGAGTTCAGTCATTCCAGGTAGAGCCACTACATAGCTGGGAGGTCAGAGAGTCACTCCAGGTAGAGCCACTGCATAGCTGGGAGGTCAGTCACTCCAGTTAGACGCACTATGATAGCTGGGAGGTCAGTCACTCCAGGTAGAATCACTGCATAGCTGGGAGGTCAGTCAATCCAGGTAGAATCACTACATAGCTTGGAGGTCAGTCACTCCAGATAGAGTCACTACATAGCTGGGGGGTCAGTCACTCGAGGTAGAGCCACATCATAGCTGGGAGGTCAGTCACTGCAGGTAGATCCACTGCATAGCTGGGAGTCAGAGAGTCACTTAAGATAGAATCACTACATAGCTAGGAGGTCAGTTACTACATGTAGTGCCACTACATAGCTGGGAGGTCAGTCACGCCAGGTAGAGCCACTACGATAGCTGGGATGTCAGTCACTCCAGGTAGAGTCACTACATAGCTGGGAGGTCAGTCACTCCAGGTAGAGTCACTACATAGCTGGGACGTCAGTCACTCCAGGTAGAGTCACTACATAGCTGGGAGGTCAGTCACTCCAGGTATAGTCACTTCATAGCTGGGAGGTCAGCCACTCCAGGTAGTGCCACTACAGAGCTGGGAGGTCAGTCACTCCAGGTAGAGTCACTACATAGCTGAGAGGTCAGTCACTCCAGGTAGAGTCACTACATAGCTGGGAGGTCAGTCACTCCAGGTAGAGTCACTACATAGCTGGGTGGTCAGTCACTCCAGGTAGAGCCACTACAGAGCTGGGAGGTCAGTCACTCCAGGTAGAGCCACTACATAGCTGGGAGGTCAGTCACTACATAGCTGGGAGGTCAGTCACTCCAGGAAGAGCCACTACAGAGCTGGGAGGTCAGTCAGTCCATGTAGAGCCACTACATAGCTGGGAGGTCAGTCACTCCAGGTAGAGCCACTACATAGCTGGGAGGTCAGTCACTCCAGGTAGAGCCAATGCATAGATGGGAGGTCAGTCACTCCAGGTAGAGCCACTACATAGCTGGGAGGTCAGTCACTCCAGGTAGAGTCATTACATAGCTGGGAGATCAGTCACTCCAGGTAGAGCCACTACATAGCTGGGAGGTCAGTCACTCCAGGTAGAGCCAATGCATAGATGGGAGGTCAGTCACTCCAGGTAGAGTCACTACATAGCTGGGAGGTCAGAGGGTCACTCCAGGTAGAGTCACTGCATAGCTGGGAGGTCAGAGGGTCACTCCAGGTAGAGTCACTGCATAGCTGGGAGGTCAGTCACTCCAGGTAGAGCCACTACATAACTGGGAGGTCAGTCATTCCAGGTAGAGTCACTACATAGCTGGGAGGTCAGAGGGTCACTCCAGGTAGAGTCACTGCATAGCTGGGAGGTCAGTCACTCCAGGTAGAGCCACTACATAGCTGGGAGGTCAGTCATTCCATGTAGAGTCACTACATAGCTGGGAGGTCAGTCACTCCAGGTAGAGTCACTACATAGCTGGGAGGTCAGAGGGATACTCCAGGTAGAGCCACTACATAGCTGGGAGGTCAGTCACTCCAGGTAGAGCCAATGCATAGATGGGAGGTCAGTCACTCCAGGTAGTGCCACTACAGAGCTGGGAGGTCAGTCACTCCAGGTAGAGTCACTACATAGCAGAGAGGTCAGTCACTCCAGGTAGAGTCACTACATAGCTGGGAGGTCAGTCACTCCAGGTAGAGTCACTACATAGCTGGGTGGTCAGTCACTCCAGGTAGAGCCACTACAGAGCTGGGAGGTCAGTCACTCCAGGTAGAGCCACTACATAGCTGGGAGGTCAGTCACTACATAGCTGGGAGGTCAGTCACTCCAGGTAGAGCCACTACAGAGCTGGGAGGTCAGTCAGTCCAGGTAGAGCCACTACATAGCTGGGAGGTCAGTCACTCCAGGTAGAGCCACTACATAGCTGGGAGGTCAGTCACTCCAGGTAGAGCCACTACATAGCTGGGAGGTCAGTCACTCCAGGTAGAGTCACTACATAGCTGGGAGGTCAGTCACTCCAGGTAGAGTCACTACATAGCTGGGAGGTCAGTCACTCCAGGTAGATCCACTACATAGCTGCGAGGTCAGTCACTCCAGGTAGAGTCACTACAGAGCTGGGAGGTCAGTCACTCCAGGTAGAGTCACTACATAGCTGGGAGGTCAGTCACTCCAGGTAGAGCCACTACATAGCTGGGAGGTCAGTCACTCCAGGTAGAGTCACTACATAGCTGGGAGGTCAGTCACTCCAGGTAGAGCCACTACATAGCTGGGAGGTCAGTCACTCCAGGTAGAGTCACTACATAGCTGGGAGGTCAGTCACTCCAGGTAGAGCCACTACATAGCTGGGAGATCAGTCACTCCAGGTAGAGCCACTGCATAGCCCGGACGTCAGTCACTCCAGGTAGAGTCACTGCATAGCTGGGAGGTCAGTCACTCCAGGTAGATTCACTACATAGCTGTGAGGTCAGTCACTCCAGGTAGAGCCACTGCATAGCTGTGAGGTCAGAGAGTCACTCCAGGTAGAACCACTACATATCTAGGAGGTCAGTCACTCCAGGTAGATTCACTACATAGCTGGGAGGTCAGTCACTCCAGGTAGAGCCACTACATAGCTGGGAGGTCAGTCACTCCAGGTAGAGTCACTACATAGCTGGGGGTCAGTCACTCCAGGTGGAGCCACTACATTGCTCGGAGGTCAGTCACTCCAGGTAGATTCACTACCGAGCTGGGAGGTCAGTCACTCCAGGTAGAGTCACTACATAGCTGGGAGGTCAGTCACTCCAGGTAGAGCCACTGCATAGCTGGGAGGTCAGTCACTCCAGGTAGAGTCACTACATAGCTGGGAGGTCAGTCACTCCAGGTAGAGCCACTACATAGCTGGGAGGTCAGTCACTCCAGGTAGAGTCATTACATAGCTGGGAGTTCAGTCACTCCAGGTAGAGTCACTACATAACTGGGAGGTCAGTTACTCCAGGTAGAGTCACTACATAGCTGGGAGGTCAGTCACTCCAGGTAGAGCCACTAAATATCTGGGAGGTCAGTCACTCCAGGTAGAGCCAATGCATAGATGGGAGGTCAGTCACTCCAGGTAGAGCCACTACATAGCTGGGAGGTCAGTCACTCCAGGTAGAGTCATTAGATAGCTGGGAGATCAGTCACTCCAGGTAGAGCCACTACATAGCTGGGAGGTCAGTCACTCCAGGTAGAGCCAATGCATAGATGGGAGGTCAGTCACTCCAGGTAGAGTCACTACATAGCTGGGAGGTCAGAGGGTCACTCCAGGTAGAGTCACTGCATAGCTGGGAGGTCAGAGGGTCACTCCAGGTAGAGTCACTGCATAGCTGGGAGGTCAGTCACTCCAGGTAGAGCCACTACATAGCTGGGAGGTCAGTCATTCCAGGTAGAGTCACTACATAGCTGGGAGGTCAGAGGGTCACTCCAGGTAGAGTCACTGCATAGCTGGGAGGTCAGTCACTCCAGGTAGAGCCACTACATAGCTGGGAGGTCAGTCATTCCAGGTAGAGTCACTACATAGCTGGGAGGTCAGTCACTCCAGGTAGAGTCACTACATAGCTGGGAGGTCAGAGGGATACTCCAGGTAGAGCCACTACATAGCTGGGAGGTCAGTCACTCCAGGTAGAGCCAATGCATAGATGGGAGGTCAGTCACTCCAGGTAGTGCCACTACAGAGCTGGGAGGTCAGTCACTCCAGGTAGAGTCACTACATAGCAGAGAGGTCAGTCACTCCAGGTAGAGTCACTACATAGCTGGGAGGTCAGTCACTCCAGGTAGAGTCACTACATAGCTGGGTGGTCAGTCACTCCAGGTAGAGCCACTACAGAGCTGGGAGGTCAGTCACTCCAGGTAGAGCCACTACATAGCTGGGAGGTCAGTCACTACATAGCTGGGAGGTCAGTCACTCCAGGTAGAGCCACTACAGAGCTGGGAGGTCAGTCAGTCCAGGTAGAGCCACTACATAGCTGGGAGGTCAGTCACTCCAGGTAGAGCCACTACATAGCTGGGAGGTCAGTCACTCCACGTAGAGTCACTACATAACTGGGGGTCAGTCACTCCAGGTAGAGTCACTACAGAGCTGGGAGGTCAGTCACCACTCCAGGTAGAGTCACTACATAGCTGGGAGGTCAGTCACTCCAGGTATAGCCACTACATAGCTGGGAGGTCAGTCACTCCAGGTAGAGTCACTACATAGCTGGGAGGTCAGTCACTCCAGGTAGAGTCACTACATAGCTGGGAGGTCAGTCACTCCAGGTAGAGCCACTACATAGCTGGGAGGTCAGTCACTCCAGGTAGAGTCACTACATAGCTGGGAGGTCAGTCACTCCAGGTAGAGTCACTACATAGCTGGGAGGTCAGTCACTCCAGGTAGATCCACTACATAGCTGCGAGGTCAGTCACTCCAGGTAGAGTCACTACAGAGCTGGGAGGTCAGTCACTCCAGGTAGAGTCACTACATAGCTGGGAGGTCAGTCACTCCAGGTAGAGCCACTACATAGCTGGGAGGTCAGTCACTCCAGGTAGAGTCACTACATAGCTGGGAGGTCAGTCACTCCAGGTAGAGCCACTACATAGCTGGGAGGTCAGTCACTCCAGGTAGAGTCACTACATAGCTGGGAGGTCAGTCACTCCAGGTAGAGCCACTACATAGCTGGGAGATCAGTCACTCCAGGTAGAGCCACTGCATAGCCCGGACGTCAGTCACTCCAGGTAGAGTCACTGCATAGCTGGGAGGTCAGTCACTCCAGGTAGATTCACTACATAGCTGTGAGGTCAGTCACTCCAGGTAGAGCCACTGCATAGCTGTGAGGTCAGAGAGTCACTCCAGGTAGAACCACTACATATCTAGGAGGTCAGTCACTCCAGGTAGATTCACTACATAGCTGGGAGGTCAGTCACTCCAGGTAGAGCCACTACATAGCTGGGAGGTCAGTCACTCCAGGTAGAGTCACTACATAGCTGGGGGTCAGTCACTCCAGGTGGAGCCACTACATTGCTCGGAGGTCAGTCACTCCAGGTAGATTCACTACAGAGCTGGGAGGTCAGTCACTCCAGGTAGAGTCACTACATAGCTGGGAGGTCAGTCACTCCAGGTAGAGCCACTGCATAGCTGGGAGGTCAGTCACTCCAGGTAGAGTCACTACATAGCTGGGAGGTCAGTCACTCCAGGTAGAGCCACTACATAGCTGGGAGGTCAGTCACTCCAGGTAGAGTCATTACATAGCTGGGAGTTCAGTCACTCCAGGTAGAGTCACTACATAACTGGGAGGTCAGTTACTCCAGGTAGAGTCACTACATAGCTGGGAGGTCAGTCACTCCAGGTAGAGCCACTAAATATCTGGGAGGTCAGTCACTCCAGGTAGAGCCAATGCATAGATGGGAGGTCAGTCACTCCAGGTAGAGCCACTACATAGCTGGGAGGTCAGTCACTCCAGGTAGAGTCATTACATAGCTGGGAGATCAGTCACTCCAGGTAGAGCCACTACATAGCTGTGAGGTCAGTCACTCCAGGTAGAGCCAATGCATAGATGGGAGGTCAGTCACTCCAGGTAGAGTCACTACATAGCTGGGAGGTCAGAGGGTCACTCCAGGTAGAGTCACTGCATAGCTGGGAGGTCAGAGGGTCACTCCAGGTAGAGTCACTGCATAGCTGGGAGGTCAGTCACTCCAGGTAGAGCCACTACATAGCTGGGAGGTCAGTCATTCCAGGTAGAGTCACTACATAGCTGGGAGGTCAGAGGGTCACTCCAGGTAGAGTCACTGCATAGCTGGGAGGTCAGTCACTCCAGGTAGAGCCACTACATAGCTGGGAGGTCAGTCATTCCAGGTAGAGTCACTACATAGCTGGGAGGTCAGTCACTCCAGGTAGAGTCACTACATAGCTGGGAGGTCAGAGGGATACTCCAGGTAGAGCCACTACATAGCTGGGAGGTCAGAGGGTCACTCCAGGTAGAGTCACTGCATAGCTGGGAGGTCAGTCACTCCAGGTAGAGCCACTACATAGCTGGGAGGTCAGAGGGTCACTCCAGGTAGAGTCACTGCATAGCTGGGAGGTCAGTCACTCCAGGTAGAGCCACTACATAGCTGGGAGGTCAGTCACTCCAGGTAGAGTCACTACATAGCTGGGAGTTCAGTCACTCCAGGTAGAGTCACTACATAGCTGGGAGGTCAGAGGGTCACTCCAGGTAGAGCCACTACATAGCTGGGAGGTCAGTCATTCCAGGTAGAGCCACTACATAGCTGGGAGGTCAGTCACTCCAGGTAGAGTCACTACATAGCTGGGAGGTCAGTCACTCCAGGTAGAGTCACTACATAGCTGGGAGATCAGTCACTCCAGGTAGAGTCACTACATAACTGGGTGGTCAGTCACTCAAGGTAGAGCCACTGCATAGCTGGGAGATCAGTCACTCCAGGTAGATTCACTACATAACTGGGTGGTCAGTCACTCAAGGTAGAGCCACTGCATAGCTGGGAGGTCAGCCACTCCAGGTAGAGTCACTGCATAGCTGGGAGTTCAGTCACTCCAGGTAGAGTCACTGCATAGCTGGGAGGTCAGTCATTCCAGGTAGAGCCACTGCATAGCTGGGAGGTCAGTCACTCCAGGTAGAGCCACTACTATAGCTGGGAGGTCAGTCACTCAAGGTAGAGCCACTACATAGCTGGGAGGTCAGCCACTCCAGGTAGATTCACTACAGAGCTGGGAGGTCAGTCACTCCAGGTAGAGCCACTACAGAGCTGGGAGGTCAGTCACTCCAGGTAGAGTGACTACATAGCTGAGAGGTCAGTCACTCCAGGTAGAGTCACTACATAGCTGGGAGGTCAGTCACTCCAGGTAGAGCCACTGCATAGCTGGGAGGTCAGTCACTCCAGGTAGAGCCACTACAGAGCTGGGAGGTCAGTCACTCCAGGTAGAGTCACTACATAGCTGGGAGGTCAGTCACTCCAGGTAGAATCACTACATAGCTGAGAGGTCAGTCACTCCAGGTAGAGTCACTACATAGCTGGGAGGTCAGTCACTCCAGGTAGAGTCACTACATAGCTGAGAGGTCAGTCACTCCAGGTAGAGTCACTACATAGCTGGGAGGTCAGTCACTCCAGGTAGAGTCACTACATAGCTGAGAGGTCAGTCACTCCAGGTAGAGTCACTACATAGCTGGGAGGTCAGTCACTCCAGGTAGAATCACTACATAGCTGAGAGGTCAGTCACTCCAGGTAGAGTCACTACATAGCTGGGAGGTCAGTCACTCCAGGTAGAGTCACTACATAGCTGAGAGGTCAGTCACTCCAGGTAGAGTCACTACATAGCTGGGAGGTCAGTCACTCCAGGTAGAGTCACTACATAGCTGATAGGTCAGTCACTCCAGGTAGAGTCACTACATAGCTGAGAGGTCAGTCACTCCAGGTAGAGTCACTACATAGCTGGGAGTTCAGTCACTCCAGGTAGAGTCACTACATAGCTGGGAGGTCAGTCACTCCAGGTAGAGCCACTACATAGCTGGGAGGTCAGTCACTCCAGGTAGAGTCACTACATAGCTGGGAGGTCAGTCACTCCAGGTAGAGTCACTACATAGCTGAGAGGTCAGTCACTCCAGGTAGAGCCACTACATAGCTGGGAGGTCAGTCACTCCAGGTAGAGTCACTACATAGCTGGGAGGTCAGTCACTCCAGGTAGAGTCACTACATAGTTGGGAGGTCAGTCACTCCAGGTAGAGTCACTACAGAGCTGGGAGGTCAGTCACTCCAGGTAGAGTCACTACATAGCTGGGAGGTCAGTCACTCCAGGTAGAGCCACTACATAGCTGGGAGGTCAGTCACTCCAGGTAGAGTCACTACATAGCTGAGAGGTCAGTCACTCCAGGTAGAGTCACTACATAGCTGGGAGGTCAGTCACTGCAGGCAGAGTCACTACAGAGCTGGGAGGTCAGTCACTCCAGGTAGAGTCACTACATAGCTGGGAGGTCAGTCACTCCAGGTAGAGCCACTACATAGCTGGGAGGTCAGTCACTCCAGGTAGAGTCACTACATAGCTGGGAGGTCAGTCACTCCAGGTAGAGTCACTACATAGCTGGGAGGTCAGTCACTCCAGGTAGAGTCACTAGAGAGCTGGGAGGTCAGTCACTCCAGGTAGAGCCACTACATAGCTGGGAGGTCAGTCACTCCAGGTAAAGCCACTACATAGCTGGGAGGTCAGTCACTCCAGGTAGAGTCACTACATAGCTGGGAGGTCAGTCACTCCAGGTGGAGCCACTACTTCTCTGGATTGAGGGACTACAGATATGAGCATATGGTTACAATGTCTCAGGAAAGAATCACTGGGATGATTTTATGGGCAAAACCCACCGGGAGGAGACCCAGGGGTAGACTCCAAGCAAGATGGTTGGATAATATCCAAGAACTCTTCTGGTCTCACCTGGGGATCCAGGTCAATTGGAGACAGTTGCTTTTGACAGGACCCACTGGAGGGAATATTTGAGGACTCTGCCCCCACAACTTTCTCAGTATTAAGAAGAAGAAGAAGAAGAAGAAGAAGAAGAAGAAGAAGAAGAAGAAGAAGAAGAAGAAGAAGAAGAAGAAGAAGAAGAAGAAGAAGAAGAAGAAGAAGAAGAAGAAGAAGAAGAAGAAGAAGAATTTGTTAATTCTAATGTCAATAGTGTCTTTATTAAAAGCTAAATCATTGTGAAATCTAACAGTATGACCATCTTCCTGTTCCGCGGTGGCAAACTCCTCATCTGGGATGCCACTTGCAGTGACACTTTCTCCAGCCACAACCTGGTGCAGTCTGTGACTAACCCAGGTTCTGCTGCAACTCGGGCTGAGAAGCCAAACTCCTCAAATACCGGTCACTCTCCGACAGGTTTGCGGTCATGCCCTTGGCAGTGGTGTATCTGGTGTCCTCAGCTCTAGGACTACCTCCCTATTCACCACCATAGGCGTTGAGCTGGCCAGCCGCAGGTGAGTCTCACGAGTTGGAATGGCTTTTCCAGCACATCTCCCTTACCATCCTCCAGGGAAACACCTTCTCCATCCTGTCCGCCAGGGCTGTGGGGAGACCAGCACGTGGGACCCCATTTTCTCACCATACAGATTAATAGGCAAAGTTATAAACTATTGTAAATAAATAATTATTTCCATGAGACTATTAAAAAAACAAAAAAACTAATGTAAAGACTTTAATTTTTTATGTGATGCAGTTGTACTGTAAATTTCAAGAATATCTTGCTAATGCGGTTCCATGTGGTACAGGACTTTAAAAGTTAAGTAAAGAAAATAAGTAAGTAAAGGGCAACATTTTTCGGAGTAGACATATGAAGGACATGTTGCAAGTGAGAGGTGTCAACTAACAATTGATAATTATTATAATTACAATAAAGATGGATTATTAATGATTAATTGTTTCTACTTTTTGGCACAAGGCCACCAATTACCCAGTGCATTACTGGTACTTTATTTTATCGACCCCGTAAGGATGAAAGGCAAAGTTAACCTCGGCGGGATTTGAACTCAGATCGTAAAGGGACGTAACTATGCTGGAAAGCATGGCGTCCGACCCTCTACCGATACTGCCAATTAATGAAAGTAAACAAGAAAGTGATTAAAATACACACAAATTTGTGTGTCTATATATATGTGTATATACACATGTATGTATATACATGTGTATACACATGTATATACATACATGTGTATATATATATATATGTGTGTGTATACACATGTATGTATGTACATAAGTATATATATATATATATATATATATATATATATATATATATACACTTATGTAATATATACGCGTGTATATGTATGTACATATGTCTATATATATATAAAAGCAATATATATGTATATATGTGTATGAGTAGACAACACAATATTCTCTGTGTGATAATATCAAGAAATTCTCCTCAAAACTTTTAGCAATAATACAATACACAAAACTACACAAAACTACACAAAACTACACAAAACTACACAAAAACTACACAAAACTACACAAAACTACACAAAACTACACAAAACTACACAAAACTACACAAACCTACACAAAACTACACAAACCTACACAAAACTACACAAAAACCAAAATAGAAACCCAAAAAAAAACATTTGAAAATATTGATCTCTACAAAAAACTATCAATAATTGTTAGAGTATGATAATATCATGACCTGTTGATTGACATTTCATAATTATATCATTACTGATGTCTTTGTAAACAACAACAACAACAACAACAACAACAACAACAACAACAACAACAACAACAACAACAACAACAACAATAATTATTAATCATAAACTAAACCCAAAATATGTCCAAGAGAAAGGAAACAGCAAATTCCATGTATGGAAGACACTAATTGTTGTGTCTATAAAAACAGTATTAGTATGGAAGACACTAATTGTTGTGTCTATAAAAACAGTATTAGTATGGAAGACACTAATTGTGGTGTCTATAGAAGCAGTATTAGTATGGAAGACACTAATTGTGGTGTCTATAGAAACAGTATTAGTATGGAAGACACTAATTGTGGTGTCTATAGAAACAGTATTAGTATGGAAGACACTAATTGTGGTGTCTATAGAAACAGTATTAGTATGGAAGACACTAATTGTGGTGTCTATAGAAACAGTATTAGTATGGAAGACACTAATTGTGGTGTCCATAGAAACAGTATTAGTAAGGAAGACACTAATTGTGGTGTCCATAGAAACAGTATTAGTATGGAAGACACTAATTGTGGTGTCCATAGTAGCAGTATTAGTATGGAAGACACTAATTGTGGTGTCCATAGAAGCAGTATTAGTATGGAAGACACTAATTGTGGTGTCCATAGAAGCAGTATTAGTATGGAAGACACTAATTGTTTTATCCTTATTACAGTTGTAATTTTCCCATCTGTATTTGTCAAGCTTGGTTAGATAAATCCTCTCCATTACAGCATCTCTCCTCTTGTCCCTTCCACAAAGGCGGTGGATTGGCAGTATTGGGAGAGAGTCGGACACCATGCTTTGAAGCATAGAGTTACGTCCCTTTATGATCTGAGTTCAAATCCCGGCATGGTTAACTTTGCCTTTCATCCATACGGGGTCGATAAAATAAAGTACCAGTAATACACTGGGTGGTTGCTGGCCTTGTGCCAAAAGTAGAAACAATTTATTTTGTGGAGTTCAATATCATGAGATCAGAGCTCCATCTACCTCCCTCTACCTCCCTCTACCTACCTATACTTCCCTCTCCTTCCTTCTATCTCCCTCTACCTCCCTCTACTTCCCTCTACTTCCTTCTCCCTCCCTCTACTTCCTTCTCCCTCCCTCTACCTCACTCTACCTCCCTCTACCTCCCTCTACTTCCTTCTCCCTCCTTCTACTTCCCTCTACCTCCCTCTACCTCCGTCTACCTCCCTCTACCTCCCTCTACCTCCCTCTACTTCCCTCTCCCTCCCCTACCTACCTCTCCCTCCCTCTACCTCCCTCTACCTCCCCCTACCTCCCTCTACCTCCCTCTACCTACCTATACTTCCCTCTCCTTCCTTCTATCTCCCTCTACCTCCCTCTACTTCCCTCTACTTCCTTCTCCCTCCCTCTACTTCCTTCTCCCTCCCTCTACCTCCCCCTACCTCCCTCTACCTCCCTCTACTTCCTTCTCCCTCCTTCTACTTCCCTCTACCTCCCTCTACCTCCGTCTACCTCCCTCTACCTCCCTCTACCTCCCTCTACTTCCCTCTCCCTCCCCTACCTCCCTCTACCTCCCTCTACCTCCCTCTACCTCCCTCTACCTCCCATACCTCCCTCTACCTCCATCTACCTCCCTCTACCTCCCTCTACCCCCCTCTTCCTCCCTCTACTTCCCTCTACTTCCCTATCCCTCTCTCTACTTCCCTCTCCCTCTACCCCCCTCTGCCTCCCTCTACTTCCCTCTCCCTCCCTCTACTTCCCTCTCCCTCCCTCTATCTCCATCTACCTCCCTCTACCTCCCTCTACTTCCCTCTACCTCCCTCTACTTCCCTCTCCCTCCCTCTACCTCCTTCTACCTCCCTCTACCTCCCTCTACCTCCCTCTACCTCCCTCTACCTCCCTCTACTTCCCTCTACCTCCCTCTATCTCCATCTATCTCCCTCTACCTCCCTCTACCTCCCTCTCCCTCCCTCTATCTCACTCTACCTCCCTCTACCTCCCTCTACCTCCCTCTACTTCCCTCTACCTCCCTCTACCTCCCTCTAATTCCCCCTACCTCCGTCTACCTCCCTCTACTTCCCTCTAACTCCCTCTATCTTCATTTATCTCCCTGTACCTCCCCCTACCACATCTTTATGTGGTTCACTGTCCTAATATCACCTCTCACCACCCTACCTCCCCCTACCATATCGTTATCTCAGTCTTTCTCTTTTATATCTTCCTTCCACATAAAAACTTCTGCCATTTCTTCACCAAATGATCATCTCCAACACATGAAATAATCTCTCTTGTACACATCTAATTCTTTGATCACCATCCACACACACATAATTTGTCCATAAGAGTGTTATCATAATAATAATAATGAAATGACTGGGGGGTGATGATATCACCGGTGGTTATGTAACCATACATTCACCAATCCTCGATATGAGTGTTTAAATGTCGAACCTAAACAGTTCGAATAACGATGAAGAGGAGACTGGAACGCCATGTTACAGACTCTCACCCAGCAAGTGCTCCGGGCCCAGCAGCAGGGACCTGGCTGTCATCCAAATATTGCTGGTGTTGGAGGAAGAAGAAGAAGGAAAGGGACCAGAACCAACTGGACGAAAGAATTGAATAGAACTGTTATGCAATGTTACCTGAAGAGTAACCCCAAGGAAAAAGACTATAGGAAACGGATGCATAACATCTGGAACGAGATTGGACTATTTAAATTAGATGAACAAAAATTGGCCGGGCAGGCTCGAGTAATAAGAACTAATGGATGGATAAGGAAGTTGGAACTGGAGGAACTGAGCAGAGAGATTAGGCTAGAAAGCCAGGCAAACGAGCCAGTGGGAAATGAAGGTGAAGAGGTTGAGAGTACGGAGGAAACATCCGAAGCAGACAATGATCTGAATGCTGAAATAGATAACATCAGGAACAAAGATACGGCCATTGAGGAAATGAATGCTGACGGGCTAGGACAAGATTTGGTTGATATCCTAAACTTAGTGGTAGATGAAATGAACAATTATACAGGGAAACTTATGAACCTAAGATTTGTTGACAGGAAAAAGTTCAAAGAAACAACAGCTAAGGTAAACAGGGTGATCCCATACCTAGAGGCGAGGAACCTTCACCAATGCAACAATATTCTCAAAGCAACAGCAAATGCGGTGAGGAAATTACTTGGCATAAAAACGAGAGGAAACAACAAACAAGAAAGATCAGAACCTTGGTGGAAGAAACGACTGAATGGTCAAATCAAGGAAATGAGAAATGACATTGGAAAGCTTGAGTCCCTACTGAATGGGACACTACAAAACATAGACACTAAAAATAGATTGGAAATAAATTACAAAAACTAGGAGGAAAAAGCTAAATATCATCATAGAGGAACTGAAGCAACGCATTGTAGCAAAGAGTGCAAAGATTAGGCGGTATGAGAGCAGAGTCAGTCAGTATAGACAGAACCGCATGTTTGACAACAGCCAGAAGATGTTGTTTGGACAGCTTGAAGGGAAAGAAAGAGGCAACGACTTGATCCCTGAGGCGGAACAAACTAAGACATTCTGGAGAGGAATATGGGAGCAGGATGTTAAACATAATGATCAGGCAGTGTGGATTGAGACAGTACAAAAGGAGATTAGTGAACAAGCACACTGATTTGAGTATCACAGTTGAAACTCCTAAAGAGCAGACCAAAAAACTAACCAACTGGAAATCACCAGGCCCAGATGGTGTGCAGGGGTATTGGATCAAAAATATAACATCCCTCCACCCGAAACTGACAACCATGTTCAATGACTGCTTGATGTCGGGTGAGGTACCAAAGTGGTTGACAAAAGGTACAACAGTTCTGGTAATGAAAGACCGAAGCAAGGGTAATGATGTTACCAACTATAGATCTATCACATGTCTGTCCGTAATGTGGAAACTGTTAACAAGCATTGTGTCTGAGTAAATCTACCATCACCTATACATAAACAACTTGTTACCGGACGAACAGAAAGGATGCCGAAAGAAGTCCCGTGGTACAAAAGACCAGTTACTTATTGATAAGATGGTAATGAGGAATTGCAAGAGGAGACACACTGGTCTTTCCATGGGATGGATAGATTACAAAAAGGCATTCGACATGGTACCTCATTCTTGGATAACCAAAAGCCTAGAGATCTTCAAGGTGGCAGATAACATCAGACAGTTGTTGAGCAAAAGTATGAAGTCCTGTGAAACAGAGTTAACATCGGGTGGAGAATCTTTGGGAGGCGTGAAGATCAAGAGAGGTATCTTCCAGGGAGATAGTCTGTCCCCTCTGTTGTTTGTCCTTGCCCTGATGCCCCTGACCATTATACTGCGAAAAGTGAGAGCAGGATACAAGTTGGGAAAAGGAGACCTTACCATCAATCACCTCCTCTTCATGGACGATCTTAAACTCTTTGGGAAGAGTGAGAAGGAGTTGGATGTACTTGTTGACACTGTCCGTATTTTCAGCAATGATATATGTATGCAATTTGGTATTAGTAAGTGTGGAGTCCTTGTGATGAAGAGGGGTAAATTGAGCAGAAGCAACGGAATCCAGGTACCAACAGGTGAGATGATAAAGGAAATTAACACTGAAGAAGAATACAAATATTTAGGTGTTCTGGAGGCAGATGACATCAAGAACAAAAAATGAAAGAATTGATAAGATTTGAGTACATTAGGAGAGTAAGGAGCGTATTAAAATCACATCTAAATAGTAGGAATGTCATAATAGCTGTGTCTATTATTAGGTACAGTGCAGGAATTTTGAAAAGGAATGTTGCTGAACAAAAAGAAATGTATAGGAAGACTAGGAAGCTATTGACTATCTACAACATGTTCCACAAGGGGAGTAATGTCGATAGACTCTACTTAAGGAGATCTGAAGGTGGAAGAGGTCTTATCAGCATAGAGGACTGTGTTCAGATGGAGAAAAACAACCTGCACAAATACGTAACTGACAATAGAAATAGAGAGCCAATGCTCAGAATTGTACTGAAGGAGAGGACAATAGACCAGGGGATGTCCAAGGAGGAAGAGCAACCTTCATGAAAAATCCCTTCATAGTACCTTCTTTGAGAAAACTGAATTTAGAGATCCACAGACATGGAACTGGTTAAAAAGAGGAGACCTTAAAAAGGCTACAGAAGGAATGCTAATGGCTGTGCAAGAGCAGGCCCTCAGAACGAAGTGGGTGAAACACCATATTTACAAGGAGGAGGCTAGCCCACTGTGTAGGATCTGTGGAGAGAGAGAGAGGAGACTGTGGCTCACATTGTATCCCAGTGTAAACACCTAGCCCAGACTCACTATAAAGGCTGGAGACATGATATGATAGGCAGGGTGATCCACTGGCATCTATGGAAAGTAAACAATTTACCACATTCTGAGAAGTGGTACAAGCATAAGCCAGAGTCGGTGATAGAAAACGATCAGGTGAAGGTGCTATGCGATTTTAGGATACAGACAGACAAAAAACTGGAACACAATAGGCCTGACCTGGTGGTTTTGGACAAGGAAAAAAGATCGTGCCTGATTGTAGATGTAGCCTGCCTATTTGACACAAGAGTGCAAGAAAAGGAGAGGGAGAAAATTAACCGATACCAGGATTTAAAGTGGGACGTAAAAAGGATTTGGAATTGCCATGAAGTCAGAGTCGTCCCGATTGTCATAGGCTCACTAGGTACTATCTCAAAGAGTTTCCAATGATGGTTAAAGAAAATTAGTCCAGCCCCGCTTTTTGGAACACTTCAAAAGGCATGCTTGCTGGGAACAGCAAGAACCCTCCGATACGTCCGGAATATCTGAGGCTGTAGGTAGCGGCTTGATATTCATTTCAACAAACTTTCCAGTTAAATAACATCAATGACTGAGACTCAAAGAACAATAATAATAATAATAATAATAATAATAATAATAATAATAATAATAATAATAATAATAATTAAATCATTTGTGAAATAACAACTTTTAGTACAAATGCTACGTAAAGCACCCGGCTTGAGCCCCAAAAAATTCGGACCCAAAATATATTGTTATAAGGCTCAAATATTCAAATATTCAACTTTGTATTGTACACTGTATATCCAAAAAAGAAAATGGCTATAAATGGAAGAAGAACCCCCCCCCCCTCCTCTCCTCTGTCTACACTATATAGAACAGCCAAACTCACCAACACTAGAAACTAGATACACCACCCACCTCATCACCTGTGTACACTAAACACAACAGCCAGATAACGGCAATTTCACAACCACCGCTCACTACTGCCATCATTACCACCACTATCCCATCACCGCCGCCACCACTCCTTCACTCCTTCACTGCTACCACCGCTACAACACCATCACTACGGTAATACGACCACATCACCACCACCACTGCCTCGGCATCGACATCACCACCACCACTGTCTCAGTATCGCTACCGCCGCCAGTGTCCCACTTCTCCCAGTTGGCTGCTGCCACCACATTATAGAATTCCTACTACTAAAAAAGAGGAAGGCATCAAAATATATAGATAGACTCAAAAGAAAAAAGAAAAAACAAACAACAAAACCAAAGCAGCACAGCAACAACAGCAAAAAACGAGAAAAACAAACAGAAAACCAAAAACAAAAAAAAACAAAAAACGTAAAGAAAATAAGAATGAAGAGAGAAGCAGGCGGACGGACAGAGAAGAGGGGCGAAAAACTAAAACTAAAAAAACAAAAACTAAGTCAGACATTCGAACACTACATTACAATGAAACTTATGCTTATTCATTTTTGGGGCCCTTTCTGCCTGTGTGTTTGTTTGTTTATGTGTGTTCGTATACAGCGTGGTGATAATGCCACACAAGGGCCAAGTGGAACGGCGAATCCACAGATGGCTATGTAACCATACATTCGCCAATCCTCGATAAGAGTGTTTAAATATTGAACATAAACAGTTCGAATAACGGTGAAATGGAGACTAGAACGTCATGTGACAGACTCTCACCCAACAGGTGCCCCCTGGCTCAGCAGCAGGAACCTGACTGTCAACCAAATACTGCTGATGTTGGAGGAAGAAGAAGAAGGAAAGGGGCCAGAACCAACTGGACGAAGGAATTGAATAGAACTGTTCTGCAATGTTACCTGAAAAGTAACCCCAAGGAGAGGGGCTACAGGAGACGGATGCATAACATCTGGAACGAGATTGGTCTATTTAAATTAGATGAACAAAAATTGGCCGGGCAGGCTCGGGTAATAAGAACTAATGGGTGGATAAGCGAGCTGAAACTGGAGGAACTGAGCAGAGAGAATGGCTTGGAGATGGCGGGTGTAGTATGCCAGACAAGCGAGCCAGTGGGAAATGAAGGTGAAGAGGTCCTGAGAACGGAGGAACCACCCGAAGCAGACAATGATCTGAATACTGAGATAAATAATACCTGGAACAAAGATACGGCCACTGAGGAGATGAATGCTGACGGGCTAGGACAAGATTCGGTTGACATCCTAAATTTAGTGGTAGATGAATTGAACAATGATAGTGGGAGACCTATGAACCTAAGATTTGTAGACAGGAAAAAGTTAAAAGAAACAACAGCTAAGGTAAACAAAGTCATCCCATACCTTGAGGCGAGGAGCCTTCACCAGTGCAACAATATCTTCAAAGCAACAGCAAATACGGTGAGGAAACTACTTGGTATAAAAGCGAGAGGAAACAACAGACAAGAAAGAGCAGAGCCGTGGTGGAAGAAACGACTGAGTGGTCAAATCGGGGAAATGAGAAATGACATAGGAAAGCTTGAGTCACTACTGAATGGGACACTAAAAAACATAGGCACTAAAAATAGACTGGAAATGAAGTACAAAACTAGGAGGAAAAAGCTAAATATTATCATAGAGGAACTGAAGCAACGCATTGTAGCAAAGAGTGCAAAAATCAGGCGATACGAGAACAGAGTCAGTCAGTATAAACAGAACCGCATGTTCGACAACAACCAGAAGATGCTGTTTGGACAGCTTGAGGGGAAAGAAAGAGGCAACGACTTGATCCCTGGGGCGGAGCAAACTAAAACATTCTGGAGAGGAATATGGGAGCAGGATGTTAGACATAATGTCCAGGCAGGGTGGATTGAGACAGTACAGAGGGAGATCGGTGAGCAGGCACACCAACAAACTGATTTGAGTATCACAGTTGAAACTATTAAGGGGCAGGCCAAAAAACTAACCAACTGGAAATCACCAGGCCCAGATGGTGTGCAGGGGTATTGGATTAAAAATTTAACATCCCTCCACCCGAAGCTGACGGCCATGTTCAATGACTGCTTGGTGTCGGGTGAGGTGCCAGAGTGGTTGACAAAAGGTACCACAGTTCTGATAATGAAAGACCGAATCAAGGGTAATGATGTTACCAACTATAGACCTATCACATGTCTGTCCGTAATGTCGAAACTGTTGACGAGCATTGTGTCTGAGGAAATCTACCATCACCTCCACACAAACAACTTGTTACCGGACGAACAGAAAGGATGCCGAAAGAAGTCACGTGGTACAAAGGACCAGTTACTTATTGATAAGATGGTAATGGGGAATTGCAGGAGGAGACACACTGATCTTGCCATGGGATGGATAGACTACAGAAAGGCATTTGACATGGTGCCTCATTCTTGGATCACCAAAAGCCTGGAGATCTTCAGGGTGGCAGATAACATCAGACAGTTGCTGGGCAGGAGTATGGGGTCCTGGGAGACAGAGTTGACATCAACTGGAGTATCCTTGGGAAGCGTGAAGATCAAGAGAGGTATCTTCCAGGGAGATAGCCTGTCCCCTCTGTTGTTTGTCCTTGCCCTGATGCCCTTGACCATTATGCTGCGAAAAGTGAGAGCAGGATACAAGTTGGGAAAGGGAGAGCTTACCATCAATCACCTCCTCTTCATGGACGATCTTAAGCTCTTCGGGAAAAGTGAGAAGGAGTTGGATGTGCTTGTTGACACTGTCCGTATTTTCAGCAGTGATATATGTATGCAGTTTGGTATTAGTAAATGTGGAGTCATTGTGATGAGGAGGGGTAGGTTGAGCAGAAGTAACGGGATCCAGATACCAACAGGTGAGATGATAAAGGAAATTGACTCTGACGAAGGATACAAGTATTTGGGCGTTCTGGAGGCTGATGGCATAAAGAACAAAAAAATGAAGGAATTGTTAAGAACTGAATACATTCGGAGAGTAAGGAGCGTATTGAAGTCACATCTGAACAGCAGAAATGCCATAAGCGCAGTAAATTCCCGAGCTGTGTCTATTATTAGGTACAGTGCGGGAATTCTGAGATGGAATGTTGCTGAACAAAAAGAAATGGATAGGAAGACTAGGAAGCTATTGACTATCTACAACATGTTCCACAAGAGGAGTGATGTCGATAGACTCTACCTAAGGAGATCTGAGGGTGGAAGAGGTCTTATCAGCATAGAGGACTGTGTTCAGATGGAGAAAAACAACCTATACAAATACGTGACCTATAGTAAGGAGCCAATGCTCAGAACTGTACTGAAGGAGGGGACAGTAGGCCGGGGGATGTCCAAGGAGGAAATAACATCAAGGGGGAAGAGCAGCCTTAAGGGAAAATCCCTTCATAGTACCTTCTTTGAGAAAACTGAATTTAGAGATCCACAGACATGGAACTGGTTGAGAAGAGGAGACCTCAAAAAGGCTACAGAAGGAATGCTAATGGCTGCGCAGGAGCAGGCCCTCAAAACGAAGTGGTTGAAGCACCATATTTACAAGGAGGAGGCTAGCCCACTGTGCACGATCTGTGGAGAGAGAGAGAGGAGAATGTGGCTCACATTGTGTCCGAGTGTAAACACCTAGCCCAGACACACTATAAGGGCTGGAGACACGATGTGATGGGCAGGGTGATCCACTGGCACCTGTGCAAAGTAAACAATTTACCACATTCTGAGACATGGTATGAGCATAGGCCAGAGGCGGTGATGGAGAACAATCAGGTGAAGGTGCTGTGGGATTTTAGGATACAGACGGACAAAAAACTGGAACACAATAGACCTGACCTGGTGGTTGTGGACAAAGAAAAAAGATCGTGTCTGATTGTGGATGTGGCCTGCCCTTTCGACACGAGAGTGCAAGAGAAGGAGAGGGAGAAAATTAACCGATACTAGGACCTAAAGTGGGAGGTGAAAAGGATTTGGAACTGCCATGAAGTCAAAGTGATCCCGATTGTCATAGGCGCACTGGGGACTATCTCCAAAAGTTTCCAGGGATGGTTAAAGAAAATCGGCCCCTTCACGCTTTTTGGAACGCTTCAAAAGGCATGCTTGCTTGGAACAGCAAGAACCCTCCGATACGTCCTGAATATCTGAGGCTGCAGGTAGTGGCTTGATATTCATTCCAACGGACTTTCCAGTTAACCATCATCAATGACTGAGATTCAAGGAATAACAACAATAATAATAATAATAATGATTTCTTTATTAACCACAAGGGTTTACATAAAGTAGACATTACGGACAGTGCAGGACAATACAGGACGGTACAATAATAATAATAATAATGATTTCATTTATTGGCCACAAGGGCCGACATATAGGGGACAATACAAAAGACTGGGACTGGGGACAGTGGAGTAAACAATATGAATAACAATAACAAAGTAACAAGAAAAATTACCCAATAGGGGAGATGACCACACAGGGTTCGCTCAGGTACCCCATCAATCCTGAACGACCCAACGCTTTGAGAGCACCCGGGAAGGGCACCCCTCTTCTCCTCAAATTTACCTACCTACAGCCGCATGACCAGAGTAAACCCATTCACACGGGCCATTCTCGCCACATTCATCCACCTTTTAGCAAATGTACTGGGGGGGCAGCACTTCTCTCTCTACCCTCACTTTCCTTTCCAGGTGAAACTTGAAGAAGTTGATGAGGGATTGGCCGAAGAGAAAAGTGTCTGTCTTCAGTCCTTTTAATCTGGTCCACAATACAACCTCTTTCGCAACTGCCACCAGACAGAGGAAAATTTCCTGCTCTTCCTGACCTAAGGAAGGTGGCAGGTCGATCTTCACTATGGACTCGGCCGATAGCTGGATTCGTTCCTCACACGATAGTAGCTGTTCGACATAACTCCACAAGTCAGTAATGTACGGACACTGGACAAGTGCGTGCAAAACGGTTTCGTCGCTCTGTGCGCATCTTGAGAAGGTCCGTCTGACAGCACTTCCGTGCTTGTAGGGTTTATCCCGAACTGGCAGTGCCCCCCAGTAGCACTGCCAAGCGAGGGATTTCTGGAAATTGTCCATCGTCCCCGGCTCGAAAGTCCTCCAGTACAGACTGGTCAGTTCGACTTCGTCGAGGCCCAAATCCTCTCCAAGTGTGTCATCGTACTTACCCACCACTAATCCTCTATAGAACTCGAGAGTGGAAGTTCCACTGATCGCATTGGCCACTTGGTAGAGGGCAGTGAGTGCCTGGCAACATTCCAGGTGCCAGTCACCCAGTCTCGGTCTCTTCTTGTCCCAGGACTGCAGCTCAGTCAATGAGACGAGCTGTGGAAGGGCCCTTCTGATAAATGGCGACCACACCTGTTTACGGTTTAGGCAGAATATCTGGAGATGTCGGAGCCACAGCACATGTCTGCGCGTCATTAGCCACGGCATGCCCAACCCTCTGCATAGAGGGTGCTGGCAGCAGATGGACCGCCTCACCAATGGAACTTGTCCTCTCCACAAGAATTTGAAGAGGAGCCGTTCCAACTTGACGTGGCGCGGATGGGGGCAAGGTACGACGGTCAGGCGGTAGTAGATGACGGATGCGATGTACGCATTCGCCACCGCCACGCGACCTTTCAATGATAGCTTCCTCCCAGCCCATTTTTGGGTGAGACTGGCTACCCTACTCATTACCTCGTCCCAATTCTTATCCACCTGGAGGTCTGGCCCGAACCAAACCCCGAGCAACTTTACCGGTCCGTCCGTCCAGCGCCCAACGATGCTATTGGACACCATGGACTTGCCTCTCCAGGTTCCGAGTTGCAAGCCCACTGACTTTTCCGGGTTAAGTTTTGTTACCATCAACCTTTCATATTCCTCCAATAAGTTGCCGACCACCTCCATTTCTGAGGTGTCCAACACCATCACGGTGATGTCGTCTGCATAAGCCGACACAGCCCTTCCACATCCCGGTTTGAGTGGGATACCCTGCAACAGCTCCAGCTTCCGCAGTAAAGGCTCGAGAGTCAATATGTACAGAAGGGAAGAGAGAGGGCACACTTGACGGACCGATCGGGAGAGCCGAAATGGTTCCAAGAGGTGGCCATTAACCTTGACCACCGAGCGTGTGCCGCTGTGAATTGCAGCGATCCAGCTTCTGAAGACAGGGCCGAAGCCAGCTGCTTTGAGGACAGCCTCCAGATACAGATGGTCGACCCTATCGATTGATCTAAATTGATCAGTGCTCCACCGAAGCCAGGTTTACACCCTACCCTCTCTATGATGTATCGCATGCTGTATCGCATGTCGTGTATGGACCTGGTTGGAATTGCGCAAGTTTGCGCCTCCCCAACCAAATCCTCGACGACAAGCGCCAATCTCTTTGCTAACACCTTGGCCAAAATCTTAAACTCTGTATTGAGCAGAGTTATGGGCCTGAAGTTGTCTAATATATCCCTCTTGTTCTCGTCTTTCCTTATCAGCGTCACCACTCTCCTGCTCACAGAACTGGGAATACTCCCATTCGCCAGTTGCAGTAGAGTGCTTCGAGGAGATCGGAGAACAAGTCTGGCATATTTACGTAAAGCTCGTAGGGCAGGCCATCCAGACCAGGTGACATGCGCCTCATGCAGCCGACAAGGGTGTCCTGAATTTTGGCTGAAGTAATCAGCCTTTCGCAGCGGTCAGCGTTGAGCGTCGAGATGCACGGCAAGCCGTCAAGGTAGGGACTGAAATCCGCTACTCTCTCTGACTCGCCACTCTCCCCGAACAACCGAGCAAAGTGCTGGCGAAAGGCCTCCCACATCCGCTTGGAATCGCTTATCTCGTGTCCGTCTCGGTCCGCCAAAGATCGAATTGTGGTTTTATTACCACACTGCGACTCCGCCACGCGGGCCCATCGAACAGCTTTGGTTCCCTTGTTTCTCAGCGCATGCGCCTTAGCTCTGACAATGCAACCTTCGTGTTTCGCATTGAAGAAATGGTCTAATGCCATTCTCGTCGCTAGCACCTCAGTTGCAATGCCACTACAAATAGCCTCGTCTAACTTATCTACCAACTCCCCTCCTTTCTATTTTTCTTTGCTAAACTCTATCGAAGTTACTCTAATCTCTCTTTTGAGAGCCCCCCACCATCTGTTGTTGATGACCACCCCCACCCCCTGTCAACTTTTGCTTAACTAAATCTTTGACTCGGTCCCTGTAAGCCTTACATGCCGGAAAAGACATGTTCAGCTTCAAGTAACCCGGTCCCAACCTACGCGTTTTTTCTAGGTCGACCATTCAGATCACACATTTGTGATCTGAATAGGTGACCGTTTTAAAAAGTGGGCAGCCTACACTATTTCTATCTATTTTCCTAATGAAAATCCTGTCTATATACAATCTAGATGACCCTATGCGGTTGGTCCACGTCCACACTGGCGCATTGGGGAAATCTAGTCGATACCTGTCAGACAGTTGGAACTGGCTGATTAGGTGTTCGAGGCTTTTGCACCCCCCACTCCTATCAGCTACTCCCACACAATCCCAGCATGTGTCTAAGATGCCGTTCCAGTCCCCCGCTAACAGTAAAGGGCGAGACGTACTCAGAAAGGTTTCCAGGCGCCTAAAGAAGTCCGGTCATCCGGCCCCAGTAGGGGCGTAGACGGCCACCAGTCTAAAGGCACCACCTTCGCTACTGCTCACATCCAAGACCACCAACTTACCGTCCGGGTCCCGGGAGATCGACCTTACCTCGAGATCCAGTCCTTTCCTAAACAGCACTGCCACCCCACCTCCCATTCCCGGCCTGCTAACAGATGCGAAGATCTGATAGTCGTCGAAAATGGGGGCTAGTGCGCGTGTGTCGAAAATCCTGGTCTCGGTGACGGCAATTACATCCATTTCCAGAGACCTGAGGTCGTTGAGCAGGCGACCCTGCTTCCAGGGTCACTCCAGTCCACGAACATTTAAACTTCCTACTCTTAATATGGTCATGTTGGCAAGCTTAAAGAGAGAGGGAAGGTTTACTTACCTCCCCCGGTCTTGTGAAGGTCGGGTGGTTGACCTCCATGGTTAGTGGGGTGTCTTTTGGGAACTAATGGTTGCTGATTTAGGCACAAGGCCAACAAATTTTGGGAAGGGGAAAGTTGATTAAGTCAACTCCAGTGCATCACTGGTACTTTATTTTATCGACCCTGGAAGAATGGAAGGCAAAGTTAACCTCGACAGGATTTGAACTAAAAATATAAAGGGCCGTAACTCTATGCCCCCAAACAAGGAACATAAAGGGCCATAACTCTATGCCCCAAAACTTATTGTCTGATGCGCTACCGAATCTGTTAATCCACTGCCCTAATAGTAATAATAATAATAATAACAACTACAATAATAATTGAGATGGAGATGGCCATCTGTAAATCTACTCTGCCAACTGTAAGAGTAACCTTCTCATTATTTTGTCTGCTGGGACCAGGAAACATTTGTAGAACGTTCTATGATATTTTTTGGTTTATTGTATTTACAAAATAAAAGTATATCCATAATTTCTACAGAGAAAATAAAAGAAAACATAAAACTGTGCTTACTTACATGTGACACCTTTCTCTAGATCCTCGTAGTAACCAACAATGCAAATCTGATGTAAAAGCATTGGGTGGAATTTATCAAATGCTTGAATTTCTTTGAGACGACAGTAGATTAGGTCTAAATCCTCGCCAGTCCTGTCTCCAGGCCTAGAAAAGACAGAAACAAGTGAAAGGCATTTGGGGTTTTCATATCAGTAGGGGTTTGGTCAGTTAATGTTTCTATATCAGTCGGGGTTTGGTCAGTTGGGTTTCAAATCAATAGATTTTAGAAAACCTTATCCAACCATTATTCCAAAAGGTTAATGCTTTAAGTACTACAATTAAAGGTTAATGCTTTAAGTACTACAATTAAAGGTTAATGCTTTAAGTACTACAATTAACAGACCTCCATTGGTTTTATGGAAGAGTGTTCTAGTTATTCAATAAATGAAACAGCCTGCTCATGGAATTAATATGAATGTAACTGTGCATTCTACGTGATTCTGAGGTAAATTCCGTGTAATGACAAGAATTGGTTTTGTAATTACAGGTAGAGTCCATCTGGTTTCTAAATGGTTCCATCTACCCAACTTCCCTCACAAGGTTAATGATACTTTTCCAAGATGCTTTGCTATAGAATTGAACCAGAGGCCTCATTATTGCAAAACAAACCTCTAGTAGCCAGTGGTCAGATACTAAAGTTGTGACACTGGTAGCTAGTGGTCAGCCAGTGGTCAGCCAGAGGTTAGCTCTGCTCCATACTATTGTGGTGACACTGGTAGCTAGTGGTCAGCCAGTGGTCAGCCAGTGGTCAGCCAGAGGTCAGCTCTGCTCCATACTATTGTGGTGACAATGGTAGCTAGTGGTCAGCCAGTGGTCACTCAGTGGTCAGCCAGAGGTCAGCTCTGCTCCATACTATTGTGGTGACACTGGTAGCTAGTGGTCAGCCAGTGGTCAGCCAGAGGTCAGCTCTGCTCAATACTATTGTGGTGACGCTGGTAGCTAGTGGTCAGCCAGTGGTCACTCAGTGGTCAGCCAGTGGTCAGCCAGAGGTCAGCTCTGCTCCATATTATTGTGGTGACACTGGTAGCTAGTGGTCAGCCAGTGGTCAGCCAGAGGTCAGCTCTGCTCCATACTATTGTGGTGACAATGGTAGCTAGTGGTCAGCCAGTGGTCAGCCAGTGGTCAGCCAGAGGTCAGCTCTGCTCCATACTATTGTGGTGACAATGGTAGCTAGTGGTCAGCCAGTGGTCAGCCAGTGGTCAGCCAGAGGTCAGCTCTGCTCCATACTATTGTGGTGACAATGGTAGCTAGTGGTCAGCCAGTGGCCAGCCAGTGGTCAGCCAGAGGTCAGCTCTGCTCCATACTATTGTGGTGACACTGGTAGCTAGTGGCCAGCCAGTGGTCAGCCAGAGGTCAGCTCTGCTCCATACTATTGTGGTGACACTGGTAGCTAGTGGTCAGCCAGTGGTCAGCCAGAGGTCAGCTCTGCTCCATACTATTGTGATGGCAATGGTAGCTAGTGGTCAGCCAGTGGTCAGCCAGAGGTCAGCTCTGCTCCATACTATTGTGGTGACAATGGTATCTAGTGGTCAGCCAGTGGTCAGCCAGAGGTCAGCTCTGCTCGTTACTATTGTGGTGACAATGGTAGCTAGTGGTCAGCCAGTGGTCAGCCAGAGGTCAGCTCTGCTCCATACTATTGTGGTGACAATGGTATCTAGTGGTCAGCCAGTGGTCAGCCAGAGGTCAGCTCTGCTCGTTACTATTGTGGTGACAATGGTAGCTAGTGGTCAGCCAGTGGTCAGCCAGAGGTCAGCTCTGCTCCATACTATTGTGGTGACACTGGTAGCTAGTGGCCAGCCAGTGGTCAGCCAGAGGTCAGCTCTGCTCCATACTATTGTGATGACAATGGTAGCTAGTGGCCAGCCAGAGGTCAGCTCTGCTCCATATTATTGTGGTGATACTGGTAGCTAGTGGTCAGCCAGTGGTCAGCCAGAGGTCAGCTCTGCTCGTTACTATTGTGGTGACAATGGTAGCTAGTGGTCAGCCAGAGGTCAGCTCTGCTCCATACTATTGTGATGACAATGGTAGCTAGTGGTCAGCCAGTGGTCAGCCAGAGGTCATCTCTGCTCCATACTATTGTGATGACAATGGTAGCTAGTGGTCAGCCAGTGGTCAGCCAGAGGTCATCTCTGCTCCATACTATTGTGATGACAATGGTAGCTAGTGGTCAGCCAGTGATCAGCCAGAGGTCAGCTCTGCTCCATACTATTGTGATGACACTGGTAGCTAGTGGTCAGCCAGTGGTCAGCCAGAGGTCATCTCTGCTCCATACTATTGTGATGACAATGGTAGCTAGTGGTCAGCCAGTGATCAGCCAGAGGTCAGCTCTGCTCCATACTATTGTGATGACAGTGGTAGACAACGAAACTGTGAGTCAGAAAGAAATGTAATATAAATAAATAATATATTGTGTGGTATATGGAGTATGAAGTAAGTCTTGTTGGTTTAAGAACATGTGTGATCTTTAAAGGTCATTTAGGGTGGTACATGTGATAGGTGTGATACAGGTGGTACAGGTGATACAGGTGAGAGATATAGGTGGAGATGTCTGTTGATGTTCAGTGGATAACATTGGAAGAGATGAAGGAAGAGAGAAGAAAGGAAGTAAAGATGTCACGTTTCGTCTCTATTGAAATGTAATATGGAGAGATGTAATGTAGTCATATCAGCACATCTTATATATAATATATGACATAGAGATGTTATGATGATGGTGGTGGTGGTGATGGTGATGGTGGTGATGGTGATGCTGATGGTGATGGTGATGGTGGTGGTGAGGGTGATGGTAGTGGTGGTGGTGATGGTGGTGGTGTTTTCTATATATGTAGAACCCTGGTAGAGTTAGGCATGGTCATATTCTTTTCCATTTGATCAATTACCAACATGTGTTCTTTGTAACTGGTCAGGTCTGGCTTTCTCTTTGATGTGATGTTACACATCACTAGAAGTTGAAAACTACTACATTCCCTTGCAACCAGTAACTGGAGGTACTAACACGCCATATGGATCATTCCATTACATGGAGGCTAACTCCTGCTGATGATACAGTTCCTTGCCAAATTACGTAATGTATAATAATATTACCTAATATTCTGCACATGGTTGTTCCACTCGGCCATTTATCGCTCGTATACAGGAAACTGACTGGCCAGTCTGCTGATATGCAAATCTGGTTGATCAGTGGATCTGCTAATATGCAGATCTGACTGATCAACCAGTCTGCTAATATGCAAATCAGGCAGATTAGACACTGTGTATTTTTTAAAATAGCATATATTTTCACTAGCTCTGACAGTTGGCAGGTGAACAGTGAGCTGCACTGATGAAGGGTGATATCCAGAAACATTAGTGTCTGCAGTTCTGTTTGTATGCCAACACAAGAACAAGAATGAAGTGTTCATTCTACTGACATGGCTATAGAATTGAGGCTTGTTTGCAAAATTGCAAACGAATCGAATGTTATTATCAATATTTGAAAAACTCAGATTACATTTATTGTATTCAGCCATGTAGAGCGAAAATGTTTTTTACTATATATATATATATATATATATATATATATATATATATATATATATATATATATATATATATATATATATATATTTTAATATAGATGAGATTCTACAGGACTACAGTCCTGTAGAATCTCATCTATATTAAAACTTTTATACTCTGAAATGTATTGAGTACCTTACTTACTGTGGTTACCTCCGATTCAACCCGTAATAACGTATATATATATATATATATATATAATAAAAAACATTTTCGCTCTACATTTAATATTCTATCATTCAATTAACACTTAGAATTTAATATTCTATCATTCTATTTCATTATAATACCATTATAAATTTTAAAGGATTGTAAATAAAACGAGTAAATCAGACAAAGTTGGAATTCCTTTTATTAATATAATCTTCTATACACAATCATACACACCCGTGTATATTTATCTATCTATCTATATATATATATTAGCAGGTGCGACGACGCCCTCGGAGAAGCCCTAGGCATGGAGGAAGACGAACTGGCAAACCTGTTCGGTAGGACATTCAGCCCGGGACCCATGGATAACTTCCAGAGGTCCCTGGCCTAGCAATGCTACAGAAGGGCTCTGCCCGTTCGAGAAAGGCTCTACAGACACGGGCGCCCGGGTAGGGACCCCTCGAAAAAGATCTGTCCCAGATGCGTGTGCGACGAGGAAACCGTTGCACACGCATTGGTACACTGCTCGGGCATTGCCGATCTGTGGGGCTATGTCGAACAACTGCTGTCAAGGGTGGGACCGCAAGCCGCCTCCCCTCTTCAAAAACGAAGGAGAGGCGGTGTTTCTGTGCGTAATAGCCATGGCGAAAGAGGTTGTATGGTGGACGCGTCTGAAAGGACTGAGGTCAGACACCTTTCTCTCTGGCCAACAACTGGTCCGTTTCTTCCGATATCATTTCGGAAGAAGGATCAGGATGGAGAGAGAGGTGCTGCACCCCAGTCGTTTTTATGAAAAGTGGGTGAAAGTGGCGAGAATGGCCCGTGTGAATGGGCCTTCACTCTACATCAGACTATAGGTGAGGAAGATGAAAGACCAAGGGAGCACTCCTTCTCTGTGCTCCTGAGGAAAAGGGTTGCACACTTTTTTTCGGGGGTGTGTGCGACCCCCCAAGGCGCCTCCTCTCTATTGAGGATTTTGTTATAAATTTTATTCTGTTATATTTTATTTTATTTTTATATTTTGTTATTGCCTCCTCCTTATTCAGGACGCCTTGTTTTGTAAACTCCCCCCATTGTACTTATCCCACTTTTGATGCCCTGGTGGCAAATAAAAGAAACATATCTATCTATATATATATATATATATACATATATATATATATATATATATAAATGTAATCTGAGAGTGATGCTCCTGTTGGATTTCCCTTCAATTTAGTATTATAATTTCCCAGTTGGTTAGTTTAATTCGACCCCAGCACTAATGACCAAATAATCCATGCCCCCTTCTCCCCCACCACTCATCGCCCTCTCAAATCACATCTCACTTGCCCTACCTATCACCTCCCCCACCGGTGGTTGCTGACTTTTACATTCATTTAAATTAGTTACAATAATTTTTTTTTCCATATTTTCTTTCAACAGTATCAAATATATATCCACTAAATTCCATTGATTGGTTCTATTTTCTGACTGTTATTAGGTTTGTGCTTTGTTGTTATTGTTCTTGTCCAAAGATAGGTACACTGGTAAATATATATAAATAGATAGATAGACAAACAGAAAGATGGGTTGGAAGAAGTTTAGGGAGCTGCTTCCTCTGTTGACAAAGAAAGGTTTCTCCCTTCAAATGAAAGGCCAGTTATATGATGCCTGCGTGAGATGTGCTTTACTGCATGGTAGTGAGACATGGGCAGCAACTGCAGAGGATATGCGACAGCTGGAGAGAAATGATGCAACCATGCTCTGATGGATGTGCAAAGTCAATGTGACTGAACGACCAAGCATAGATGAGTTGAGAGAGAAACTGTGTATAAGAGGGATAAGTTGTAGTGTGCGGGAGAGGAGACTGAGATGGTTTGGACATATGATGCACATGGAGGATGACCGCTGGGTAAAGAAATACAAAGAAATCCCAGTTGAAGGAAGACACAGTAGAGGAAGACCACGAAAATCATGGGCGGAGGTTGTGAGAGCTGACCTCAGATCGGTGAAAGTCACGGAGGAGATGACGAAGGACTGTGACAAGTGGAGAGATGTTGTGCTGAATAGGACCCGTCCCAAACTTGCAAGCAGGGAAAAGCGGTCGTAAAATGATGATGATTGATATATATATATATATCTCCTAGACTTAATGATTAATTGATTAATTTAATTAGACAATTCTATTGATTGGTTAATTATTTATGTTTGTTTAATAACGTCTGGTCAAGAGTTTTATTCAGTTTGGGGAAAGGAATTTATTCCTTTGTTCAAAATTTGAATTTTGACCGCCAAAAACCGGCGGTTACTGCTAAAACTCACACCCGGCAGCAGCAGAGAACGGATACCTGTTGAGAAAGTGAAACCTCTTCAATCTTCCAAAACCAATAATTTGCATACCCTGCAAATGGATTTTGTTGATTTCGGATTCACAGAAACCTAGCAGAGATATTGCTTAATATTGACGGGATGGTCGAGGTTTGTCAAATTATGCTGAGTCGGTTTTCTCATTGCTTTGGTCCCTGCGGCTGGCTTACCGGTCGCAGTCTTCAATTTTCCAAGCTGTCTAAACATAATGTTATTACTCTAAGGTAAAATACCTTATTGAGTGCTTAGCTGCACATTCCGATTGCATTCGTTAGCTTAGCTGCAGCCAGAGCTTCGATTATGTTGAACTTCCATTTGGATATATATATATATATATATATAGAGAGAGAGAGAGAGAGTGAGAGAGGGAGAGAGAGAGAGAATATAGTACCTACTTCCTATATAAAGACACGCCCTTTAATCTGTATATATATATAAGTATATATATATATATATAAATATATATATATATAGTTTTAATATAGATGAGATTCTACAGGACTAGAACTGTTTCATTCTTTAGAAATCATCAGGAATCTGGCTTTCCAAAAATAAATGTTGTGGTATTTATATCTTTTCAGGTGGTAGGAGAAGGTGGGGAGTGGGATGGGTGGAGGTCATTGGTTGAAAGAAAAGGGAATTCATTAAAAGCTAATTCTTTAAGGCTATAATTTATATTTAGAGTGACAAAGGCAGAAAGGCAGAAAGAATTCTATAAACAAGTTCAGAATGGGGTGCCACTCCTTATTTTTAAGTTTCTCTTAAGCTAATAATTGTTTCTACTTTAGGCACAAGGCCAGCAATACACAGTGCATTACTGGTACTTTATTTTATCGACCCCGTAAGGATGAAAGGCAAAGTCAACCTCGGCAGGATTTGAACTCAGTATATTTCAGGTGTCTATAAGATGGTTGAGGGTCGGTCATCGTTGATGGATTTAAAGAAAAGGGAAATTCTTTAAAAGCTAATTTTTTAAAGCTCTACTTAGAGAGACAAAGGCTAAGAGAATTTTATAAACGAGTTCAAAATATTGGGTGCCTATCAAATCATTATTGTCATATTTCTCTTAAGCTATATTCCAGGTGTCAACAGACACATTCACATACACACACATATATATATATATATACATATATATACATACATACACACACACACACACACATATATATATATATATATATATATATATATATATATATATATATATATATATATATATATATACACACACACATATATATATACACATACACACACACACATATATATCATAATCTATAAAGCTCAGTGTATGGACATGCTCCTTTGTTATAGAAATCTACGATATAGAATTTCTTCAATTGAAATTTACAATTCAGTATTCGAAATAGCTTCGATTGCGTCTTGGCACAGACAAATTTTTCAATTTCACCCACAATTACGCAAAAAATAGATAAAACTCAATATTTTACAATTTTCTCTCTCATTTAAAGTGCTAAACTCTATCCATTACCATTCAAAATCTATACAACTTCATACTTTCTGCTACTTTCTCTTTCCAAGCTTGATGGTGATACTGTCCGTTTTACTCTCTCATATCATCTGCTTACCTCTATCTACAACCCACACATTTTGCTACTTTCTCTTTATACTTCAAACTTACTGATTTATTTCCAAACGCATACAAACACACACTCACTTCAAATGATAAAAAACATTTAAAGCAATTAAACAACGTGCGTGATTTATAACCACACTAACTTTTAGTTGCTTCAAACTTAATGATTTATTTACAAACACATACAAACACACACTCACATAAATTGATCAAAAAAAATTTAAAGCAATTAAACAACGTGCGGGATTTATAACCACAAATACACGACTATTCATTAACAACATTTAAAGCAATTAAACAACGTGCGTGATTCCCGAAGAGAGAGAGAGAGAGAAGAGAGTGAGAGGGAGAGAGAGAGAGAACGTTTATTATTACATAAAGTACCAGTAATGTACTGCGTATGTGTTGGCCTTGTGCCAAAAAAGTAGAAACAATTATTACATTTCATACGAAACGACAATTATTCAAAAGCATCAGATACATTTATTCAACAAGCGATACATCTTTTTTAAAACCTCTCAACGAACGTGGATTCTTACAGACTTTGAGTCGAATCGGTTTGAAATTGTGCAAATGTATAAACATGGAACATGTGCACACACACAACAACAACAACAATCTGCCTTTTATAGATAATTATAAACAATAATATCCTCTATGAGGTCACTAAACCTGCTAGAAACAGCAGCTAACTCTCCCCCATACCACACCCCTCCCTACTGTCTTAAATTTAGAAAACATATCTTCTATGAGGTCACTAAACCTGCTAGAAACAGCAGCTAACTCTCCCCCATATCACACCACTCCCTACTGTCTTAAATTTAGAAAACACATATCCTCTATGAGGTCACTAAACCTGCTAGAAACAACAGCTAACTCTCCCTCATATCACAACCCTCCCTACTGTCTTAAATTTAGAAAACACACAGACAACCATGCAGAACAACTCCATTGCAGCTCTGTTTTTCGGCTGGCATCGTCTACTCGCGTGTTGCGCAAGTATTGTGAAACAATAAATTTCAACACTTTTTTGCACAGAGATAATATCCATAGGCGAAACTACAATTGTCACTGCTGGCGCAGCTCATGCTTCCAGGTCTGCAATTCATTCACCCAGTGCCTGGCAGACAAAAAAGTGCTGCCATAAAATGGGTGATGCAACCTAACTTTGGTAACTTAATGACCCCGAGCAACGCCTGGCTTTAATGCTAGTATATATATATATATATATATACACACACATACACATATATACACACACACACATATATATATATATACACACATATATATATATATATATACATATATATATATATATATATATATATATATATATATATATATATATATATATATATATATATATATATTAGAAAGTGAAGTTTTTTTACAAAATGAAAAATAACCGGTGTCCTTCACGAGTGAAAGTATAAAGAAAAAAGATGAATTCGAAAATGCAACTGGAGTCTTATTTTTAAAAAAATATATATATTGATTTGGTTTTGCGAAACCGGTAAAGGAACCAAATAAATATATATATATTTTTTTAAATAAGACTCTAGTTGCATTTTCGATTTCATCTTTTTTTCTTTATATATATATATATATATATATATATATATATATATATATATTTATTAAAATAACAGATTAAAGTTTAAGCAAAGAATCGCTGCTTTCACCCTTAACGGGATCTTCTGAAACTAAC
>OZ024740.1:4930364-4937864 GCA_964016885.1 Eledone cirrhosa
GTGTTAGGAAGGGCATCCAACCAGTGTATCAATGCCAAATCGCTTATCAGCACAGCAACAAATAGGAACAACAACAAAATATGAAGACGTCGCATCTCAGAGTTGCAACACTCAATGTTGGCACTCTCAGAGGTAGATCTGCTGAAATAGAGGAGATGCTGGAGAGAAGGCAGGTGGATGTGTGCTGCGTGCAGGAGGTGAGATGGAGAGGTGCCTCTGCGAGACAAGTCGTAGGCAAACGTCTTAGCTATAAGCTATTCTGGGTAGGTAAAGATGATGGGTTAGAGGGAGTAGGCATTTTCCTGGCTGAGAAATGGATCAATAAGACAATAGAGGTAGTTCGAGTTAGTAATCGAATAATTAAGCTTAGATTAGTTGTAGGCAGGAGACTACTGACAATCATCTCGGCCTATGCTCCCCAAGCAGGCCTAGGCAAAGATGAGAAAGACTGCTTTTATGAGCAACTTTTGTAAACAACCGCAATGATAGAGGAGGGAGACATCGTTATGCTAGCAGGAGACTTCAATGGTCATGTTGGACAGCTCCAGGATGGTTACACTGGGGTACATGGTGGGCACGGTTACGGCTCAAGAAATGAAGAAGGAGTGAGATTTCTTGAATTTTGTGATGCAGGTACATTGACTATTTGCAGCACAAACTTCCAGAAACCTGCCAATCACCTAATAACCTACAAATCTGGTGAGCACATAAGCCAGATTGACTTCTTACTAGTTAGGCAGCGGGACAGGCAGATAGTGTCTAATACCAAGGCATACCCTGGGGAAGAATGTACCCCACAGCATAGGTTAGTCGTTAGTGATATCTCAGTAAGCAAGAGATGGAATGAGACATACAGGAAGGTGTGGAGAAGAAAGGACTGGAAGCTAAAAGACCTTTCACTAAAATACAAATTTAGGAAAGCCCTTCAAGATGTATATGACGAAAAAGAAGACGATTTAGAGACGTATGACAGATAATAACTGGAATTTCTTACGTGACAACTTGCTGCAGGCTACTGATGAAACGTGTGGCTGGAGCAGAGCTCCAACCAGACAGAGAGTAACCTGGTGGTGGAACAGCACAGTAGATAAGGCCATTAGAGACAAAATACTAGCATGGAAGGCTTGGAAAAAAGGGTGGGAGTAGGGAAGAATATACAGCCACTAAGAGAGAAGCTAGACGTCAGGTGTACTTAGCACGCAGGGAGGCGGAGAGTAGGAGGTTTGCCAATGTTCTGCGACGGGAAAATGAGAGGCGTGCGGTGTTCCACATTGCAAGGCAGTGTGTCAGTGCAAATCAGGATGTTGTTGGAGATAAATGTGTCCGGAATGATGCCGGTGTACTTAGTGTCACGAATGATCAGAAAAAGGAGCCTGGAAATGTCATTATGAGAGAGTGATGAATGTGGAGAACGAATGGGAGAGAGAGAAATTACCCTTAGTAGATCCGACAGAGGGACCGGGCTATTGAGATTGACGAATATAGGGTCCAAGAGACGATTAAAGAAATGAAAAATGGTAAGGCTGCTGGACCATCGGAAATAGTTGCTGAGATGCTGAAGGCACCAAGGGGCGTAGGCAATAAACTGGTTGCACGCATCATCAATCAGGCTATATATGGTGGTCTCATACCCAAAGACTGGTGCAGCAGTATTCTCATAAATTGCTACAAAGATAAAGGGGATGCTCTGGAGAGGAGCAATTATAGGGGTATGAAACTGATAGATCAGGTTATGAAAGTGGCAGAAAGGATATTAGTACAACTAATTAGAGAAAGGGTCAAACTAGATGAGATGCAGTTTGGTTTTGTGCCTAGGAAGAGTACAACAGATGCCCTCTTTTAGGTGAGACAATTACAAGAGAGGTTCTTAGAGAAGAATAAGCCACTATACTTAGCCTTTGTTGACCTAGAGAAGGCCTTTGATAGGGTACCCCGATCTGTCATCTGGTGGTCCCTAAGGAAGCTAGGTGTTGAGGAATGGCTTGTGAGGACAGTGCAAAAACTTTGTACAGAGGTACTCTCAGCAAAGTCAGAGTAGGAATGGAGTTTAGTGAGGAAATCCAGATACAAGTAGGAGTACATCAAGGTTCGGTCCTCAGCCCGCTCTTGTTCATTATAGTCCTCCAAGCCATAACATAGGAGTTTAAGACTGGCTGCCCATGGGAACTTCTCTATGCTGACGATCTGGTTCTTATAGCAGAATCAGTAGAGGAGCTAGAGAATAAATTCTGGCTATGGAAACAGCAGTTGGAAGCAAGAGCACTGAGAGTGAACCTAGCTAAGACAAAAGTGTTGATGAGTAGAAAAGAGGACAAAACTCTGATCCCGTCAGGAAAATGGCCATGTTCGATATGCAGAAAAGGAACTGGCATAAATTCTATAAAATTCACACAATGCAGATCCTGGGTACACAAGAGATGTAGCGGGATAGCAGGCAAACTAACAGGTAGGGAGAAATATGTATGCAGTAGATGTACATGGAAGTTAGACAGTAGAAGTCGCATTGATAGACACATTTTTCAAATGCAGGAGGGCGCTATAGAAGTGGTGGATAGCTTCCGGTACCTAGATCAGATTAGCATGGGAGGAGGGTGTTCAAGGCCATAGTATCTAGAATAAGGACGGGTTGGAAGAAGTTTAGGGAGCTGCCTCCTCTGCTGACGAAGAAGGGTTTCTTTTCTACGCAAGGCCGGATGTATGATGCCTGCGTGAGGAGCGTGATGCTGCATGGTAGTGAGACATGGGCAGCAACTGCAGAGGATATGCGATGGTTGGAGAGAAATGTGGCAAGCATGCTCCGTTGGATGTGCAGTGTAAATGTGCGTGAACGACCCAGCATAAATGTGTTGAGAGAGAAACTGTGTCTGAGAGGGATAGAATGTAGTGTACGGGAGAGGAGACTGAGGTGGTATGAACATGTGATGTGCATGGAGGATGACCAATGGGTGAAGAAGTGCCAGGAAATGCCAGTTGAAGGAAGACGTGGTCGAGGTAGACCACGAAAAACATGGGCGGAGGTGGTGAGAACAGACCTCAGATCATTGAAGCTCACGGTGGAGATGACGAAGGACCGTGACGAGTGGAGAGATGCTGTGCTGAATAAGACCCGTCCCACCCTTTCAAGCAGGGAAAAGCGGACGTAAAATGATGATGATGATGATGATATATATGTATATATATATACATAAATATATACCTACACACACACACACACACACATATATATATATATATATATATATATATATATATATATATATATATATATATATATATATATAAATATATATATATATATATATATATATATATATATCTATATATATATATCATCATCATCATCATCGTTTAACGTCCATGTTCCACGCTTGCATGGGTTTGGACGGGAGTTTTCTCACATGAGGCAAGAGTGGTTGTCATTGCTCGCATAGGACTGTCTGGCGGGTTTTCTACAGCTGGATGCCCTTCCTAACACCAACCACAGTTACAGTGTGGGGCTGGGAGGTTTTTACCGTGTTGCCTACACGGCCACATTACAGCGTGGACTGTGTTTTTTTGTCATGACACCTACACGATCTCATTTGTTTCGGCCTGGATGTTGTGGCACCAACATAACTTTACATTGAAAGGGACGGTGTGGATGGGGTGGGGTGGTGGAACGGGGGTGTATTTTGTTAGAGATGCCTACTGACTGTACTAGGTCTTACTTTGTATTTAGGTAAGGTGGGTCTTCTCTATTACTGAGTACCGCCAAAGGTCTCGGTCCAGTGACATTGTCTTGGAGAGGTGTAAGTGTGTGAGGTCGGAATTTATCAGCTCGTCCCAGGTTTATATATACACATATACACATATATATACATACATATATACATATATATATATATATATATCATGATCATCATCATCATCATCGTTCAACGTCCATCTTCCACGCTTGCATATATATATATATTTATATATATACATATATATACATATATATATACATATACACACATATATATATACACATATATACACATATATACATATCCCATGCAAGCGTGGAAGATGGACGTTAAATGATGATGATGATGATATATATAATATTAAAGATACTATTTATAGTTATCTATGTATATACTATACTATAAACAACTATAAACAGGGAAGGTCAGTAATTTATTACTACCTTATTACCAATAAGATAAATAGCTCAATGTAATAACATCAGGTGTTTTACAGAGCAGTTATATAGAATTCACAAGTATCACAGTTATGTTTAAAACATTTAATCGCTGACAAACTTAGGCTTGGGGTCCTCAGAGCATTATCAATGTTTGTACATATAATTAACCTCCTATTCAACTGAAGAATCATACAGATACATATATATTGATGTTGTGGAAACAGTTTCATGTTTACAGTGTGGAATGGATGCGACATATATTATATTATACTATAATTGTACAATAATTCAAATTAAGATTAAAATTAAAATTAAAATTAAAATTAAAATTAAAAGCATAGGGCGGAATACATGCGTCTGATAATACAGATAATAATGAAATTAGAGAGATAGTACATGCGTTAGTCATATATAAAGGAATGGAACAAGCAAATGTATCATCCATATATGAGTACTGTATGGCAGGGTATTACATAAAATACAAGCACTCATATGGACTATCATACATGTAAGGCTGCACCACTGCTAACCAACTATTCTTTTCACAGACTCATGCTTGCAAACTCTCTTGATCTGCCTGTACACCCTCTTTTTGCACTGCTTGTGCTTTGATGCATCTATGCTTTGCTTTGTCTTATATATTTTTTTTTTGGGGGGGGGGGGGGGGGAGGTCCGGGCTTTTTGTTCCTTTATTGTTTTGCATTTTTATATTTATCTCTTTACTTATCCTTGTATTTTTGTACTTTTTATTATTTATTTATTATTTTCTTATTGTTTCTGATCATGCTGAGTAATACCCTCACTCATCCCTTGCTATCCTCCCCCAACCTCTTTATCATCTATTGCACCATTTAAGTGATACATTTTTGGTGTAATTTTTAATTATTAATTTTTAAATTTTTAAGACATTTTATGACATTATGTGCATCATGTATTCTGCCTTTTTCCATATAGCGCTGGCCTCGGGACCCCCCTGCTGGTCCTTTAACCATGTTCTGGTGACGGAGCTCGATGGAGCATGCAACTACTGATATACTCATTTTTATAGGCTCTGATGATTCCTGCCATGGTGTATGGATGAAAAACTGTCAGCTAATAAAAAATGTATTTCTAAGCACTCTTTGGTTATTCCTATAACTATATATATATATATATGTATATATATATATATATGTATATATATATATATATGTATATATATATACATATATATGATAAAGAACACAAGAGCGTCTACAACATCAAAAGATTTTTATTGGCTTACAATGTTTCTTCCTTACGTAACCGTAGGATTCGTCAGAGCTATAAAAGGGGTTTGATTGGTGTTATGGACTCTACCAACCGAACATTCAAGAACAAAGAGTAAAGAGAGTAAAGAGCAAAAGTAGGGGACGATAAGTCTAATTTTGGTGCGGGAGGGTGGGGTCCTTGTTTACTAGCTGCGGTCATATTCATTCCCGGGAGTCGAGTGGTTAGCTGAACCATAGATGGGGTGGCGTCGATAGTATGGTGCAGAGGGTGTGCAGAGGCTACACAAACACAAAGGGCATACAATATATATATATATATATATATATATATATATATATATATATATATATATATATATATATAACGGAGGAGAAAGTACATGAGGTAATTAGAAATGGAAAAAGAGTAATAATAATAATCTATAATTAATAGGGTATAATAAGGCATGGGGAAGATTACACTATAATAAGGTATACAAGTAAGAATAAGGTAAAATATAAAGGAGGATAAAAGTGGAAATAATAAAGATAAAAAAATAAAGATAAAAAAATAAAAAAAAATATATATATATGTAAAAAAATATATAGAGAATATATGAAGAAATATAAGCGAATATTTGGAGGGGAAAACACAATTAAAAAAACCCGATTTTTTCAAATAAAAATTAAAATATTATAATTATGGGGGTAGAAAACGGGATAGAGAAATATGATCAAATGTGATTAGTTGAGAGAATATAAGATGATAATAGTTATGTCAAGTTTATACATCTTAATAATAAATAATCTGTGTATCAGAGTTACAGAACCTTCAATTCACTTACAGGTTCAAGCCACGTGGCATAGTCCGTTGTTTATCTGTGCGGTCATGCGCGTTTGTTTTTGACACCACAGCAGATGCACAAGTTCGTAAATTCCAATGCAGATAGAAATCTATTTTTGCTCACCGGGACATTGACGGAGGATCCAATATTCCTTGTTCAATATGTGTGTGGTGTTATTTTGGTCGCACAAATCAATCACTTGGTTCAATATTATGGAGTATGGTTTTCTGGTCTTCGTAACAGTGTCAGTGGTTGCATATCTCGAAATCACAAGGATCACAGTACTCCGGTTTGGTGTGATTATCGGTCATCCAGCTATGTTGTTGGTGGTTGGATTCAATTCTATTAGCCCGAACGTTGAACTTTGGTGTCGATAGAACATTAACGAGGCAGGATGAGATCGCATCTGTGGTACAAAACGGTACGCAAGGAAATTCTTCGTCTTCGTTTCATCCGGGTCCAGCAGTCACGTGCAAGAACTGCTACGTAGTAATTGTGGGGTTAATCGGTCAAGTCAGCAACTGACCGAAAATTCTCTTAGGAATTCAGACAGGCATGACAGGCACATTTAGGTCGGCAGCTTCTTTATGTGTACGTGTGTCCGACACACACAGACACACATTTATATGTATTTCAACTAAAAAACTCAATTGATTCACCCACTGGAACTACAATCGGTCAAGACAGCAACTGGCCGAAAATTCCCTTAGGAATTCAGACAGGCATGACAGGTACATTTAGGTCAGCAGGTTCTTTATGTGTACGTGTGTCCGATACACACAGACACATCTCCATATGCATTTCAACTCAAAAAGTTCAGTTGATTCGCCTATTGATATTATATCTGTGTTGCTCAGATGTGCATGCTGTGGTGTTCTGGTCGTGCATAGCATTCACTCTGTTTTGCCATTACCTTGGAATGTGATGTTATGGTCATCAATAGTCTGGCAAGCGCATTTCTCTCTTATATTGCGGAGAATGGTGTTCTGGTCCTCAGTAAACGTTTGGGTCAGCGGGAGGGGTGGTGGTTCTCAGTTTCAACTTTGACAATACATATGTGTTACTCTGCATATCGTGCTCCTCTCAAAGAAGAGAATTATAGGAGGAATTCGTGCCACACACCACATATAGAGAGGATTTCTACAGAAAAGTATACATACATATTCACATATATACACTCATCATACACTCACACATACACACACACACACATACGCATACATACATATATTCACTTACATGTCACATATACACATAC